>LUCM01001806.1:0-12477 GCA_008360955.1 Fasciolopsis buskii
GCATACCCTTCCGGTGGAGAGCACTGAGTAGTGTTGGTCGATCCACTGAGTCGAACGCACCTTTGAGGTCGAGAAAGACTACGACCGTAGGGCGGCGGTATGTGTGGCGCGCTTCCAGTATTTGTCGGAGAGTGAATATCTGGTCGATGCACCCTCGACCTGGAGTGGGTTACAACTCGACTACTTATTGTGTCCAACAGAACAGCAGGATGACGTCGCATTTACCAACACTGCGTGTCGCGTTGTTGGTTCTTGTGAGCATTCAGCGAAATTGAGAAACTTGTTGCACACATGCTTTTGCACGGCAAATAGATGCCCTTCTTATTTCACTGGCAACCTTTATCTGTGAGATTAATTAACTAGATTCAATTGCTGGACTTATTTTACGAGTCATGCTTGCTTCATTTGTGTGGCAGACGTGAGCTGCTCAATGCAAGCCCAGGTTATGGTTAAGTTGTCATGTCAAAGGTCTTTGTTGGTTAGACCCCATGGGAACTATCAGTGTTTAGGCCTTCTGTTTGAATGTTACACCCGCTCGTCCATTGAATCTGTACGGAGGTTGAAACTGAGGTGACCGTAAGTGGGAGATCTAATTTTATGTGTGTGATGATGACCAAAAACCAGGACACGGCGAATAAATCGGTCTGGCCTCACATTGGTGATGTACTGGTTAGGACTCCGAATGACTGCAAGCAAAGGACCAAGTTGGCCCTCTGTCCCTATTCCCTGGACAAAGTGATAGGGCTCCGATTTTCTTGAAGCGTTCAAACGCGAACAGGATTGACGCCGTCTTTTTTTTTAACTCGGACGAGTGCCCGTAAGAAACAGGACGAAATTCCACGTCAGAGTTATTTGGGATTTGTCAGGGAAGTGTTTCATCGAGTGATGTCCATGTCTAGCTCATCACTGGGAGAAAGAATGCGTTGTCATTTGGAATTGGCGATGCAAACCCTAGATGGAATAATTTGAGTTGAACGGTTCAGCCACAGGACTGCCTGAGTCGGTTCTTCAAGGTTGAATAGACTTTCAAAACCCATGATGCATAGTCATGCGGTCACATCAGATCACCTACTACTGAAGAGTATGGTTTAGGATAGCTCTGCAGTGATAATTTTTGAGATCTGTGGATTGTGCAAAGAATTCATCCATCCGATAAAGTTTCATTTCTGATCTTCAAAGTCCAACCACGGATGGGTGTGCTATGTCACGTATTGTCGGTGTTCAGTAAACCACCGTTCGTCACACCTCGCAAACCAATCGAAGCCAACCGAATTGGCCTTACAGAGAGAACGCTCGAATGATAACTGTTCGTACAAGGGGTTCACGTTTAGGTTCGAGCATGATTAAAATAAACATCCCTCATGATGTGTAACAAGAAACGAACAACCATACAGTATCTCTACAAATGCTTATGGTGGAACTGGAAGCGAAAAACCAATGGCAAATCAGAGTAAGTCTGGTATTGCTTTAGATCAGTTTGTCATTAGTCTCTTGCGGGTGCAGATCAGTGTTCGAGCAATCGAGTTCTGTGGCGCGCGAACTAATGCGTTCCACTGATCCATTGGAATATGCTATTTCCTGCTACCCCTATCAGTTTTCAAACCCTTGATGAATGAGACGAATTCATGAGTTTACATCCATATGGGCACTTAGGCAATCTAAGAAATCTGCGAGACACAAAATACCGGAGATCACTCATACAGACGGTGTAAATTGTACAATTTAAACATTGTATTCTCCTGGTGAGTGGAAATGTTGAAGAAGTGAAACAACGAAAAAAGTACGTGCGAATTAAAAATCTGACAGGAGCTCTGGGAAGAACCATGATAAATGAGTAACTGGACCGTGTACGGAACATAAACGCGTTCGAGGAGGAAGAGGGATTGTCCATTGGACAGGGAGTCAGAGGCTCTCGTTTCCTAAACTCATTGGATCATGATGTACATGTGTAGTTGTTGAAATGAACGAATTAATTAGTTTGCAGTCAAATCTGTCGTATAGCCTTGACCAGCTCCCTTGATCAGTTCCAATTTAAGATGCAAGTTCGACATATTGGACAGTTGTAGCACTGAAAAAACAGCGAGATGGGAAAGATGAACGTGTGATCGCCTCTGGTGACCGATAGTATTGGTAATGTGGATAAACAAACGAAAGGAAACACAAAAGCAGAGACACTCTCCGAATCTTGACATTGAAATTTTGTTGCAAAATGTGTTAGCTTTTTTCTCATTGAGAGAAGCAACTTGCAAGAACTTATTATACAGTTCTGAGTTTTTCAGTATTTCCGACTAAATTTGTACATCTGACGTTTCGAATGAAACTGCTGATGGGAATCAGTTACAGGGGCCTAGGAATGGACTCTGAGTGAATGCATAAACTTTCCATCGAAAAAGATGCTTTATACTGGCGAATAAATACTATGTGATGTGTAGACTCCCCAACCGATCACAACATTGAACAAACAGTACGGACGCTGTCGCTTTGCCAGATTCGATCTTCGGGATACGAGAGAAATCACAGTCACCCAAACAAAAACGGAATACTTATCACACGCGCACAGGGAGTACCGTTTAGTAGATTGGTTTTGGGTCGAAAGTTTTCCCGCCGTCTGGTGGTCAATGGCTGCATTTTGGCAGCACCGGTCAAGAACAGGTTATAAACTTCTACGTAGCCCATTCCGCATTAGGGCACCTTGGGCGTGAATTTTCGAAATAAGTTACGTGCTCACATAGCCTGGCATAAGTTGCCTAAAAGTTTCTTATTCAGGTAGTATGAGGCAGAAGGTAACCTTTTATTGCAGTCTGAAAAATCATGTCAAGTTTCAGAGTTATCGGCCAACAGGCACAGTTATCATTCGTTTCATTCAAAATCTCGCGCCCTCGCACCTCCATTTTTTTCACCAGTTGGACAGAACTCGTCCGCGGTTCTTCAACATGCCAGTTGTCAGTTACAATTCGTTTCCCAGCCAACGAGTAGCAGATTAAGCGAGGCCGTCACATCACTCGAATTAGGCTCATTTGTCTTTGCAATAAGGGTGCAGCAGAAATCTGTGTGTTTCGCTATACACAAAGTTTATTAATTTATGGTCAACTCTCGGACCCTATCAAGGGTTACCAAATGATGCAGATATACCATCAGGCAACAGAAAACCTGAGATTGAAGTCACTTTTGGAAATATCTCAAGCGTCCCTCTCCTGACCAGTTCAAAAACCCTACACTAAAGATAAAGATTCATCGGTTTAGGATGATAAGTGAAAACCCAAAGGTTTTCTGCATTCCTAACTGTTGCAAACACAGAATATCAAGGAACTTGAAAATTCTGTGTTATGGAGAGTGAGCGCAGCCAGATAAGTTGTTATTCAAAAGATCATTTAATTTCTAAGACCGAGTTAATGATCTCAGTGAGCGATTATTTTCCGCGGCCTTTCTTTCCCTTCACAAAAGCTAATCTAGTTGTTTCAATGGATTTCATCCCCGTGAGTGACGCTGATGAACCTAATGAAAGTCCATTATGGTATTTTTAGTCAAAAACCTGTTCAACCTTGCCGACAGCGCGCAGTAGCTTTAAAAAAGGGGAAATCAACAATCCTGCCTAGCGCAGTCGGAATTAGTAAAGGAATGACATTAATCGAAACGAACAGCTGCTCTCTACCGCGTTCTTGGCACCAATGAAACTAAAAGAGCCCGTTGAAATCGGTGTTTAGTCACGCTGCATCTCATCAATTTTGTCGGTTCCCGGTGATCCCCGAATCTCACTAGTGAAAAACCTTTGTAGGAGAAATGTACAGAGCTTTTAAGGTCAACACGGTCAAAACATTTTGACCTTGGTCCCTACTGTGATTTCGCGCAGGTTATTCACAATCAATCCTGGGCCGTTTTCTACTAGAACTTGTATGACATGAAATTCCAATTTTTCGGGTCGCCTTGATTATTCTTGTGCATTGCGTAACTACTCGTGAGTAGCCAAAATTCCGGTCGACTTTTTCCCCTCAACATCTCCAGCAGCGCCCCCACTGAAGACAGCTAAAGCGCATAAATTCGATAGCTATAACCCCAACCATGGATACAGTGCACTTTTAGGAATTTCACGCAAATTAATATCCTTTTTCGGTAATAAATCCCCCTTCACTTTTTTGCAAAAGTTATCAGCAAAGTCAAAATTGTCGGCGATGAAGTGACTTGCTAGTCCTTTTTTTTACTTAGCCCAATCTCCCTATCGCGGTCGACGATCACATGTTTGCAGTGCGGATTTCGCTTGCCGATTAAGTGAGATCAGAACAACGACGCCAAGACTGACATGGATTTTGTTCGTATCCGCTAGCACAACAAAAGCCTTTGTGAAAGTTGATCTTAAGCCGATCAGGATTTCCAGTGCTGCAAACCTCGTGCTGCATGCAAGCATTTCTTTACACTTCAATTTTCGTTGTTGGTTTTGCTGACACATTTGCACTAAAGCTTTCTATTCAAGATTCGTCAGTTTCCACTTAATGTACATCACGAGATCGCACAGCTGACTGCGGGAACTTTCGCAGGGTGAGGTGCGGACCGTGATACAAAAATGCTAGCAAACTCGTGGATGTTGTTAACACTTATAAGACTCTCCCATATGTTTTCCACTCCACATTCAGATAATCGAAACTTTTCGCTGATGAGACGTTTTAGCTGTTACGAGTTCATGTTAGACGAATATTTCATGTATGCTGAGTGCGTCGCCAATGTGCATCACACCACGCAGAAGAGAGAAGCTCACGTGTTGCAGTCGGAGTCAAACATGTCCCAGCGACAGTCAACGGGGAGACTAAAATACAAATTTTATTATCCTAGTTCCACAAGAATAAGTTTGCAGACGGTCGTTAATGGCAAAGCACACATACCTGCCTCTGAGATCAACCGTTCTTCAAATATCCCTTCTTAGGATAAATGCATATATATATATATATATATAGCAATAATTGAATCTAATAAGATCAAAAGATATCCGTAGTCTGTTCAACGAGATTCAAAGATCGATGAAACTGTGGATGGTTTTGTATTTCGGATCGAAGTCCGTGGCAGTAATGCAACCGTATGGTCACACTGAGTGTATTAATCTTTAATGACAAAAACCGTTTACTCATTGCCTGTCGCTGTTTGCAGCAACAGTTGGACTTTTGGCAAACAAATCGTCCCGCAAATGAGGCAGAGAAAAACGAAATTGACCGAAACCATTGATTACGTAATGATCGATTTGCGGTTGACAGAATGTTGCTCATTGAATCACAACGTTTACGGACCGGTGCATCGATTAATGAAACCATAACCAGGATGAATGATAGCAAGTTGGACAAACCGTGTTCTTCTGTACGATTAAGCCTTCATTATTAGAAGCGTGATATTTATCCGACATTGTATGGGGCGGAAACCCTAAGTTTAAAAACCACACATGCCGTTGCTCGTAAATTTGGACCTTAACCGAAATTAACCCCAGCGGGTGATTGGTAGCCCGCTGGAGGCAGGGAGGGGTAGCAAGAAGGCAAGACACAAACACAACAGCCAGGTCGTACTGCGGACGGCGAACCAGTTGCGCTCTTCGTTACTTGTGAGCTGGTTTAAGATGAGATGCAAAATGCATGACGCAAATAACACGGTCAAATTTCCAATACAATTCGAAGCCGTGGACCTTGCTTTGTGATGATACGGATCGGGCGTTGACCAACTCTACACTCTGCAACAAATGTTAGGACGGACACATTCCATACATTCAACATTTCTATCTCCCTCGATCTGAAAGCCCCTTTTGAAGCAGTCAATCGTGAAATTCTGTGGCCCCGACAGTCACTGAAGAGTGAGCCAGATAAATTCATGTCACATTTAATCGCCGTAAACATAATATCAGTGCAGAATGCTGTTGGATGACTGGATTGGCTCGAAGCCGAATCGTATTCTTGCAGTAGAACAACTGAGTGAGTGTTTTTAAATTGGATTGAATGTATTCGTGCATACAAAAGGCTCGGCTGCCAATGATTAATTGGAGGCATCTGTGACATCAGCGTGAAATTCGGTTATCGATCAGAAGTCAGTTATACGCAGCAGCGATGGGCTCCGTACTGTTGTACGACTCCGAACCATGTCCATCGAAAGCAGAAGATATTTGAAGACTTTCCGTGTTCGAACACCGTTGTTTTTGAGGTATTGATAGAATATTGTGGCATAGTTTTATTAGTCACTGAGAGGTTAGGCGTGAATTTTTGGGGTCATATTGTTCAATCTGGCCAGAATAAGCACCGAATATGGGTACTTTGTGGTGGTTATGCATGTTTTGTACATGTCCACAGAACAACCGCCTTTTTGTATGCTGTTCTGCGAGACAGGTAATGGTTGGAAGATGGGTCGCGGTAGCCGATCGATGCTATCGGAAAAAGTATGAAAACTTTAACCGATGGACTGGCTAGTGTAGTGCCGGTTAAACTATCGGATTGGGGTTTGTGAGATTCCCAAAAAAGATGACTGGAGGCAGAAGATGACATGGTTTGGTACCGCAGTCAGAGGGGTTCTCGCATTCGAAATCTTTTCTCTTGTGTACAATTGTTCAATCCATTATTTCGCAATCCATGTCTAATCAGACAGAAAATAGACGAAGAATAGTAAAAGATCTATTGCGAAATAATGGAATGAACAACTGTACATAAGAGAAATGATTTCGAATGCGAGAACCCCTCAGACTGCCGTACTGAGTCATGTCATCTACTGTCTCCAGTCATCTTTTGGGGGCACCTCACAAACCTCAATCCGATAGTTTAACCAGTAAGTACTACACTAGCCAGTTCATCGGTTAAAGTTTTCGTACCTTCTCCCATGGCATCGACCGGTTACCACAATTGCATCTGCTGATTAGTCGTTCGTTTCTGATTACAACCAAAAGGCTAGAAGACCGACTGAAATCACGTAGACGGTATTTTGTAGACACAGAATAGAATTTCATTCAGGTAATTTGCCAGGTTATGCGGCGAGTGACAGTCTGTCACCTTCGGGTTTGAAATCTAAGCCACAAACAGTCGGAAACCTTCTCTGTAGTGTTTCTGACTGGGCATGTGGTGACAGTAATTTTAACAGCAAAAATTATTGTATCAAATGGCTCATGCGGTTTGTAAATATGACCTATCAACCATAAATGCTTGCACTAATGCCATTCTTATTCTTTTGCTTTATCAAATCAAATCGATATAACCAATATTCATGCTGAGCTTGTGAACAATATTGTCGTTACTATTTGTGGAACTTGATTAATTGCATGATTCCTATTGTGATACGATTTCCTTACCCCTATATCGAATTTGGAACAAATAAGCTTCTGCGTACATTCTGACGAACATGATTCAAATGTAACAAAGTGTAATAAGAAAGACTGTATCTAGATTCGCTTGGGGAAAGGTTGTTCGTTAGGCCTTAGAATGGTTCCGTGAAACTGGCTATCGAGTACGCCCCAGTACAAGACGCAAAAGTACCTTATGCTTGACAAATAAGTGCATTGTTATGACAAATTCATCCAATCAGAGAGACTAGCAGAATTCGTGGGCGGCAAAAAGGGCGAGAGGAAAAAAATCGGGGTCAAGTGCAAAGTTTCGCTAAACGTGATCACCCATGCCATCACCAATAAAATCATGATCTATGAGAGGATTCTTAGGAATATTGATTATTCTGCGTACTACTTTTGTTTGTTTATTTCTCTGTTTATCTTTTCTGTGTACCTGGAACATGTGTGACCGTAGAAAAGCTTCACTCATAGTCACAATCACATCCAAATCGTCATTGATTTTGATGAACGCATGATTCGGTTGAACAATTTTGTCAGAACAACGTAAACCAGCTAGTACCCGAAACGAATAGTACAAGATTCTAAACAAAATTGTGAATCTCATGGAGCAAATGCAAATTTTGAAGTATTCACAAAATAAATAAGCAAAAGGATGCGGGCGAGATTAATTTTAACAGAAAAAAAGTACATTAGACACTTGCCCAACGATCTATCAACGAAACATCCAATCAACCAAGCAACCCATCCATCCGTCTACCTATCTGCCTACCTATCTAAACATTTATCTATGTATCCACCTATCTACCCACATGTATCCTTCAATTTATCATTCTATCAAACAGTATACATGTCTAGCTATCTGCCCATCTAAAGATTCACCCGTCTGTCAATCCATTCATTTATCAAACTATCCATCTAACTAACTAACTAACTAACTAGCTAACTATCTATCTATCTATCTATCTATCTATCTATCTATCTATCTATCTATTTATCTATCTATTTATCTATCTATCTATCTATTTATTTAATATCATACACCATTTTTCCGTTGCTTTGATCTGCTCCACGCATTTATTCAGCACATGTTGCAAACAACCTTCCGACCATTACTCGCTAGGGGTCTTTTTCCCACTGAATTATGGAAATGAATTATTTTTAGTATTCCCAAAATTTAATTAGGAAAATCAAGTGACCGAGGAAGGTACTAGATTTTTCTCAGAGAACAGGCGAGATGGAAATTCGATGGATTCTGTTTGAGCAACCGGGAATACTTTCAAACCGTCTTTGGATTTATGCAGGTAGGTAGAAGTTGATCATCAGACTAAATCACTACAATTTGCCGGATTCATTCAGCGTATTCCTTTTCACAAATGTTTTTGTCCAAAATAATCTCCGACTCCGTTATCCGCCGTGCAAGACTATGAACTCGAAAAGTTCGTTCTAGGTTTGATTAGTTGCACGTGACTGACTGATGTCCGACTTGCATTCATAAGTGAAAAGACCGAATAAGGATGCGTGATTGGCATTCATTTGGTTGCTGTATTTATCCTGAGGTATTTCTGTGATATGTTTCACGCACGAGTGTAGTGGAACGAGCATGCCTCTAGCTAGCTACTAGGGCGCCTTACAGGAACGGGAAACCGAAAACTAACACCTTAAAATTTGGAGTGGCAGCCCAGTGTTGGTAGTAGTCCCTTTCCTGGAAATGATGTACACTGTCATTTCATTAATAATAGAAGTAAAAGAGATAGCGACAATATTTCGTCCCAAGTGGTCTTGTTAGCCACGTTTGGAGATTACATTTTTGTATTTGGGCCTCTTTTAGCCATATTTACACATCAGGCAAAAAGTGACCTTTGGGTTGATGGGATCTCCAGCATTTATTGAGACCAGTTCCGGCTAAAGAACGGTGTAAACACTGGAGGTACGTACAGAAACCAAAAAAATGAGATGCGTTATACAACAGGTATTAGGGACTAGGTAAAACAAATTCATATTTAAAAGAATACTTCTCCCGTCCGCATACTTCAACTGTCTAATCATCTGTCGCTCAGTAATTAGCTAGATTTATGGAAATCCTACCGACATATGATTGTTGATTACCTCGAATCCTGTGTCGATAAAACCATTCGGTCAAGTGGAATCTGACCGCCCAGGTGACTGTGTTCATGATGCGCACCGCAAATCCGATTCACATTACAGTTCAATAGCCTTACCAATAGCCTCACTCATACTGTCAGTATCAGTTGTATTAGTTGAAAAACTTCGTTCCGATAAGTTTTATTATCACAGGCATTAGTGATAATCCTATGTTTATCCCTGTGGGAACGCTCATTATATAGCTAAATTTTTCTCAATGGTTCTCTTATGTTGATTTGTGCAAAATTTCCAATTAATAATGAAAGACTGGTATTATTAGTTTCTTTTTACTTACTAAGTCAGTATCATTCTAATCGACAGGCAAAAATACCCGTTAGAACAAATTCAGCGGTGATTTTTTTCTGCTGTGGCATAAAAAATACGCAAGCATATTGGTGCACCCCACCGTTATCGATTTCATGCTAACCTTGAATGCGTAGGTTTGCTTCATTTTCCGTCAAATTCATATGGAAAAATTTTCGTTTACATTCCATAGGCTCTTTCATAGTATCTTCACGTGGCTTCTTCTACAACGGTCCGAAAGTTCCATGTCAAACTGACTAGCTAGCACTGTCAGACTACAAGTCAGAAAATCAAACACGTCTAACTTGTACCCAGGTATGTCAGATTATCTCAGCCTGAGACATCCGCTTAGCAATCACGGTGTGATCATTTAGATAGTCCGTCTTATTTCGACACTTCTTCACGGCTGTAACTCCATCAGGCTAAAAATAATTAACTCCCTCCATATATGATTAGAACTGAAAACCCTCTATTGAATAGGGAAGCCTAGACAACACTATCGTATTTGACGGGTATTTTGCGAGTTGAATTTTTCACCTGTGTTCATTTTGATTATCGCGCGATGTCGAGCAACAAGGAGAGTTCAGCCGTCCCGCCGGGGTTCTCACAATGCAACGGGTTAAATAGAAAAGAATGAATATACAAAGCGGGGCAAGTAGAGACCTATTGGACGGGGAAGAGAAAACAACGCGACAGCAGAAAAACCATCCAGTCGCAAAAACGTGTATTTTCTCAATCATTCTATCTAGGACGAAATGCGAAACACAATTAATTAATTGGTTAAAGGTATTCCAAAATATTCTCGGTTTCTTCAGCCCATTGTTTGAGAAATCTTTTGGAACCAAGCGAAGGTAACATGCGACACCTACATTCACTAATTTCATTTTATATTTTGTCACTCCACGTCGCCATATCATCTGCTGATCTCCACGTGGCTTCTTGTACCCCCAAGGGGAGAAAGAAATATAGGGCGAGGCAGAGTAGACGTGGGTTCACCATACGCAACACGTTACCTAGCCAACGAAATCTACTAAGCTGATAAAATATCCTCCGAATCGGCGCCAAATACCAGATTTCCAACATTCACGTTGTTCATACGGTTACTTCATCCAATACTACACTAATATCAGTAGTTTAAAATCTGCAAGCGATGAAAATCTTCAGCGCATAAACTCAACCTCTCGCAATGAAACAACAAAAATGTGAAAGAGTACACATGATTTGTCAACTTCGACAGACTGCCAGTTCGGTGCCACAAGTGCTTCATTCCAGCGCAGACCGCCAGATATTCGGATATATATGTGTAGTGATTTCGGCTATTATGTTGCCAACCTTCGGCATGTAGCCGCTAACGTAATCAAAGCAGTCGACAGTCGAGCATTAAGGTCGCGACTACTGAAGTACAATCTCGTTACAGAACGAGACTGGACATCGTTCCAGTTGGCATAATTCCCTCCTGGATTTGAACTGATCAACACTTAATCCATTGAAATATTTGAGGTGCATACTCGGCAATCTGCAATCAGCCAACGGATGCAATTGGTCTTCGATCAACCACAGATGTCCCATCTAGCCAAAATCGGTGCTTGACACGAACGCTACTTCCTTTCGGATATGGCAGATTTCAAATCGGTTGTCAAGATTATCTTCTGCTAAATCGGAACTAATTTGATCTGGATGTAAACGAACATAATTTGACTGGAAAACTTTTCCGAAAATGATCGTCTACGGTGATCTCAAATTTGAGCTCATCATTACCTCTACCTCTACCTTATATTTTTCTCAACAGATGAACTTTTTCATGTACAGCTATCTTCTTCGTCTATTCCCTCTTTATGGCACAATTCATGCATTAGTGTAGCGGAAGACGCATGCCCATAGTCACTACAGCCCATTGCATGGGAAGGGGGAAGCAGCGAGAGACAACTATGACTTTGAAACTTTGATTGCCCTGGCAACTCGTAAATTCCCATTGGGTCAGGTGTGATAACGCCTAGGACGGTAGCGGGTTTCCGTCTATCACCAAAACTCGCTGCTACCCTTGTTTTTACTAGTGCCTCTCGATTACTTCCATCGATTCGTCCAAGAAAAATATGAGATTTCTTCACATGAGACTGCCAATTATTAATCATGATTCGTAATTGCATTATTTTTGTACACAATGAACTTTTTCGCATAAGAAAGTCATTCATTTACACCCAAACCATTATCGTCATCAAGGCGATTTGTCCTAGCAGGCGTATGACATGCCACCCCGCCATATATTTTGGTTCCTTAAAGTTAAGCATGCTCCCCTTCTAGAAATCCTAATGTAGCATGTCATGCTTGAATTCCTGTATATATATATATATATATATATATAATGAAATTATTCACCAGAGAAGCACAGTGCAGCTGTTTCATCCACCGCGCCCGAACTGGGACGCGAATACGGGACGAACGATTCTGAGTCGAATGCCTTAGCCAATTACATTCAATCTCCTTCCACTAAAAGTACCAAGTAGCCGAACTCTACAGATCATTTCGAAAGCCTTCGTCGTACTTAAGCTACTTGCACAGAAGTGATGTATCATCTGGGGGACTATCGCTGTGAGCTAGCGGACAGTAACCGTGCAAATCAGTGACGGATAGGTGCAGCATCATGTGGTGAAGTTCAACAAACCGTTCAGAACCTGCCCGGTAGCGTAATGGCACTTGTCACGTTCACTGAGTGGTTTGACTCGACAACGTATGAACAC
>LUCM01001806.1:15843-93220 GCA_008360955.1 Fasciolopsis buskii
GGACCATGGGCAATCATCATCATCATCATCATCGTTCAGCGTTAAACAGCAAGGCAAGCCTCACTGACCGCTGCCGTTCCCCAGAATTACACGTTTATATAAAAAGAGTGAATATCCAACGGGAACAGGGAGTGGACCTACACAGGCGGGAAAAGATAAGATACTGCTGCAGCCAACACACGGAACACAGCCTAACTGTACAAACGCACGTGTTTTCAATCATTCTGATTCGATAGAAAATGACAGCACCTTGACCAGGTCGAAATACGGCTTGCTGTTGACGGACGTTGCTCTCGCTAACCGGTTTCAAACGGTGGAGCATTATCGAAGCTAAAACTTTGACGATTATAGGGATTAAACTAATCCCATTATGACTGCTGTAGTCACAGCATGTCCTCATCTTGAATCTGGGTATGATCGGTTACTCGCCTCATGACAATGTAATACGCTCTTCATTGTAAATCTCAGGGAGCAAGGAAGTAAGTGCTTTTGTCAGAGCGTCTCCTTCCATTTTGGAAAGAACTATTTGCTGGAATAAAAGGACTTTCACTGATAAAGAGCTGATGCCCGAACTTGCATTTCACTCTGTTTAGGAGACATTTTCAATAGTCCTATCTTTGGTAAGCCAATAGAGCTGCAACCCACATCCTAGTTCACGTGTTGTGTGTTAATTTAGATCTATTACGGAGTTGCGGAACATAATATGTATTGATTTTATTGTCATTAATTTACTTTCAAACATTTTCTCATGTTAGTTAAAAATGTTATATGACTGCAGACTAATTAATATGGTCCCATTCGGATTGACAATATTCACCGAAGAGTTGCGTGCGACGAGCCACCTGACTTATTGAATCACAGCTCGGTTATCAGTTGTTCGATTGCCAAATGTCTACCTGATCGGGAAAACCAATTCGGGTCAACAGTTGGACTCAAAGAATTTACGGCAAGGATTAAGTTCTACCTAAAGTTGGTAGCCAGCAATAGATAGTTGCTTCCAACTCAGACGATAGACAACAAACATTCCTCATCTATTAAGTAATACAAAACATGCAAGTTTGAACCCACAGGTTTTTCCTTTGTATAAGTAAACCACGTTATTAACAGGCAATTACACCTCATGGGCTTTTTTTCGAAATATTCATCTGGTGGCATGAACACCCAGTTCATCGCTAAGACACCGCGGATGCGGTGTACAGCTATTTCATTCTTCCTAGGAATCACCGGCAGTGTATATCCACCTTGGCCGAACTGGGATGCAAACTCGGGACGAATGATTGTAAGTCGAACATCTTGGTTTGTAAGCCAATCGGGCAGGCCTTCAGTGACTTGTAGAGCATCAAAAGCACAAGATGCATTCTTGTCTGTTACTAGCATTTTCATCAGGTCGCAGATAACAACGCATCAGGTGATCGGCCTGTAGGTGATGAGGATTTCTCTATTGTCAAGCATCTATCAGCAAATTTTCGCACGGTTGTGCGTAACAATTTCGAATCGCACAGAAAAGTCACTCCTCATATAGGGGTCGATCATGTGGTGACAAATAAAAGGCGCTATATTATGTCTTGTTGATGTCCATCAAACAAGTGAGCGCCATTTCAGTTGGTTGCGTGGCTAGGGCGTTCAGTTAACAATCGTTTGTGCCGGGCTCACGTCGGAATTCGGAAGAGGCGGATATACACTGATGATGTTTCTCAAAATTAATCACACAACACTTATGGTTTTTCAAGAATGTGCTGATCGTAAATACTGTATGATGAATCATTTGATAAACATACCCAGTCATCTATTACTGTAAGTTTTATGATCAACTGAATCGCATATAAGCGGAAATAGACATATGCATAAGACCACGTGCCATTAGCTTAGTGATCAGGGTTATTCCATGAAGCTCACATCGAACGGGACGTTGCTGATTTAGCCGACAATCTGCTGATTCTATGTCACTTCAGGACCCTACCAGCGATGATGTTACCTCGAATAGTTTGAAATGGAATCGCCAATTGTGCAAACGAATCAATATCAAATAATGTGTATGTGCGAACTGATGTGCAAATCAAAAGAAACCATCAACTCACTCCTTCGAACCAACGTCGAGCACAGTCTTCATGTAACATGTGGAAACACGGGAGAGTCATGACCACGTGGCCAGATCGATAATCTTCAAAGCAAACGCTACATTGTCCGGCTTTCGTTTGGTCCCAGTATTCCAATCGCTTCGCGGGTAACTGATCGAGAAATGCGCGTACCTGAGATTCTGCAAAATAGGACAATTGACGTGATTATACAAGTTCGAACCTGACAGATTCGGTATTGCCAGTTGATAAGCGCGAAAATTTATCCGACGTGTGCGCGTGCAAATTGTCTTATTTTTGTCCATTAAAAGAAAGCTGAAGGGTTCGAATACCTTGCAAACTGTGAGTTTAGCCGTGGATCGTTTAGGCATGCAAATCGCAACTCAAAAACGTTTGCAATCTTTTCCTCAGTTGTCGATATCCCCCCGGTTAAACTAATCTAAGGTTCGGTGAGATTGTGTCATTAGTGGTAGTCGCCTACAAGCATATCGACGTTGCACAATGTTCTTGTGGACTATCCATGTGATCGTAAAAATCGAAAATGCCGAGTACCTATCAGGAATTTTTATGCCTGGCGAAAACCAAACTAGGTCGACTGAGACACACACTGACCGGAAATTCTGTGTTGCTTTGACTCCATTGGGGGTACCTGAAATAAGTGAAACAAATACCTGACCTAACTAGACTTGAATTGACCTCGGAAACATCTTATAGTGTGAGTTTATTCGCGAAACAAAAACCTGATCATATATGGAACATCACTTTGAAGACAAAAGTACCAATTTTACTCCAACCTAAACTTGGATGCTTTTCAGGTAACCTTACCAAATGCGATCAAAAGTGCACCGATTACTAGGAAAATACCGAACGGAGAAACCACGAAAAGAAAGCGGAGTTAGTTGGAACTGGGAAACGTATGGAGCCAGTTCGAGCACAGATTGTTTTACAAATGACGATTTAGTCCCCTGAGAGCACTCAAAACCATTGGATATGGAATCCTGGCGTGGAGGCTACTCCGAATGCGTAAACCTTCTCGCGCACTGATACACGCGTAGGCACACACACACACAAATACACACATATTGATTACTCCAGGTCATTTCATTCTGTGATTGCATTTCATGTGTGAACATGTAAGGTCACCAATATGCTCACTTTATCCTTTTCTAATATTCAACCAACAATTGTATACACATTCAACAATTGATCAACCGGGATCGATGAGCTTAAGTTCTCGAAAGAAGTTTTCTACATGTTATCTAATGGCATTTCGTTTGCCAACAGTTTAGTCGCTCGATGAGTAGGCACAATCAAGGAATCATGAATATCCAGTCAGATGGATTATCTTACGATGAACTCGAAACAAATGAATCAGCTTTACTGTAATTTTCACTTGACTATGATATGCAGTTTTTCGGATAGCAAATTTGAAGGTGAGATACACGTAAATCTCGAAGCTCACTGTGAGCCTTGAATAGGCGAAGTAACTTTGCAGCGCTCCAGAAAGGCTACTTTAAGACATCTAGTAACGATTTCTAATAGTCGGCTTTTCTGGCTTGGGCATCTCAGTTTCTCTACTTGTCACCATGCAAAATGGTTCTAACAAATTTCTAAGGATATTTTCTTTTTCACTGGTTATAACATTCTGAAGAGTCATTGACAAATTGGCGTTTTATCGGATTCTTTTTGGTAAGTTTTCAAAATTGGTTCACTATAATTATTCGCACTGTTTGTGAAATGTTGCTAAATGCCATATCCAGGAAACGAGTAACACTTTTAATGAGACTCGTCTAACTGAGTGGTCGTGTTCTCATTGGAACATTCATGCATTAAGAGAGACAGACACGAGACCGCTCAATGTTTGGTTAGGAATTCGATAAAAATGACTGAGCACATGATTAGCCGATTAGTGATCGTCTGTGTGAGTGAACGTACGCGCTCGTGCTCGCGCACGCATGTGATTCGTGTCAATGTTTGTACAAGAACCATAGCATATGATCATTACGTTTGTCTAGGGGCCGAAATGTTAGTAGTTCACGAGAACCCCAAACGTGAACTTCCATGTTGTGCGTAAAATATTCACACGATATGGGCATAAACGAAGCTCGGTTTGGTAAGGATCGTTAATTCTATACTCGGATAAGTCCGCTTTTTTCCGCAAATTGGGTTGATATTTGAACCGTTGTTTCCTGTAGACCGATGCATTATCACTACCGCTTTGGACCAAATGGTGAGCCTGACTGGCCCTTGTATGTTCAAAGTGCACAGGCTATTGAGATCATTTGGATTCGCGAAAAAATCGCTTACAATCTAGAACATTCAAGCCGACGTAGGAGTAACTAACGGAAAGAGCTGTACATCGAAGTCATAGATGTATTGTTATCGGTGTTCCGAGCGAATTCTAACCTTAGAAAAGATAGTAAAATTTGGAAAAGGCATTAAGGCATAGCGACACATTCAGCCTCTAATGCGATTATCAATCCAGTCATTATGTTTTTATCAAAATAATCCGGACCTAGTATACCAATTCACGAGTACGAGGCAACATTTCGAGCAAGCCGATTTTAATCACACCGAAAAACTACCTTATAAGTGCTGTTTTCAGCCACTTCCGACACTATCTTTTCGTGTTCGTCATTAAGAATTCTATTCACGGTAATTTATCTTTTGCTGGCTAAAAGTTCAGTTTTGTAACAACTGAGTCAGTGTGCGATGCGGAACATACTCTTCAGATCACCCGTTCTGTCTGCTTGTCCTTCATGTGTTCCCGTCGTTGGCCTGAACACTTCCTGGAGGCATTGCTACTGGTCCGTTCAACTTCGCCTGTCATAAATGAGCCCATTTGGCGACTTCAAATACTGTTCCTTTTGCTGTAATTCAGTCTAGTCAAACGCCAAGTCACCAGCATCGTTCAAAAAGAACTTTTCACCACTGAATATACCTTCGTGTCATTTGCCTTACCATGTGGCGAGATCACTTGCTCGGTGGATTCTGCAATGCGTCAGATCAGATCCCAGGCAAGATGACCTTCTTTAATTTTACTGTAGTCCTTGCAGTCTGTTCACCAGGGGTAAAAGTGAGAATTGAGAAAGTAGAATTGTCACGACTGAATGGTGTTCTCAACACTCATCTTTTGGGTTCCTTCGACCTCTTCTGTGTGGCAACTCTCATCACCTTTCGTGCCCTCTGGCGACAGAGCGACCACAGCATTGTACACTATCAGCTTTGAGCAATGGAATTTCGTAATACTCTTCTGCTAATCTATCCGGCATCCCAAGACGCCAAAGGGAGTCAACCGGGGAATCAGGAACGAAGAACGCAATAAAGTAACTGTTCTGACGAGCAATTACATGCGTGAATTGCGTGGAACTTCTTATAGCTACTATGCTTTATGTAACAGATCGTAAATAAAGAGATGTATGGTTCGTGAAATGCTGTTACTTTTTCGGAAATGGACTTAAACTGGTTTGTATCCCGCAGAGACATTGTGTGAAACATCTATAGTTACATCCGAATTGGCCTAATTTCCTTCGTAAGCTTGACATATAGAAGGGCTTTATGATACGAACACAAATCACATTGACATAGCCCAGAGAAAGGTAGATATGCGCGGAAAACGAGTGCACCTGAAGTCCTAGCACAGTGAATACGGTGGTAACTTGACTGCAAGCGACGACCAGATAGGGAGAGAGAAAGAGAGAGTAACGTTATCTTCCAGCAGCGGAAGGAAAGAGGAAGAAAATGGGATTTTTTAAATGCCGTTTTCTTTTTTATCCTACATCTGGACTTAAATCATTCATTTTGCTCCCGGTTTTGTCAGTAGCTATTGATTAATCAAACTTTCCTTTTCAGAGATCCGTAGCATTTACGGGAATAACTGTAAACTTTTTGTTCCACGTCCAAATGTTTGACCACATAAAAATGCAAAAAATTTTCCAGCCCTTTGTTAGGGGCGGTCGCACAGGTGTGTTGGATTCGAAGTTTCCCTTTCTGTCTGTTTATGCATGTATATAGGTATGTACTTTTGTACATAGATATATACATATAGTAGAATGGACAATGATGCTGTTTCTCGCAGCTCAGGTTCAACAAGATGCTGTTGGTTTGTCGGTTGAACCGGGCAATTAGATAGAAGGTTGAAGAACCAACTGATTAACTTCGTGGAGAAACCAGTATCTAATATTTTTTGTGATATGCTAGGAACACGTGTGATGGAAGCGGCATACGCCATAGCCGCTCGAGGCTATCACATGAAGTGGGACCGAATCACCTAAGGTCGAGCTAAGTCCGGTATGGTAACCAGGCGGAAGAAAGTGAATTACCATCTGCCACCATACTAACAGATGAACTTGGGATTCAAATTTCTGATCTTTTTGAAGTGAGCGGCTCTTAATCCACTTGACAACTACCGTTTGGTACGGCGTTGCTACTCGGCTGATAGGATGCACACGGTGTGCATACGTGGGTTCGAACCCCGCGGAGGTCGAGAACTGTTCATTGTTGAATCAATTACACATTTGTGCATATATTCTAAATGCACATACTTTGAAACGACGCCGAAACAGTTGCCAAAGCGATTAGAATCCACTACCGGACGAGCCGGCAAGACGAACGATGACTGAACGTGATATCGCGCAAGCTTAGGCACTCGTTCCACAGTACTCATCATAAAATAATTCTATTCAGTTTTTCCCCAATTACGTAGGACTCACTTGTTTTTATGTTAAAGAGAACGGTACAAAATGGAATTGAAGGTGGCCTTATAATCGCCTGACTGGTCTAGAGTATTTGTGTGGTTGGAGCCCTCAGTCGGCAGATATGGCTTACGGATTTCGGTAAAAACAAAGAAACCGAAGCGCTAGTATTTATTTCTACCAAATGAAAGAAACGCTGTTTCCTTTTGCATCTTGGGGTCAGGAATGTCCAAAAATATCAATAGCCTAGTCCTGATTGTTTATTCATCACGGTTGCTGACATGCCGTCGTTCAGTGGATTTTAAGAAGCTTCCGTATTGTGAAAATTTGTCGACGAAAACAAATAGTATGTGCTCCGTGGTCACACATCCTCTTTCAAAGGAAACAGCTGGCTAATAGCGAACCACATTGGCTGTCGAGTGTGGAGTCACACGAAGTCACAAACGATCAAAATCTTTGGAGGTATTATACATACCACTTGGAGGAGAAATCTTGATAATCGGACCTATAGACAAACTTCACATGTACATCGTTTGCTCCACAGACCACGATCCAACAGAATGAATTTAGCCTCTGCCCCCAGGTGCACTTGGCAAGCGATTTTTCTCAATGACAAAATCGATTGACGTGTGAAAAACGAGCCGGTTCAGTTTGTGTGAAATTAGCAGAAAAACAGATCAAATATTAACGGGCCAAGAAAAACGCGCATATTCTCACCACTTTGGTTGTTCTGTTCCGGATGACTAACCGACATAAATTAGATCCGAGAACCCGAATTTAATTTGCATTGGGCCTAGTGCTAACGGGATTGGTGTGATTCCAATTGTGTTGCCTTATTCGACCACATTGTCTCCGCCTGTTTGCAGCTCTGTCAACTACAGTATGGTGACCGTAGTGAGGTCAAGCGCACGGTGGATTTGTAAATGAATCAGGTTGGTAGTTCAGGGAATATTGCATGTGTCCATTAATGATTCTAAACATTTTTTTCGACAACAAGATGCAAACATGTCTATCTTCACAATAACTAATTCTGTTACTCAGAAGCAATTCGAAAAACTATATCTACCAGTCATACTTACGCACGAAATTGCGCACTTCGTCCACCGGTGAGATGGTCGGCGCCGAAGTCGGTGACGGTTCATCCAACTGTACCTGAGCGGACTAAGATGTGAAATTGTCGAAATAGATTCGATCTGGGTTAATTTAATCAGCCTACTTGACATCGTTGGATGATTACTGTTCTCTGGGTCGGTCGTTGAGATTCCTCCGTCTGACTCATCACATCTGTTTTGACACTCGTTTGGACGGACTGTGAATCCCAAGGGCAAAGTAGATTAGAGACTGTGATGTCCAAAATAGAACTCACCGTCGAGGAGGTGTGAGTCACTGGGAAATTCTGGCTGAACGAGGCGGTGTCGTTGACCACCCGATCCGATTGTCGGTTTTCACAAAGATTTGTTCCTGTCGAGCATTCCACGGTTGTCGTGTTGCTCGGATTGGGTATGATAAAAGCTTGATGAGTTGGACACATGAAGCCAGCTCGGCGACCGGGTCTTCTTGGGTCCGAGTTATGGGCTGAATCGGTCATTTCGAAACCGGAATCGAACAAATAGCTCTGTATTGAATGAGCACAAATCCTACCGCACGATGCGGTTGCACAGGTGATTGCAAAACCACAAGTGTCAACTGTATCGGTTTGATCGGAATGTTTTTAGTATCTGCGGCCCGCACATTTCTAGTTCTCATTACTAGCACGTAGTGTACCCTGTCTACAAGTAAGCCCGTAAGCCCGTATGCACTTATGCACCTACGCACACGCACACACACACACACACACACATACAAACACACACACGCCCAAGCAAGCAGAGTGGATGTATGCACACATTCGCTATCCAACATGCAATCATATGCTTGAACTGACGTGTGTTTGTTGGTCAGGATCAATGATGATGCAGAATGTAAGCGGTTGTGATTGGTTAGTCAGTGCCCGGGGACAATGTTACATAGTGCACCTAAAAGCATTAGTTTTACCTCTCCCGTTGAGTGGCTCCGTCAGCTCAAATGCAACTATGAGATGAATGACTGACACTTTCGTGGGTGAAAATCGTCGGACATTGCGAAAACAAACCGCACGACAACCGGGATCAAACAAACAAGCCGTTCTGATGCAGTCCGGGAACAAGTAGGCAAACCAGAAATAGAAGACAAAAATAATACCAGCAATGAAATCAGAAAATGGAAATTTGAGCTTCGAGAATGTGGAATGTGTAGATACAGTTTTTGTCAATTTGTTGTACAACGCGTGGTGAGAGTACGACAGTACCGTGGTAACTTTCCAAACGCGTTAAACATCATAGCGTGCCTTGAGACGGTGCTTCCTATGGTCATTTCGGTAAATCCATTAGCATCTTGTCTATTCCCACGTGTCACCAATCATTTCACTTAAAAAAGCTAACACCGATATCTGCTACCGGAGCTAACATTTCATTAGTGCTTGATGATCTTGTTTCATCCATGTCCGCAGCTTTATTCGTCAGTT
The DNA here is from genome assembly GCA_008360955.1 of Fasciolopsis buskii. Classification (NCBI taxonomy): domain Eukaryota; kingdom Metazoa; phylum Platyhelminthes; class Trematoda; order Plagiorchiida; family Fasciolidae; genus Fasciolopsis; species Fasciolopsis buskii. Next base: position 25,155 of record LUCM01001806.1, read on the forward strand.
GTCCGCAACTATTCAACCATCAACAAGAAGTTTCACGATCGGGTAAGATGTCTACTAAGCCATGCGCGTGAAGTATCCATTTAGTCGTCCAATATCAGTACCTTTTTGATGGTTAGCTCGACCCGACCATGGTTAGTTACACGCAGTTGTGGTCCGGCGATCAACATCGTGACTTTTCAGCCTCGGTGGCGCGGCGGCTCCACCCGTCCCACTGTTGGCCAAATTTCCAACGTTGCAACCGTCTGTTGGCCGACCCCCACCCCTCGTCGTGAAAATGATATGCATTGTTTCATTGATAAGAGAAGCAAATGACAAAAGATAAAAATGCAATGAAATTCCCAATCTCTCAGGCTGGCATCGTTGTGTGAATTTTCTAGGAACTCGATTTCAGATTTGAGTGCCTGTTGAAACTTTTAACTATAAAACTGCATAAAAGATCATTATGGATGTACATTTCTGTGGTTAAGTGAAAAATACCGGTCGAAAGACTGGTTAAAGGACAGGTTTTGCTCTGAAACCCCTGGGATCAAGGCTGCGACAACCGAGGACTTGAATTGACCCAAAAGAACAAATTGTTTTGTTAATATTTTGTATTGATCGGTTGGACAAACTTAAAAACAATAGTCACAAGAGTTCAGAGGTGTGATTATCTTGACACAGTTGAAGTGTGATATGTATGCAAATACGTCTCTCGGTTGTGCCACGTGCCGGATGGAAAAAAGCATCGACTTTCTTCAACTATTGGTAGTAAGGACAATGGAGTCACACTCGTTAAAGTTAGTAGCATGCGTAAAAAGTTGCTCACTTGAATAAGGAGGAATGCACTTAATAAATGGGCAAGACTGTTGACTTCGGATGTCGAGCTGTTAGGTCCTGGGTAAAAGCTTTCGACGCCCACGGAGAGCAGACCTGAACCGAAAACACGGACTACGGTATCAAAGAATAGCCATTTTTCAGCTGTGTATTTGTAAACACTGGATTCTGATTAATTCCAGCCAGTATGATGCAAACGTGGAAACCTCTGACCTAATTACGTACACTTGGGAGGAGGATTTTTATAGAAGCAATCACTAAATTTCACCAGGATAACTTTTATGACTACTCAACTTGATCACTATTCCTACGTCATTGTGCCGTCTTCCGTAGTTAATCGAGGTTTCCTGACGGAGGACTTACCCTTCTATTATAGATTGCTTCAGCAATGAGTTTGAAGAAAGGGGCATGTCCCGCAGCTACTAGGGTCCACTACATGAGCCGATGGCTCGGCAACCACGACACTGAAACCTAGAGTGGCATAAAGGCAGCATTAATTCAGGTGAGATAACGAGCCGGGTCGTCTATCCTCAACGTGATCAACGGACCCAGGATTCGAACCTCTGATCTTTTTGGTGGGAAATGCTTCGTGCACTTAACCACCGCCAGTTACTAGCAGAGACTTGAGTTTATCCAGCGTTGCATACGAGCTGCTGTTCGACACCAATGGTACACTGCAACTTGTCGCATCGTAACGAAAATGGCTAAATCCGCAAAATTTGATCCAAAACGGCATTTTAACGACATCGCAATGCAGAATCAAAAGGATTCTCCCTTTGTTTTGTAATTAGTTTGGCACTCTTTCTGATACAGATGAATATAGTGCTGTTGCGGAAGTTCGTTTTTGTATGTCACTAACAACTGGACTTTAAGTGATTCGAATGGGTACGTGAAATAATCCGAATAGCCCTTGTCGTAGCATGGTAAGTAGTGCATGCTGATTACTACGGCTTAGCTTGTACTGGTTTTCTGGTTCGAATCTATCCCAGGGTGAATAGGTTCTCACGTATGCTTCCTTCAAACGACACATTATGACGCAAGTGTGAGAGAACAGCACGTTTTTCACTGCAGCAATTGTGTGTGATTGGTTAGATCCACGATGGACCAAGGGTGAGGGTTATACGACTTTGGAAACAAAAAAGGTTAGGTGGAGCGCTTAATAAAGTTTTTATTTTGTTCAAAACATTGCAGCAAGAAAGAGGATTTGTCAGTACACTGATGATGTCACCTTGACTGGTGATGAAGCGCTTGCGATCGAAGCTCCAAGCTCACCTATCAGAACCCCAAGTAAAATAAGGAGGAATCTTGGATCTAATTTTTGTGATCTTTGTTAACCGACTGGTGTGCAGTGGGTGAGGACAGCCTGGTGTCGATCCAGTCGAACCATGTGTAACCAGGTTTTCATTAAGTAGTGCTTACGTGGACAGTGACAGTAGGCGGAAAATTCACCTCATCGTATTTGCTGGTTTCATCTTGGATGTCTTGTGGATAGGGTTTGGTCTGCTGTGCTCTCTCTCTCTCTCTGATCGGATTGGAATGCGATCGGTCATTGGATTGCACAGTCTCATTAGCTTTCTGAGGATTTGCTCAACCCAGCATCTGCGATGAGATCGGTAAAAAATGCTCGGAGTTGGCAGAGAGAAACGTAATTTGTTCACCAGTGGTGTTTGCGTGCAGATGAATTTGGATGACGTGCTGTTGGCACAGGAGATTTGCTTGATGATTCAGTCCAATTTCTTTACAGTTAACTCATCAATACCGTTTCCTTCGAAGATTCAATCTTCGAACAAGTGTGGAGCGTCTGTCTTATATACATTTTATGGTCGCACTGTATGCCAGCAAACTGGATTGATATAGTTTTGGATGTAATATCTCGGTCACTATGTTCGTTTCATTGCCCTTTCGAGGCTAGTTTTTTGCGCCCTAGCAGAACGACATCACAGAAATTTCTGTAGTTCTCAGACAATGGTCTCCCGGTATGGACATCAAATAATCTACAGAACAATAGGTATCCCGAAGGCTATCCGGCAGATATAATCTAGGGTTTCTATGAATGGAATTATCAAATGCAGAGAACGGACAGAGAGATTAAATTCGGTGAATCAAAAAATTCATGCAATTGCCGTGGCCAGCGGTGTCCATGTCAGTTGTCTCCGTGTCAGAAGAATTGCTTCGTGTAATACGATTAGCACAACTTTCGTGCACAGTGAAAACCCTCTTGTCAGTATTGCGCAAAAAGGATTGAAAAATTTGAACGTGATTGTTTGGCCGTAAACCAGTGTATCGCCACTCATGACCAGAAGTCATGATCATGTTAACTGTCCGTTGTCTTGTGATATCGATTTGATCAGTCCCTTAAGGATACGTTCCACTATCTATTGTGAACATCATCTATCTGTTCTGCTAGTGTATTTGTCATCCTCGATGCAAGTGAATTGATGCACGAGATGTAACGTGGAATGTGACATCCGTCGGGATTGATTGTGGTCGAGAATAGTTATCTGAGTGGTTGATAGGAAATGAACTTCCAGAGTTGAGATTTATGTGTTAATGGGCAAACTGAACTCGCGACGCCTACCACTAAGAATGTGATCTTTCTCGATGATCTGATGTATACGGCTTTCTTGTTTGCTTTATAGAGTTGATTATCCTTCAATCTTCGTGGACTGCGAATATCGATTTACTCCTCTGGGTAACTCTTGCGAATGAATTTTGCTTTTTTTGTATGCTCTGTATCGAGTGAACAAAGGGCTCTGGCACCGTTATCAAGAGTCTTTCATAGGCTGAATTTGCATCCAGTCGGAATGTAACTAGCAAAACGCAAATATTTACCATTCTATGTGGCTTTTCTATGGATGAAACGTTGTATGACACTATTCGGCGTCTCGTGAGTCTCAAGTCCTAAATCTAGACCAATTGTTGCCTGGTGTGCAATCAAAACTGAAATATTGAGGTGAGTGAAACTACCGGTTCAAAACGCTGGCAACACTTATGAAGTCGGTATAAATAAGGATATTAGTAATCTGTCGTTCGTTAGGAAGATGCTTAAGGCGATCCTCCGGATGTAGGCGTCTAAATGGGAAATGGTGAAAATCAGCGGGACCAAGATTAGGTCGACGACCCCGTGTGCTTGTTCGAATGAATGGGATATGAGCAGCTTGCACTAGACGTAGTGCCAAGAGTTGCAGCTCTATTCAGTATGTCCTTTGGACCTTCAAACTCTAAAGTGCAATTATAAGACTGGATGTTAGTAGTTCCAAGTCTGATACTGGATGGAAAGGAATCTACCACTGGTGACCGTTTCACCTACCTCCGCACTTGCGAGGTTCAAGAGGGCGGCTCGGCCGAGATGCGCATGCATGTATCCAAAACTCGGGAGAAGTATGTTGAAGTGATGAACTTATTGCACCTGAGTGAAAGTTTGCAGAAGATGACAGGTCACATATGCTTATCCATGGTGCCTTGTTTCGCTGTGCGAGTGCGAGACAGAATTTGCTTACTGAAGGTGCTAGTCGCCTGGAGGCATTTGACCATCGATGTTTGAGTAGTATCGCTAAAGCTGGATGAAGTGGCCTCATGAGCATTTTGAAGGTTAGGAATCTCGTACGAAGCACCGTTTTAGGGAGTATTCTCTCGACACAAATCTGTCTTAGTCGACGTTGGTGGTTGGATTACGCTTCTTGTATGGTGAGCATCCGTCTACCTTAGGGTTCCCCAATTTCCATTCTTCCTTCGAAGTGGAAGAAGCGATGTGTAGATCAAGGGATGAGGTTGCAACTTGGGATGAGAAAAAGCACAACGAACTTAGACAAAGTTGGTGTCCCGGGTCTTCTTAATGGGATCAAAAATACTAGTCAACCAGCGGGTCGGGAACTGTGAACAGTGGTGCTCATGTTGTCGAATCAGAATGATTGAAAGCAGTTCATTTGTACAATCAGACTCTGTTCCGTTTATGAGCTACTGAGGGATTCCACTTTTCTCATCCGTATAGGTCCAATCCGTGTTCACCTTCTGCAGTGAGTGCCCAGGAAGTTGTGTACCGGAACTAAAATATACATCAATCCACCTCAAATTCTGCATTCCTATAATTATTCTCGACCACAATCAATCCCGACGGATGTCACATTCCACGTTACATCTCGTGCATCAATTCACTTGCATCGAGGATGACAAATACACTAGCAGAACAGATAGATGATGTTCACAATAGATAGTGGAACGTATCCTTAAGGGACTGATCAAATCGATATCACAAGACAACGGACAGTTAACATGATCATGACTTCTGGTCATGAGTGGCGATACACTGGTTTACGGCCAAACAATCACGTTCAAATTTTTCAATCCTTTTTGCGCAATACTGACAAGAGGGTTTTCACTGTCCACGAAAGTTGTGCTAATCGTATTACGCGAAGCAATTCTTCTGACACGGAGACAACTGACATGGACACCGCTGGCCACGGCAATTGCATGAATTTTTTGATTCACCGAATTTAATCTCTCTGTCCGTCCTCTGCATCTGGTCACTAGATATTACATAATCCCCAGGTTGATTTGCTTATGGGGCTGAAAGGTGTGATTCACATTGGTGACATCCAGCAGTAATAGCTGTCTCTCTACGGTTCGCTATGAGGGAGACTTCTGGATGTCAGAATTTTTATTCGACTTCGTCAGGGAAGTCATCCGCTAGCGGCACATCATCGGGTTTTCCCGTCCGAAGATACGTGGTTTGCTTGGCCCAGATACCTTCTCTGTTGCCGGACTTTGTCTCTGGACTATTCGGAAAAATTTATTTGATGGGCTCATGTGATAGAAAACTAAATACTAATGATATTATGCACATTACACGTGATTCCGACTTTTTCAGACTTCTATTCTTCGATAGCATAGACAGTTATGAGAAAATCAGATGTTTTGTTCACCAATTACGACTGATTGATTTGAACAGCTTCTTACATAACCAGTTTTTATGCATCAGGACCAGATAACTTAGGGGACATATCGAAAAATCGATGAGCCATATATTTTTTATAATAATAATAATATTAATTGCATGGTGTTGTCGGTAGATGTAATGCGCCATCGTTTCGACTACCTTGGGTAGTCTTACTCAAGGCAAGTTTTACAATCAAATGCATTACATCTACCATCAACGCTATGTTACTAACATTCACAATAAAAAGCTCTTTTAATAATTTGGTCAAATTATGCTATCAATTTTTGGCTGTCAGGAAGAATGTTCGCGAAGGCGTTCGTTTCTGGTATTAGTTTGGTAACCCATATATCTGTTATGTCTGGATTTGCCTGCATTGTTCATATACTGCATAAATGGGATCTAAGCGTCAATTCGAAATTAAAAAATTCCACCCGGAATACGTCGACTAGACTAGAACAAATGATGACATACCTGATGGGTCCCCGTTTTACGGAAGTAGGCAGTCATACTCCCAGGTACAAACAACGAGGTGATTTCCAATTATAGACCCAACTGCCACAACTCTACTCTCCGTATCACGATAAATTCATATGGTCGTACGACTGCCCTATTGACCGGCACAAAGAATTATGTGTTTTAAATGGAAGTCAACTGAAGTCTACACAACGAAATGGTACGCTGCGTACCGAAAGTTTGTCTCTTATGATCGCATTTTCACAGCTGGTGTTGTTACACCTATCAGACGAAAACGCAGTTTGCATGGGTTTAGCAAATATCAGTTGGAGTTGGTGTACCATAGGCCATTCTGAACTATTGAGTGCATACTGAGAAGAATCATTTTACCGGCTTATCGCAATACATATCAGGCTAGAATAGGTTACTTTCAGCATGCTGAAATTGAGCGAATGCTAACCGCTACCATATATTCAGACTGAAACATTTTTCACGTTTGTCTTAGAGAATGTGTTAAGCGTAAGTTCTCCCTGCTTATTACCGATATGACACGTGATTCACGTGAGATCAGTCAGTCGATCAAGAAAATCTCTCCATTGTTTAGAGAAAAAGTTATTTGAACTGGCTTGAATGCTTTCAGTTTTGTTATTTGTCTTCCTCAGCCAATTTGTATTGCAGTGTACATGGATGATCATATATCGATCTTCTGATCCGAATAATATGCATATGCCGTTAGGGAAATCGAAGTTATCGTAAACTGGCCGCGTGGATGTGGATCTCCTCCAAAAAACAGTTGACGTCTGAATTAAGATCAATGACAAGTGAATTAAATTTATCTATTCATCGTCCATAGATGCGATCTACACTGAATAGGTTGTGTTCTCCCAAATCTGATTGTTATCTGTCCAGAATTTCCCAACCAAACATCCCCGGAGGATTCGGGAATTGTCTTCGCCGAAGTTAGCCCAACACGATGGCCGGCAAAACTCGGTAGTCTAGTTCGTTAGAAGTTCTATTCACACCAGATGTGCGCATCAACTGTACGGAATCACAGGACAAATTAATATCGATTTGAAAACTCGAAGAAAAGCAACCACGTGATCGATTTTCAAACGATTCTGGACTGATTTATTTTCAAACACATGAGAGTGGCAAGCTGATTCGCAGTGTCGTCTTCAGGGTACATTTTTTGCTGTCACCCAAGGGATACCAATCATAAAAGATAATATATTATTTAGCAAAAGGCACTTTCTTTGTTTGTATCAAATCTAACCATCAATTTATGGAGGAAATGCACTTTAACTTGGTTGGCGCAATTTAATCGTGGCTCAAGAATGATTTGCACCGTTTCGTTTTAATGATAGAATGGCTACCTAGGGCTAGTGTTCGGCCAAACTGCAATATTCCGGCCCGATAAATGTCAATCACATCGCTAGATTATATAAAGTAGAGGAATGTAAGTGCATATATATATTTATCTGCATATCTATATGCATATATCTATATATAGGTGTAAATTATTCTGCTAGATTTACCCAGTAAGTCTATCTCCGATGATGATGTCACATCGAAGGATTGGCTAGTCGTAAATGTTAGCGACTTCGTCGGTTTTAGACTAATATTGCTGATTCGAAGCGCGTTCATCTCTCCACTTTCGGTGGAGGCCGATTTGAGGATAGAATCATCTCATTGTGAAATGTTGATCACAGACTTTCCGGACCAGACCACTGAGTTGGCGCTTCCACGGTGAGTGAACATGGATTGAGCGAGTGAGTGTTCAGTGTTGCACAACCACGGTTGTGATAGCACGTACATTGGCCACTAGACCAGATTCATCGGTCACATTGCACTGAGTTTTAGACCACACTGTCCTTGTTCAAGAACTCTGGCGAAGTGTCACCGTCGGAGTTAAAAACTCCTGTCATCAGTCTGGAAAATGGAGCCGGTTCCGCAAGGCTGCTATGAATCGGTGACTTTACCGATTGGAAGAAAAGCAATGTTTAACATCCCATCCAGTCTGCTCGCCAGATTTATCCTCCGTCGATTATCTGTTGCTCACCGTAGGCATATGTTTGAGAATGATGCCGGTTTCCTATCCCGTCGGGATTGAATTGTCCGGATTTTCACTGCCCAATAGCCGTTAAAACAAGAGTCACTTTCCCTGTCTCTCTTGACCTGAAAGCAGCGTTCGACGTAGATTGTCAAGTTATTTTACGGTGCTGCTTTTCACTGAAGGGCGTGCCAGAAAAATTCACTTCACTTATTCAATCTTTGCATGTGAACAGCCGAAGATGAGCTCGTAATTACGTCCGCCCTTTACCCCAGTTCAACATGAGAAGTAGTGTTCGTCAAGGTTGTCCCTTTTACATCTTTTGTTTTCATCTTCGTAAATAAGATGATCATGGAGGTAACCCTAGTCTCAAGCATAATTCAGATAAGAAAATATCTGATTTATAATATGCCGACGATTTTGTGCCATTAACTGAATATACAAGAAAGTTGTAGATTTTTCTCGATCGTCTGAAAAGCAGTGTAGGTGTGTTCGGAATGATTTTTGGACCTTAGAAGTATAAAATGCTTTCGCAAGATGAACTGGTTCAAAGCCAAAACTTGTTCTTGCAGGAGAGCAGCTGGATGAGGTGGACAAATTTTGCTACCTGGATAGGTGCATCTTACCTGGTGGTCATGCATCTAATGTAGTATCTCCACGCATATAGAGGGCCCGATCGACGTTCGCTAGTTTGAGGGATCCGTGGCGTCGGTGCGATATCCGATTACCGATCAAAGGTCGACTATACAGGGCAGCAATGAGGTCGGTACTGCTATGCGGCTCCGTAACGTGGCCGTTAAAAGAGAAGATATGTGAAGACTTTCAATGCTTGAACTCCGTTGTCTTCGTAGTATTGGTGGAATATAGTAGGAGAATTTTTTAAGTAACTTAGAAGTTGGGCGTAAATTGCTGGGCCATAAGGTCCAGTATTTCGAACAGGCACTACGTCAGCATAAGTTCAGGCGATTTGGACGTTTTGTTCTCAAAGCGATTATCTCGTTGTGCTCTGTACTTGAAGGCTGTTGACAGTTGGAAGGTGACTGGTAATAGCCAGTCGATAAGATGTGAAAATGGTAGGAACGCCTTAACTCACTGACTGGCTTGTGTCTGTCCAATTAGGCTACTGGGTTGGGGTTCGCGAGATCCTAGAAGCGATGGTTGGGGACAGTGTGTATTACGGCTCTATGTTGGGATCAGTGGCATTTTTACAACCGAAAATAGTCCTGCTCTGAAGTTGTTCAACTGATTATCGTTCAGCCTACCGTTCACCTTTTCTCGTTCGTTTCTTCTCTCTTGAGTAGGTCAGCGGTTGATGATTTGATGGTTCTTGAAACTACTCCGTCTGTTGGCGTCAGCTGTGGTTTACCAGGGGTTCGCCCGAGAGATTTAGTTGTAGGCTACTCCAGTTGTTTGACTTTTTAATTCTCAGAACACTACAGTCACATTCACAAGATAAAAAATGACAGGAGGGATGAAGTAGGCATAGTAAAATAACTTATCGCTCAGACAGCTTGTCACAAACTCGGCTAAGTGATGGACCAACCAATCAATGGCCACGTTAACGAAGGAGAAATATAAGCACATGTATAAATAGCATACTGATATTATTGTGGATCATTAGGAATAAGACAGTGTTAATCGACAACAGGTATGATGGACGGATCTCTCAATCATCAAACGCTAAGCAAGGCCAAACAAGGCCATTGCACAACATCTGTCTGAATTGTAAATAATATAAACACAGGAATCCCGGCAACCGGATACAAGGAGGCCGAATAACATTTGCTTCCATCCAATCTGTTCCCGCTACCATGAACGATCAGTTTAGCCAATTGGATGCTGTAGTCAAATGGATATATTGGTGGAGTTTGAACCTGAAGATGGTCGCGGGTTCCAGTCCTCAAACCACCGGTCAACTTCCCAGATCGGCAGCCTTCTGTTGACCGTAGCCTCCTTCCTGGAAATGATGTACACTGGTATTTCATTAATGAAGGACGATCTTCGATCTTCGTGCCTAAGAATACATTGCACAGAGTCATTCAATATTTACTAGATTGTGGATGAAGACTTTCACTTCTTACTTATTCCTTATTCACCGTCTGAGATAGCCGAAATTTTGGGATAAGCTCTCTACGATACCTTCTTACGGGCCTCGAAAATGTGTTTGTTATTCACAATGACATTTTACAATCACGCACCAAGTGCCAAGCGAATTCCACGATTTAATTGAGTGAAGTAACGTCACGTAATCTAATTCTGTCTCAACGAATTCGCGAATTTCATGTCTGAAAAACTGCGGCATGTTATAGTGAATCAAGAACTGCAAATGAAACGTCAATTTCCGCGTGCTTCGTCGCATACGCATCTCGTGAAATTCACGCTAGTGAACAAAACTAATTCCATAGCATCTTGAGGACAACATTTGTGAAATAAAGGCTCATTGAATGTGGCATGGAATCACGATCGTGACTTCGACTAAACGACGTCATTTTCGGTTATTTTGAATAGCGTGCAGCGAAACAATTCATTTGCAACATAAAGCTGTCTGGTGAAATTAGAGTAACGAATAATTCTAATGCAAAGTTGTAGTAAAGCCTTTTGGTTCAGTGAAAATCTATAACACCAATTTATCGATCTCACCCGCCTAATGAATGTGTGTGCAATTGTAACGTAAGTCAATCATTGTTTACGATTGTATGATTTGTATTGTTCGAATGAAAGTAGACAACGGTTCAAATAGAATGCGGGTTTGTTTGGTTGTGCGCATTGTTACGGTGATCGATTTTTGCACCAGATGCATTATCTGATTAGATGGACTAATTGGCGTCCTTTGAGTGTGAGTACTGGTCTGTGTGACGTTATCAGGGCCAAATTTAATTCTGTTTCTTACGAAATAATCGGATCCAAAAGTAGTCTTAGACATATTTTCATATTATTTATTGATTCAATATAAAAATGAGTATGAACCATTCCCTGTGATTACCCGGTTTATTTGATGAAATAATCAAGTTTACTTACTGTCGCTAGACCAAATAAAAGTCGACTGTAAATGTCAAAGAATGTAAGTAAATATTTACCAACTTCATGATGACAAATTTTCTTGAGACTCATTAAGCACTATCAACTCCTGATTCACCATTAAGTTCGGTACAATGGTTTTATCCTTGTTACCCTCGGATTTTCACAAGCCAGTGAAACGTCCGACACAAGGTCGTTCTTCTCGAGTTTGAACCTCAGTTCAGGCACAATGGATGATCAGTGACTATAATTTCTAACAACAATAAAACAACTTTACAACTGCAACCACTGCTTCCTAATAGTGAACTGGGTTCTGATAGCCGCACTAAATTCTCTGCTGTTGTAAACATACAATAGATTTCCACCCAAAAATGTACATGCGTATGCATAAATTGCAAGTAATATCTGGATGGATGGACGAAATTTGCCAGAAGCATGCGATCACTTTCATGTTGGCTACAGCCTGCCAGGTATGCTTACGTGGTATTCTCTCGCATAAACATTCTTATACTTGCACACTCTGAATTGGCATGTCTCATCAGAACCTAGTTTGTAGTGTCAACTAAGAGCTTCCATGGACAATCCATAGGCATACATACATGTATATATATATATGTGTGTGTATAGTATATATATATGTGTGTGTATATAGTGTTTAAACTTTTTCGCTCGTAGTATTCCGTTTTGGTCTGCAGTCGGAGCAAACCAAAGTGCATTTTTCAAGCGATGAAAACGCTCACGGCCAAACGGTTCTTGGTTCATCGGATTTCGTACTCCATTTTCGTTTGAATATAGGGTTTTCCTGAATGGCATTAAGTTCGAAAAAGCGTTGCTAATTCCAAACGATCCGGTCTCATTATTTAGTACACAGATTGGTTGCATTACTTACGAACCCAGAAGGGTGAAATGCATTTTGATTGGAACAGAATTTTTACATTCCTAACTTAGCCCACTTGTAGCACAGCTTGCCCATAGGCAACCCGTTTTCGAACGAGTTTCCAAAGAAAAATCAGTTTTTATTTCATCCATAAATGGAGGTTCAGCAGCCGGTAGAAATCAGTGGAACACATTTTTCAATCGGTCAAAGTAACAAAAAATGTTTTTGAGAAATTGGCCAAATCCCGAGAAATTTATACTCGCTGTTTGTTTCTGATTCTCACCGGTCGGCTCCCGAGATCAAACTGCCGGTCGATATCGACAAGAAAAAGGATTTAATAAACGAGAGCATTGTACTTGTAACACGTTTGTCGTTTTGTTCCATGTCAAACGGAGTGACATTTCGTTTCAGTTGTGTTTTTATTGTGAGATTTGTAGATCAAAGTTTGTTTATCTGCGTGTGTGTGTGTGCGCGCGCGCGTTTGCTTGTTTGCTTGTTTGCTTGTTTGAGATGAAGCACTTTTTGTGCATCTTGAAAAAAAAGAAATACACACGAAATCAAATCGGTACGCTATTTGGGTCAAGAAAACATTTGTGATGACGATAACGAGTATGTTGACAGTTCATAGTGAATGGTTCTGGGTGAAGTGATCGACATCACGTGACAATTTTCACAACGTACCCGTTATTTGTTCCTTGTAGAAATAATTGGGTCTATTCACACACCACTGACCAGCTAGGCAAATAAGATCGGGTTGAAAATGAAACATTTTGAGCTGACAAACAAACAAAGAAAAATAAATGACTGGAACTGGAATTCACAAATAATGCTACCTGAAAACAAACGGTTTGATAGAAACTTTTGTTTGTATGACATCAACACGAACTTCTGGTAAAACACAACTTTGCATTGTTTTTCTCCTGAGCACTATGCAGCTGAATTCTAAGGAGTTTCATGGTGAAATTTGAAACCAGCACTACTACTCTTACCTAGCGCTTACCGATTGTGATCAAAGCCAAACATAATCGATGTTCTGATTTACAAATGCCCTTCTATGAAATAGCGAATCAGTAAGCTTTTCCTCGCCAAGTTCCTTGTCGAAACCTGTATAGGAAAAATAGCATCGCATTTTGACAGACTTGACAATTCGACCAGGGCGGACTGAGTGTTATATTGTCCAGAACGCCGGTTTCCCAGGTATGTTCGCAAAAATAGCCACCAAAGGCTATGCCAAGTCTCCAGTTTTGAAAGCAAGCCGGAATCTGTATCTTACTTTTACTGTGCATGGGGCAGATAGTCTCAGCGGTGTGGTTAATATGTCCAATGGATACCAACCCTCTGGTCAGTCACGGTGACATAGGTCGAATTTGTTCTTCCAGCTATCACATACACCTACATGAACAACTTTGTTGTATATATTTTCACATTCCTCATTTGAAACACAACTAATGCGCGCATTTGGATACATTTGATTGGATAACGTCTGAGTGATGAACTTACCTGGCCCAGTGATTCTGTCTATTCCAGATTCCTAGATCAGTTCTAGCTTTCCCATGTTGGGTACTTCAGGAAATGTTAAAATAAAATGGTCCATGGGTGGTAAAATTAGGAAAACACAACTTCTATCGTCACATGTAGCACTGCAGACGTTTGGCAGACGACGCGGTAGTGTGTCCGACTAGATTAAGAAGCCTCGATTGATAAAGTCCCTTCCGCGAATGGAGTAGAGAATAACGCGGTCGAAGGTTAGATACGGTAAACGGGCTGTGTAGATCGTGGTGCTGAAATTGAGCCCATGCCACGATACCCGTGGAGGCAAACGAAAGCAGAAGTAGGAGGGCGACATGCCCGACTGGGGATCGAGGTCACTTCAAAGTGCCGCAGAACTAGAACTGGATGATCTCTTGTCAGCTAAAATAAAGGCTACTAAATACATGTTTGTAAATCGAAATCAAGTGTCAAAACAGATCGCAGACAAAATGACTCCCAAAGACAGCCGGGTTTTTGCGAATCGTAGATATCACCACAATGACATGCCCTGACTAAATGTGGGCTCAACACACGTGAAACCTTTGGCGAGATCATTCCTCGTAGTTTAACCTGTTCATCGAAACAAACTTTGCAAACGGTGGTCGTGCTAACCACCATGCAACGTCACCCTTTAATTAGCATGCTATAACTACGTTAGTCCTACACTTTTACTGTCTTTGACTGTCTGTCTCAATGCTTTCAGTATTTTATCAGCCGAGACAGAAAGAATAGGCAAAATGTAACTTTGTGGAAACCAATTGATCGATTGACCCAATCAATAAATCGTTGTTTAATGTTGTCCTCCTTGATGCGACTTCATGCTAATTCAAGAAATTTAATCAGATGAAGTTTCACGAAGGAACTAAGTGACTTCAAATTGCATGTTCGCAAAGAAGCGGCGACGTAAGGTAAAGGAAAGAGCCGATTTTGCATTTTTTCCTTGATTTTACAGAGATGCTCTAAAATCAGAAAAAAACGAGATTTTGCTTTGTCATCAACAGATAATGATTTCGTTCCAAGTGGGGGCGTAAAATGAGATCGTAGGGAATCATTCGTGAATAGGAAGACTTCTCCTAAAGAATACATGAAATACTAGAGGAATCTACGAACGAACGAGATCGTAGTCGTCAAGTTAATTATTTTGCAAAGTGAAGAGGTTTATTCGAGGAGGAAAATATATGAGTGAAACAAGAAACCCGTAAAGCATTTCAGCTTCAACAGAATACATACCTCATTGCTATTACGCATTTATTCATTACACCTACGAGATAGTGAAATCTGTCACCTCTCTCATCGAGGTGCAGTTTGTGAAGACATTTGAACCAGAGTTGTTTTCATTGTATTACAAATCAAGAAAGTAACTATGGCTTGCTTCCCTTGGGATGCAGTTAAATCGTACAAATGATGAGCAAATATTGTCGACCAACAGGATTGGTCGCAGTGGAATGGGGGAAGGTGACTGGCCGTGGAAGAATTCGAACTGGTGACCTCCACGTCCATACGGCAAGACCTTATCCGGCCATATCATATCACTCTTTATGTTCTAAAACAGAGTAATCTGACATTTCATGTACTATTCAGCTGCACTTGCCATGCCTACAAATTAGATTGTGCGTAGGAAGCAATCGACTTTATCCCCTTGGCAAAAACAGTCTGTTTTGGTATCTTGTGGATCAAATCAGCTGAGCTCTGTAATCCAATTAGCTCAGCTTCGCTGATTACCGATATCGGATTGCGCCAGATTGAGGCCTGTTAGTAGAAAGAAAACTCGCTAATGTATTGCAGACAATTAATCCGAGACGTATCCGTGTAAGAGCCAGCCATTCTAACCAAATTTGACAGTAACTTTTCAAACAGTGCTGCAGAATAGCGCTTTTTCCACTCGTCTGGGACAGCTGTGCTCGCTTGAATGTTTCATACTTGTCCACGCAAGTGCAGTTTTCCCACAGTTTGGCGGGCCAACCGTCAAATTCTGATACAGTTGAACTGGTGGTCAAAACTCACACAAACACGGGGAATATCCGTGCATGGTCCATTTCGATTGGCCAGGCCGATTGCACAACGCACCGAGCAGTTGCTCTGATTTTGACCCGCGGTTACTGACGACGTAATATGTGCCAACAACCAAACGTTCAGCTGATTCCTTTTCATCTGTTAAACCACTGTCACCCGAAGGTTACGAGTTTCGGGGATGCTGTTCTAATCAGGCTTTGTAACCTAGTTGACCTTGGATTGGAATGACTATGGCAAATTTTTGTACCGGCCAAGGGGATGACACTAACTGTTCGACGTGGGGAATTCACTCTTCATGTTCGTTAACTCCAATCGATAGTTGGATATGATATGGAATTCAGATCAATTTATATGGGCGGTTGTTAATAGTGATAGAAAATAATTTTTTGGCGCCGTTTTCTCGAATAAACGAAACTCAGAGATTGAGATTCAGCCGAGCAATCAATTTCGTATGCAAGGTGGATGTATCTATTCAAACGAAATTGGTCAGTTCGGCTAGTGGATTTACTGGTGTTTAATTTGAATGCGACTACTTTAATCAGAACTCCTCTCACATGTAAGTAATATGTGCATTGACAATGTAAGAACTGAATGACTAGACGTGGTTAATCAGTAGTATACCTTCAGTAAAATTTGTTCCAGCCTCTCATGAACTCATCACCCAATCCTCCACCTAATGACCCGATTTTAATTGCATTGCCCGTAGTGGCTTCTGGTTGAGAGTGTCATCGAAGTCATCCAATTGAATCTTCTTGTTTTGGACTGTTTCTGTATTCCTGCATTTCTGGGACGGGAGAAGACCGAGCAGGAAAATTTTGTTCACTCCTGTCTACATGGCTATCTTCATCATAATGAGTTCGGAAAACAAATCAACAGTGGCAGATGTGAATCAGCAATTTGTTTGGCTCGCATGATACACAATCAGTTGGGCAAAGTTCATAATATTGTAATTTGATTCCCCTTAGTTTGTGGTTTTTTGCACGAAGTTGTAGATCCCAGTTATGAAACAACAAAAGTGGAATCCAGGTTAGTCACCATGCCAGTTCACTTATCCAATCACAAACACAAAATAACTACTTTTGGTAAGTTTATTGGCAAACAATCAATGCAAGGACATTTATGTGGGTTGAAAAAACGGATGTCAGAAATCAGTGAAAATACACTCATTCTAGCAATTGGAGGAGCTTTCGAGGCATGAATAATGTGGTTTCAAAACAACGAATCTATGCAAGCTGGATTAGGCACATGGGTAAATGAACTGGATCAAATTATGTGGATGGACACTTTATCAACGTGGGCCACTGGACTGATAGTTAGCCGACCCTCATGATCTCATAAAAAAAGTATGAAAGCAATCCGACATAAGACGTTGGGAATCGTGGGAGTTGGATCTATTCGTTTGTTGAGACACACTTGGTGTGCCGATCGAAAATTATCTCAGGCATTTTAAACTCTTTGTCCGAAAGTTGCTCAGGTTGGGCCTAAGTCTGACGATAACCCAACCTGATATCCTCGAATTGTGATCTCATCATTTGGGCTCAGCAAACTGGAACTGTCATCAGCTTAGCCCTCGGTTCATCCAGTCGAGCAAGTCGAGAACACCGTAATTTATTGACCTAAATTATGCTGTCGATAGATCTTCCCATATAAACACGATTTAATGATTAGAATTCACCGATTTTATGGTTTTCTATCAAATGTAGGCTTTATGGTTGATAGCCTGGTACGAGATTTTGTTTGTTTGTTTGCTTTAGTTTGATTTCGTTTTCCGCACATCCTTGCTAACCGATTAGTGATATGGCTGCCCTGTGAGTCCGCCAGCAATGGTATTAAAGTGACGAGATAAAACACCGGAATCTGTCTGAGTCATATACAAACGACATCTACGTAAAGTGAACTGATTGGAGGTTTCCAGGTTCACTCAGACTATAAGTTAAATTCAATAACTTAGACTACCGAATTTGGGTCATACATGGATTAGGTCACACTGAGAACCGTCGGCTTGGATTAGCAAATTACGAGGGCTTGGACTACGCGGATAGAGGGCACAGATTTTGAGGTGCGAGCATTTCTTCAAATCGTCACAATCGGGCAAGTAAGACCCGTTAAGTGACCTTAGAATCAGATAAGGAACGTCATACTGGAAAAGAAAGTGTCAACATACTTGCGGAAATTTATGGGCCAAACCCGATTGACCGGTGCCACGCCAGACACATTTTCGAGCAACAGCTTTTCGCGCCTAATGGTGGCTTCAATCTGTTAATCGATAAAACCACGCAAATGGTTGCCGGGCTCCAGTTACGCTTTCGCAGACTCATCTGGTTGACCGCACCCAAACGTTTGGTCGGGGTCACTCCGATGACCGCAGATAACACGATGTTTCGCGACTTACGCAGTCGGATTTCTCGCGTTCGTTTTCCGTTCGTCCGAAGCATGAGTCATCTTGTCCACTAGCTAATTGGACATGCTTTTCGTTGTATTGACTGACGAAAGGAAAATATTTGCATTGTTCATGCAAAGCAAACAAAGTTCCGCCCAGGGAAATCGATTTGCCATGTGACATGCTAAGTGAGACAGCTGTCACAAAGCAGTTATCCTTTCGGTTTACCCAGGCAATATTTATCACCACTTCTTGATGAGTTTGTTAACTTTCACTTCTGTGACTAGGTTTCATGTATGTCACCTAAATCACCTTACCAAAGGTCACTTAATGTTGCATTTTCGCAGGGCTTCAGCTTTCGCGATCTAGTCCATTATCATTTGACTGATGAGATTAAATGTACACTCATATACACTACGATGCAATTTGTCAATGTTTATTACTGGTTGGGTTGTGGAATACCCTCTTAAATTTTCATTTATATTCTTATTTTCACTGCTTTATTATTACCTCCAAGTGTTCAACTATCTCGCTGATGGCAACTACTGTTCAATGTGATATTCTCACGTGACAAATCATGGACGTTAAAAGTGCGCGCAAATCAATCTTAATTATACCATAAAAGATAAAAATTGAGAATTACGTCATGAAAATGCAAATTATGCATGGCTAACGTGTTCGGTCAAGTGCGTGTTTGGGTACAAATGTGAGCGAGTAAAATACACCACTTTTCAGCTTCACGCGAATATTGATCGAAATCTAGGCCCTATTAGAACAAGGACAGCACTGCAAGACCCGTTACCTACTCCGGAACATGTGTGGAGTATTTTAAGCATGCTACTAGTTCAGTATAGTTTTATGGGCCGCAGAATTAATTCCCGCATTAGTATTTATCAATCTCGACAAACGATTAATAGTACGCGTAATTTGTTTTATTGCACGCCTCGCTATTGCTCAGTGGAGCACGGCTAAAAGTAAGTCCTTATTATCAGAGTATATTTTGTAATTACAACCAGTGAAGACTAATTAAGACAACCAGCTGAGGAATCTGAGCAATAATGGAAAGTGATGGCTTTAGAAATCGTTTGATAGTTTCTGGTTGCATTTAGGTGCTCTGGATTGAGGAAGAATCAACAATTTCTTGTGGAAAACGTATATTGCAAATGGGAACATCAGGAAGGATATCGGTGACTCAGGCACATAAAATTGCTGCCCACTATAACTCCCGCCCGTGGTTATAACTTCAACCAGGAAGTGTGTGTTCGTCCCAACTCAAGTCATGAATTGTAAAAACAACCAAAGCCTTACCGATAATGGGCAAAGTCCGCTAAACGACGGGAAAAGATGTAGTTAATATTGCTCAACTGTGTAAACTTTATCATTTTATCATCACAATGATTCAGTACAAAAAAATGTTGGTTTTACCAGAATATTGGTCATGAATACTAGGGTGGGTGCTGAGTCAGTTATGGGAAGAATAGAAAATTCGTTTTATGGATTGGTGTTCATCAATAACTTGGCTTTCTCGAAAAAAACATTGGCCATTTGACTTTTTGGCTGTTATGACTGGCCTTTTTTGTAGGCGAGCTTTCTAGTCGAACGAAAACAACTATTCATCAAGCGTTCCCTTTCGGATGCACGTGAGCTTTCTCCGTTAACGTCGAAAGCCCTGAAACGCAAGTCCAGTTCGAACGTTCTAATAGGAGCACACTAGAACCGAGACGAGTGCATAATCACCAATTATATTCAAATTGCTTAGAGTGTATTCCTAATCCGACTATGCCCCCCTTCCTCTACGTCAAATGAGTTCCCATCCAGAAGAATTAAATTTCATTAAACTGCCAACACCGCATCCTATTTTGTCCCATTTGCTCAATTTCGATTTTAAAATTTGTTTCCCTGTTTTTACAGTAAAGTATTCGTTAGTTTGTACAAGAGAAACCAATAATAACTTAGATTAGTTAGTAAATATTACAATAATGTATACATATTTATATGTATATATAGTTTGGTGGAATCACGGTGACATCGCAGTAAATTTACCATCCCAGCTTATTCACATGCGCAGATTTAGTCACCGATTAAATTGTCAGTGTACTTTATTTATCCTTGTGTAAAAGGCTTTGAATGCAAAGAAATTTCTTCTCGACTAATCGCTGCAGGCATTGGGTAGCACGGGTGATGATACATAGTTGTTGGTTGTAACGAATGGATGAGGGAAACAAACGTGGTAGCTCCACAACCGGCCGGAATTTCTCGGTTCGGACAATCAGCGTGAGTGGATGCATCTATCAGTAAGTATGAAAATAAAATGAACCTGAAAATTGCTGGGTCCAATTGAACAGGCATCAGTGTTTACCGCGTTTATTTTCCTTGTCAGGGTAATAGCAAAGTTCGTACCGGCTTATCGTGCTTACATAGCTCTGTCTTCAATAGTCAATTTTTATGAGTTCAGCCGTCACGAAGAACCTTTTACTTATTCGGCTCGTGTTAATCCTCTCTGTTTCTAGGGCCATCATGAAGACTGTTGCTGGAGTAAATTTATGTCCGCCTTTGACCAAGGGTTGCAGGATTGCGCTGTTTACAGCCCTTGCTAAGAGGAGCAGAGATGTATTCAGACATTCTTTTGGATAGTCACCTCATAGTGCGTCCGATGTACCGTACATTACGAGGACATGTGAACAGATTAACTGCAAAACACCGAGACGCCTGAGACAACATATCCTTGGACCGTTCAACTATAGGCGGCTTAGTCTATGACAGAGTTTGCAAATGTACGGCAGGGAAGATTTGTTCCAATGACTTTAGATAGACAACGTTCTAGAACATCGATAGTCTAAACCGGAGATAAACATACATCTCTTTCTTCTTCACCAATTGCTGTCTCGAATCGTAATTTCCTCCGACGATATATCTCCGAACAAACGTTTCCAGATAGGAATTTGTCTTCATCTCTTCCCTTATGCAATCTAACTCTATGCTGAGTCCCGAGGCTGCCAGTCTCTCGCTATGGAGACCAGGCAGCTTCCGGAATTCCCCTTTTATCTAACATCGCCAAAACTATGGAAATAAGTTCAATGTTTCAACGAAGCACATTTAGAACAACACAACAACAATATGGTCTCCAGACCATATTTAATGTTATGTATTGGCATGAATACGAATAACTGAAAACGAGCTTGTTCGCCACGTTGTGTTGTTCTCAATGTGTTCAGTGGGATTTTTCAAACGTTTAAAGCACATTTACGAAATACATTCCTTGCTATGTGATTGTTCTCCACTCGGGGCAGACCTATGTCCAAGAACACTGACATTTTCCAACTGGATCGTGAACTTGGTAGTCTGAAGTGCGGTGCTAAGCGTTCACCGTAATTCGTTAGGATTTCCCGCAGAATCCCAAATGATAAAGGTGTCATCTATATGACTGGCGTACGAATCGCCACTAGAGATGATGTTCAGCAGCAGTCCGTGCCCTAGTTTGGTCAAGAATATATCCGTAAGAACAGGTGCAAGCATTGACTCCATGGCTACTCCATTCTTCCTTCTGTAGTATGTCCAATCATACAAAAGCTGTGCATTCCGTGTGTATCTGAGACTTAAGTCCTCCAGTTCAGTCTCAGGGTCCTGAACACTGATATCGTTCTCAGACATGCGCTGACAGATCAAATTCACGGTCTCGTCCAGAAGAATGCTTGTAAATAATGATTCCATGTAGACAGACAGTATAAACTTATCTGCCAGGTTCCTGTCTTTTATCCTTTCGACAAGGGTGGAAGCATCTCTTACACAGTGAGAGCATAATTCCTTGCGTACTGGTTCGAGAAACTTGATGACACTATGTGGTGGCGTGGTAAGCAGAATCACGCATACCAAGCACCGGTCCAAGATGTACATTGGCCTAGTGTCCTTTCGGTAGAGCGCAAACTTGTAGTAATTGGGACCCACATGATGCTAGCTTTTCATAAAGTTTCTTGCTGGTAAGGTTTTTAGACTTAAGCTGGTTAAAAATCCTCATCATTATGCTTTCTGATTCTGTGCACGTGTTGATTCGCAGCTCACACATCGAATCATCCACCAATATATAGCCTTCATTTCCCTGCCATAATCATCCCGACTAAGCGACACTCAATCTACCACTCTGCCAGGCTTTGACAACAACTAATCCCGCTTGCCTAACAGCTTCCTATCGACTTCTTTATGTTTTCTGGTCAAGATGCCTTTTGGTACGCGTCCAGTAGAATGATATTTTCGGCACTGGTAAACAAGTGAGTCTTCACGTTGTCCAGCGACTGATATGATGCAGGCATTATGCAATGGAACTGGGTCTCGAATTGGATTTTAATTTCTATCTGCTGATAAGCCGGCTGTGATAGACAAAATTTAGGTCCGAGAGATAATATTTCCAGTTGCTACCTGTTGAGCGATAATGAAGAATGGTTAAGCATGTATTGCTCTGGATATTCGGGCAATACTGTGTTCGCCGGTATGCCCTGTTTTAGTGTATTTTCAAATATATCAGTGCCGTCGGATAGGAAAATTTTCTGAATAAGGCCCTGAATCTCTGCAACGGGTTCCAGTGCTTGGGCAATCGTCAAAGAGACGATTGACACGTTCACCACCTTGCAATTTTTCTTAAGGCAAGATATATTTGGCTGTCTACTCACGAGTAGGCAGTTGTGAAATGCGGACGCACTGTATAGGGCTGCATACGTGAAATTTGGTCTTTCTCTGCACGGAACAAAGCACTCAGTTCCTTGGGTGGTGGCAATATATGAACTACAGAACAACAAAGAGGAGGTCTTTTGTTTTCGTCCAGACCATTTTGCGTCTATTCAGTTTCTGCATTTGGCAAAGAACTAGGAGGAAAAAATCTTATGAATAGCACTGATAAGCTTTTAATCACCTGTTTTGGTGGATATGCGTTACCGATCTCACGCTGGTAAACCATGAAAAGGTTACCTCGGAACGAAAGAATCCATGCGGTGGGTAAACCATGTGGAACCATCTTGCTATGAAAAACTCACCAGTTCGCAGAGCGCACAAAGCTGCATTGGTAATGCATGCTTGTCTTTGGCCAGGGAGCATTTTTGCTGCTTGCAAATCGG
The DNA here is from genome assembly GCA_008360955.1 of Fasciolopsis buskii. Lineage (NCBI taxonomy): Eukaryota > Metazoa > Platyhelminthes > Trematoda > Plagiorchiida > Fasciolidae > Fasciolopsis > Fasciolopsis buskii. The sequence continues at coordinate 48,330 of LUCM01001806.1, forward strand.
ACGAGTGCTCGACAGGGTGGGGAAACTAATGAGTAACTTTCAGTCCGGTTGAAGACGATCATTCACATTGGGGGAACATTCATAAGAACGGACTGTCGTTTAATTTGGCGCATATCCTCCTCAGTAATTTAGTCCGGTTAAATGGATAAGTAATTCAATGGCACCAAAAGGTTTCTGGGACGCGTTTAACATTTGTAGGAATGTGAACGAAAAAGTGCGAACGCGATTGGTTCGAACTCCCATGCTAAATATTTCAACGCATTGAATAACAAGCCTGAAAAAGCCCAAATCAGGCCATTATTTTGTGGAAAAGTCATCAACAGCCGGAAGGCTTTCTATCCGGACGATTGGTGGAATGGTTTTGTTCATTCTCGTTGGCGAAATTTATTAACTTCTATTCGACGTGACCTATACCTGCATTAAGAAAAGGCTGGGAATTTGAAGAAAATAAAACTTTAATCTATCGCCTATCTGAGAATAATAATTTGTTGTACTGTACCGCTCTGATTTACTTAGGGGGAAAATGCTTGAATTCGTTAGTTTTGTCGACCCCAGGTTGTTAACATTATAAATTGGTGTTCAGCTATCAACTTTGCAGGAATGAAAGAAACCTGGTACGAATTACGAAACCCCACTCCTCTTTAAATTAGTAATAGCAATCTCTTATGAATGTGGATCCAGCGGCCAGATATATCATCATTCCACGCGGCCGACAAAATTGATTTCTTTAACCAAATTGCCAGTTGTTTATGCCTTGAAAAATGTTTCTTGACACGAAATTTTGTTTTGATACCATCTGCTGAAATGCGCGTGATCAGCCACTTGCGTGTTATGCGTTAGTGAACATTAGGAACTAAGTCACTCCGAAGGAGAATGGTTTGATGCACGCGAACGGGAGAAACGGTGACTCGAGTTTGAACCACGAACTACGCCCCGCGTCAAATGAATTGCATTGTAACATATTATCTCGTCCATATTGGAGCAGGCTAGTTATCGAAATGGCTAACTGAACGTGGGCAGGACGAAAGTGGTTCCATCTCACTGTTCTGGGGCGCAAAAAGTGGCAGAAGACATCAACTCTGACTCCTGCTGGTCACTAGATTGTAGATTCTATCGTCCGTCTCCTAACCCAACTCCAAAGAGCAATCTAAATGAATTGACCAAAACGAACCTCTCATACTGGTTTTTTCCGGCCACCACTAAGTGATTGATTAGTCCCTTGGTTAATTTGATCCATTGTTATGAATGAACTTTCTTAAACGGCTTTGTTGCTCCATTTATCGGCAGGCGTAATTGGTGCGACATGACCGCATTTGTGTTGCCACTGACCAGAATAAAAGATTTGACAGCTCAACATCCACTGTCGTCCTTCTTTTGCCGATGTGCGTTCTTCTTTAGTTTCGCCAGTTTCGCGTGAAAACCTCACGCCCGCGAGATTTTTCTTCGTAATCCCCTTCAAGTTTTTCTTTTGTTCGCGCGACATTTCGACTCATTTTTTGGGCAAAGAAACCTAGGCAAATTAAGTGAATCAAACGCGGCTAACGGGTCATTTGGGTAGGGGGACTAGCGTTTCAAATTCGGTGTTTGAGCTTGTGTTTTCGTGTATCCGATTGTCCCTCGTTTCGCTGAAGAAGTCTCCGGTTTCTCACTAGAATCGTATTGAAAACATTCAGAACGTGAAGGTACGATAGATGCATCTAAGAATTACGATGATCGGTAGGAATCTTCTAGTTGATCGGGCATGGTTAACCATACTTTCAGAGCTTATGCCTGAACTTGCCTGACCGAAAGCTCATATGTGGTTCTTAAATGGACTTATCACTCATCCACGTTCCTGGTGATTCAAATGAGATTCTAGCAAGAAACAAACAAATGAGTGCACACGTATGGGGGTGGCTGAACCCAAGAGTCTCGGATGCGCTTACCTGACAGGCGGCCATAATCTCGAAATCGGTAATATACTTTTGAGGAAATTATGTTCATCCATCCGCGTACAAAACATACTAACGGGAGCAAAATTCTTCGGCTTCGGTCTTATATTGTTCATCAATAAAATATAAAGTGAACTCGGAGGTTGTGTTTCAGTTTTCCAATCAAAATTATTCCATATTGTTTATCATCATCAGCTGATCGCTTCTCGATGCCCAAATTCAAATAATGGTAAAAAACTCCGTCGAGATTCATCATTTCGGCAGTCTTTGGGCGGAGCTGGTTATCATTCTTTCATCTAATAGATGTAGCGAAATACAACAAATACCGTTATCTACTTTGCCTGTGTTCCGTCAATCAATTCCAATAACTCCATTTGAATAGTCCAAGGGTTCAATCAGTTGCTTTGGCACAATATACTGATCTTTGACCGGGGTAATTGGCATGATCACTCATTATCCGATGAAATAAAATACTCTTCGCTGTTTTCCCATATTTTTGGTTTCCCGCTGGAAATGCTGCTCGTTTTTTAGAACATCTGTTTGCTGACTTCTGTCTCAGTTTGGATCCATCACGTGTTGCGGCTACCGGTTGAAGGTTACTCTAGTTGGACCAGTTTACGTTCACCGAATGTTGATTTGAACTGCGACTATCCTTTGAATCGATGTGTCATTTGGACTGTGTGGTAAACACCAGCGTACGTCGATCTTGGGCCTGTTCTATCCCACCGAATGATCAACAATAAGGTTTGTATGAGGCCAGTTTATTGTCTGTTACTATTCTCTTACGAAGAACTTCTTAGACTTTCTCACGGGTAACTCATTCGCCTCTGCTAAACGTATATAAGCTGATCACCTCCAATTCACCCGTTGTGGTCATAAGCAACTTTTACAAAGATCATCGAAAGAATGAAGCATGCAGTGACCGTTTCCGTGGTATTAAATGTCGAATTGACTACTGGGTTGTTCAGTAAGCGTTAGTTTTCACTGCACCCTTTGATTTGAGTTGTAGGATATCACGTTTGAAGTTAGCCAGATGAGAACATTTTGGTGAAATTTATATTCACACAGTAGGATTTAAATTACGTTTTATCCATAACCCTCACCTAATTCAGTCTTTCGCGCGAAACGCCTCTGGCGAACAAATCTAGGCGTGGGAAAACTGTCCACCTGCAGTTGCGAAAGTAAATACATACGAACTGTGTTCAGATGAATGTTACGGAGAGTAAATTATCGAGTTAGAAAGCATGCTTAGTACTTTGTCCGTCCTATTGGTGTAGTTCGTCAACGTAGACGAACTGCAGCACACCTGTTAACAATGTCGTGTTATTAGTATTGAGCAGTTCACATTGACTAATAAATACTTCTCCTAAATTGGACTCCACGACATTTGTTGATGGCAAATGAACTAGCAGGTTTTCCGTTTGATACGTGCAAATCAATCATGCCGTTTAGATAAATCACAATAGAGGGAGATTTCATTGTGCGCCCGACTTCGGCGAGAATGTCCGGTAGAGTGCATAGTTCCCCAAATTGGACTGTGCCCATTGCACCAATGCAGATTACGAAATGTGCTCACAATATAACATGACTCGCGTGAATCGCCTCAATTTGCCTGGAGACAAGTTCCCGAAAACTCGATTTTCGAGACCAGTTCTTCACTATTTAGTTGGTAATTAACACAGAGGATATTTAAATCAGTCGTTAGGACCGATGAACCATTAAACGTACATTCTAATTTACTCTCCGTAACATTCATCTGAACACAGTTCGTATGTATTTACTTTCGCAACTGCAGGTGGACAGTTTTCCCACGCCTAGATTTGTTCGCCAGAAGCGTTTCGCGCGAAAGACTGAATTAGGTGAGGGTTATGGATAAAACGTAATTTAAGTTTTAATGTGTGAACGCAAGCTTCACCGCACCATCCCCATTTTGGTAGAAGAAAATCAGCAAAGTGTTTTAGTGGAGAATCGGCAAAGAATTGAAGTGAAAACAATACGCTGCTCAAATGCAATGCAACTAGGATAGTATTGCGAATGATATAATGTTAATAATCCGACGTTGTTAGTAGATGTAATTCTCCAACGTTTCGACCACCGTAGGTAGTCTTTCTCAAGGCATGTTATACAATCAAATAACTAAGGGAACGTTCACATGCCAAAGAGTGTTCAATTGTCTGTATGTGTGTGTGTGTGTGTGAACGGGTGCACTTTGAACTGTGGGCTGGGCGAGAGATTAGTTGTCCTTCACCGCTGTGGTGGTGAGGTCAACTAGCATAGCGACCTTTGGGATGTTTGTTTCTCAAAGATGTTAGGGCTGTTCGTATCCGAAATCTCTGCGATGTCATTTCGAATGATGCGCGTAGAGTGGACGCTTATCGTCAGAGTCTCGGCAAATTTACGTTCGGTACAGGTTCCGAATTTACATTGGAGTTCTTGAGTGTTTTCACAATCGATGTTGTGTCCTGGACATGCAGAGCGATGGCTGAATCGAGCTCAATTTTTGATAAAGCTGCCTTGTTCAAAGGTCTGCACTTTTTTCCTCCCGTGCTCTTTTATCCGTGTCATCAGTTGTTTGCTGGTTTGTCCAATGTATTTTGCTGCGTTATTAACATTATATTATTCATAATAAAAAACCCAATACATGGCGGATCGATTTTCCGATACACTCCTACGTCATTCAACTCGGATATTGTCCAGATTTTGAATTGTTACCTCTGATAAATGGCATTTTGGTGTTGCCCGGCTCGTTACCATGTCTGACCTACTGAGGCCTTAAATGGCTCTGTGGCCCTTCAGATTTCATTATCTAGGCTGTCATATCCGTCTTTCCGAGTGGTGGACCCAGCGGCTGTGAGGCACAGATCCCGTTTATACTCACGCTTCACATGTTCCATAGTAAAGCATATACGGGTAGCGAATGTAATCTAGTATTCTCTGATTGCAAATCGTCCAAGTAGTACCGCTCAACTCCCAAATAATTTCCCAGAAGTAAAAGTTTTTCTTGTGAAACTGATTTGCACACAAGTGTAAAATAAAATTTGTAAAACGGCGATATAGCAAAAGTCGATTTGCCATTTAAAAGTAGCAAGTCATTTAGTTTCGGAGAAGTTAGTTGAATTAGTATTCGTGAGTTTCATCACCGATCAGTGCAACTGACACGAGGAGTAATCGTTAGCCGACTTCGGGATGTCTCATGCAGTGCATAACTAGATAACGGTACAGACAAGTGACATGATAACCGTCAAAGAAAAAGTCTTCTTTGTATTTTTTAGTATGCATTCGTACAACTTTATTAATTCCACCTCTTAACTGTCAACAGTCGGCAATCGGCCGTCTCCTTTAAATTCAGCGAGAATGCCAAGTCCAGACAAACATCAAAATCCCCTTGCGAAATGAAAACACTTGCGCCCCTGAGTCTGGAGCATGCAACTGACTTCACCATTTTTCTATGCTGTCTTTTAGCTCTGCCGTCATGTTACTGATTTTTCTATCCGCCTTTTCTTATCGTATTTTTAGGATCGCTCACAATGATTGACTCGTTCCGGCCATACACAAATTCCTTCTTTTCACCACACTTTTTGCCGATAGTCGGCTATAACACTTCGTTGATCTTCTCGTGCCTCATCGACGATTGCCCAATCACGGCTTGATGTTAGTTTTCCGCTAGCATCTAATGTCAGTTTAACCGAACGTCGATTCATATCTATTAATTTCTGAGTACAAATTGACAGTTTGCAGCGGCACGATGCCTGGTTTCCTCATAGACTTTCGCTGAGGAAGAACAGAAAACTCTCGTGGAAATCGCATAAAAGACGTTACAAAACGGCGGAGGCCGAGCAGAGGGACTAGTTGGAATATTTATCTTGTGAATTTTGGATCCTTGCTCACTAACAATGACGGGAGAAAACACTGACCGCGCAACCAGTTAGTAGCTGTGATGATGAATGGACGAAATCGATGCGTTCTCTGTCCCTCATTGTAATCTGCGGCATGTAAGAAATCATACAATTGCTCGGCGGTCCGTTAGTTGGCGTATATATATATATATATGATGTAAGCGCGTGCAGTAGAACGTGATCGCTGGACTGTTCGCCACGTGACAAACGTCCATTTAATGTATATATTTATTGTTATCGATCAAATCCTTCAGGCATCTGTTATCTCACAAATCTATTCATTTTATGAATGATTCACCTATGTGCCATTTTTAGCTACTCACAACCATGATCACATCGCGCATTTCATTCCTAACCCAATTAGAACACGGGAGGAGAAAATTGTAAGAATACAAATTTCTCATCATAATCCCACGTGATGAACTAACACTGAAAGTAGCTTGTCGACTGATGCATCTCAGACTTCTTGAGAAGTCAATGTCACTAGTAGTGGTCGCTGCAAAAGACAATTAAATAGTTTAAAAGTTATTGCAAAACCCACGCTTTATCATAAGTGTTGAATTCACCTACTTCTTGCATTCTTACCCAATCAGAGAAAGGACGAAATTCAAGATGTAAACTACTAATTCCGATTTGGTTTCGTCAAAGATCACTTGACGGATGAAGTCATGTATTCATTGCCTTCAGGCATACTCCTTGTTGCAGTTCAAAGTCTTGTTAGTGGAGTAAGGTACTCCGTTTGTGATGAATAAGGGGAAGTTCAGCAATGCGATCTATGCCCAGTTATTCCACACATCGTGATATACACATGACAGTAACGACCAGTCATCTATTCCTGCCATCAGCTAATGAAAATGCCAGTATGATGTGAACGGTAACTCAAGTTCATCAACCAGAACATGTACAGATCAGCAACTTCAGCTCCTCAGAGTTTCGAAATCATCACTCACGAAAATCGCGAAAAGGGGGAGACTTCAGCAAACCGACGAACGACAGATGGACTCGTAGCACCTAAGTAGAATTAATTCAGGTTCAGAAATGAAATACTTCCTTCGGATGTTCATGGGTAGATTTCTAAAGACATTATTTCCGTTGTAACGTCTTTGAGAAATGACCAACGCCAGAGTCACTTGGTAAACCGAATTTTCGCCTGAGTTTGCCATTCTCAAATTGCAGTATCACAGGCCTTAGCTGAACCCACATCTTTTCACTTAACCTGCAGCTTTCACGGAGTTCTTGATGTGCGGTTATCTGTCATGGATCATGAGGATTTATTTGGTCCATGACCATGTGAAATTCGGTCAGACCCCGAGACCCTGTGCTGCATTTCGTATGCAAAGCATACATGCTACTTCATGATCATTACTGTTGTCAGGGATAGATAAGGTAGACCATGTCAGCATGCATTGATTGGATTCACCGCATTTATCTTCAGCTCGGGAAATTTTGTTAGATTTCCACGTGTTTAATCATTGCTTCTTCTGTTGGGAGGAACTTGTTCTGCGAAACAGAAAATCCGCATTTCCGACCATTGACAATCTGCCATTCGTCCGCGGAAACATTCGCGCGAGATCGACATGCAACCCTTAACCTTACATCAATAATGCATAGGTTTTGTTTGGTCACATAGCGGAATGAGTGTACACTTTTGTCTACTATTTTGATAGCTCTCGTACATGCCAGATACACCCAAGCATAATTAATGAACGACAAAGTGGGTAGCTGCCTCGGACAAGGCAGAAATTCATGCCATGAGACAACAGATTGGAATACTGTCATCCCTGTCGAGTGGAGCAATATCCGTTTTGTGCTAAAAGCCAGAAATGGTCATCTTGAAATCCTGTGCGCGTCCCGACTGTTCAACCATTTCCTGACAAACTAGATTTTGGCCGCTCAGATGCATTAATGACAGTGACATTTGCCCCATCATGCTCAGCAATTAGGATATTTTATTGTGTTCGTCTTCTTCATCGATCTTCCAATGGAAGACACACTTCGCTTAATTGCGAAGGGTTTTACCCTTACCTAGCTAGCTTCGTTAGCCTTAGTGGGCTTGAGGAATTTGTGACTCCATGCCACTTGCTGAGATACGATTCCTAATAGGGTCCTCACTAAAATTGCGTTATTTCTTTCCGGAAGTGTTCAGACTCCCATTTCCATTGTCAGAGTAAAAATAGATCCCGGCCTAAGACAGAATATTTTTGCTTAGTCTGTACAAAGGAATGTCGCCAGCTGTTCATCTTCAATGTTTCACTATTAGGATAGTGACATTCGTACTTGCAATTTCCGTTTTCCAACTAGTCGGAGTAATTTAACTACAGTCTGATCGTGTTTTGACTTTCGTGATTTCTCGAAAGCATTTTCATGATTAATGATTTCGTGACATCTAAGAGAATCGGCCATGCATTGGGCAGAAAACGGCATGCAAAATCGGTCACAGTTCACCTACCAAATGCTCATCTGCTCGTATCAAAACGAGATCACCACCGTTGATCTTATTTGGCAGGCTGATTTTTAAACATCACGGAAGAAGACTTGTGAAAAAGAATTTAGATGTTGTGCAGCCTGAAGGAAAGATTGTTTTTTTCTTCAGTTTGTCTAGCACCAGTGAAATCGTAGGCATTCATTCAGCACTTCCCCACATCATCCGTGCTGGTAAAGTACCCGTAAGGAAAGATAAGACTGTCACGGTGCGCGATATGACCAAAGTTCCAGCTTAGGCCTATTTACGCCTTGTTATTCAAACTTTCAGTATTGCACATTTCGTGAGACGGACACAAACCGCTAGGATTGTTTGAGGAAAAAAAGTCGAGTTTGTCGGGTCCACCAACTTTGTAATGCAATTACAAAATTATCATTGCACTAATAATAAAGTGAATGGGTTCAAAAGCACATGGGGATAAATTTTACCAAAACAAAGACAAAAATGCTCGAAACAATACGAAAGATTGACTCGTAAAAATGGAAGCTTTGGTCGTTAGTTCACGATTAGAAATTCCGGTCCACAGTTGGTCCAGATGACTTAGAGTTTGCGGTGTCCAAGTGAAATCACTTTGACACGAGTTTCTGCAATGGTGCGGTTTAGAGGTCAATTCTGCCAGACACGGTCTCAACAGGATTGCAAACCAGAACGAATAGCAGAGATTGAAAAGACCGCTTATTGAACGGAAGATTTTGTGTTGTTCCATACTATGCGTGCGTGTTCGAACATGCGTACTGATGCTGTGCATTTAGACATCGGCAATGACAGGGGATGTGTTGTACTCCGGGACGTTCGGACACCAGAAGCAAGATCAAACAGAAATGTCTAGACACTCTGTTCTCATGGCACTGTTGCCACATTGGAAATCATAGCCTACATAATAAGCAACTCCCTGGATTCACATTTTGTACCGCTTTATTGTAACGCAACAGCAAAAATAATAATGCTCAAAAAGTCAATGACGGCTAATCTCATCCAACGGTTCTGTCTAACTGTCCTCATTTCGGCTGAGTAGAACCTATCTAATCGGGTTACATTTATTCGCCCTGCAAAGCATGCCGTTTCCATGTGTGCACCTTCCAATAGTATATGAAACTCGGGGAGTACACTTATTGCGACATTTTGACTAGGGCAGCCCATTCGCAAATCACTTAACAACTCTACTGATTTCGTCAGACATACTTCTTGATTACTCTTCTAATTTTGATTCATTTCTCGTGTCACATGTGTCTTAGATGTTTATCTCTTATAGGTTTTCACAATGTTTGATGACATGGCTCACTGAGCACTTTTATGAAAGCGTCCAATATACTAGACTTTGAAGAAATTCGTTTAACTTCCTCCTGAGAAGTTCGATGTTATCTCACAAGCTATCCTGCATCCCTTACATTTCTCCACTTACATCAATGATCTCCCGAGCAGTTCACCTGGTTCTCTGATCCTTTATGCATACGCCGTTTCAGTGTACCACTATCCATTGACAAGAGACCACTTTATCAAACCATCCTATCTTGTACGGTGATCAAGCGCCGGCCACCGTAATAGGTAAGGGCTTTGAATCCCAGGTTCGCGGGTTACCCTGGTGACAGCTGGAGATTAGCCGTCATCCGGCTCTTTGGAAACTCATGTGTCTTCATACTACTCGTAATTCCAGGACCATGGTTGCAGTTCCCCGTTGTCCCGTGCAGTGGGCCCTAGTGGGCATGAAACACGTCTCTTTTATCGTAATCATGTGTTAAACTTGTCATAAAAAGTAGAACGGAAAACTCACTGACGCATCATACATCCAAAGGTTAGCGCCATGAGCCGAAACTGAACGGAAAGCCTTCAGCTTCCCGGACAGATGTTACAACACTAAGCTTGTTACTGGTCAATGGATCTTTCATTCGATATAATAATCTCAACCCATCTAAAAACAAACGCAGACCATCGGTAAATCTTTAACAGTTCTCAATTGTTCCAAATATATCACCTCCAATTATTGATCTGTTCTGCTCGATACTTATTCCAAATTATTCAAACTGTAATCTTAAGTTTGTGATAACCACCATTGAAGTTGGCGAATCCGATCAAATACAAAGGTTATTTTTGAAAAAAATAGATGCACAAGTGGCACCTTTCCAGAATTGGTAGGTTGAAAAAAAAAAACAAAACGAGGATCCTACTTTGAACCACGCTTCGAAATGTGCAACTCACCTCATCATGCCAAGACGAAATAACTGCCACGTACGTTGACCTGGTCACATTTGCAGTGACAAAATATGCGGTGAAAGACTCGATTGTAATGATGGAATGAGTATGGGATGCAAATCAGAAATGAAGACATCCTCGTTCACTAGCGTCGCGAATGGAGAAATAACCAATTAATTATGTGATCACATAAAAGGCAGTGGAATCAAAATGGATAACTTTTTCGAGGACCTACGATAACAGCAATTCTTCTGGACATAAATTTGCGCCTTTCTAAGTTCATAGAACAGATAAAACACCAGCAGAATGAAGCGACAATGAGATGATCGGTCGGACCATTGATGGCTACTGTTTTCGTGACCGAGTTGAAAAGTGGTCCGTTGTTATCATCGGTTAATGAATTCCCGGTCTATAAACAGTGCGCAGACGATATTTTGTGTATAGCCTATTAATTGAGAGACATAAACCAACAGCTAAACACTTTCGGCTCGATTCATGCAAGTATGTAGTTCACTGTGGAGGATGGAGAAGGGTGATTCAGTAGGCTATTAAAGATCCTTCGAGCCCGAAGCAAATATAGCTCAGCACGGCGATCGATATATCGAGAGCAAACATGGGATGGGTAGTATATTCAGTTCCAAGGCTTTTTCCCGCTTAATCCAAAGAAAATCACATTCTCTGTCCTACGAGGGACAATCAAAACGAGCACTGAAAAATAACTGTAGAGAATGAATAACAATTATGAAAAACATTCATCCTGGAAATAAATGTTCAGAACTTTTCGTTGATCAAACGATGAAAAGAACTTGGAAAGTTCTGAGAAGGCGGTGTTACACCTGTGTATCACCCGAAGGAACATTATGAACGAGAGTAACTAGTACGGACAGTAAGATGTTTTAGACTGTCGGGCTGTGCGTTTTGTTTTCACTCAGATTAGTATAAAGTTTTGCGGTTGAACGGCGAAGTACCTGTTTCCTCTGCCTAATTTTATATCTATTCCGTAGCTGCTCTAGTGGGAAAACGTGTACTGCCTGATCGCCAAGGCATTTAACCGTACGTGACCGCGAGCAACGTCAAGTTTGGTTGAGAACGGAAGCAGTTAACTCGATCACTAAGGTAATTATTTCACACCTATCCGGGATAAGTCACATATAGGCGTGACCGAAGAATTTCACCCCTACCCCTTTGTTTAGCTTCTGCGGTCGGTTGTCTACACAAGTAAAATGTCAGATCCTGAATAGTGCGGAAGCGGTCTCGATCCGCCTTCTCAGTTCCCTATTGTGCGCTCAAACGCAATTTGTCGTTGTACTAAGCTACCACGGCTAACTGACCATCACATGACCTGTTTTAATAAGACAGGTAGACAGAACATGGACTACGGTATTCGTTCCACATCCGGTCTCCAGTTGAACCAATATGACACTGTGTGAGTTCCATAGTCCCCTTTACTTTCTTTTTATTGTAGTCCCACTTCTCGTCATGGGCGGCGTTGTGTCTGTGTGAATATGAATCAGTGAAAGCGAAGTTATGCGCCGATTTGTGTTCTCCAAATTATCGTAACCTTGGTAACATTTGGTTACTCGGAGCTGGGTTTGAAATGCGAGTTTTTCTATTTTATTAGACATTTGTTTGTGAGTAGTGTGTTTGACTGACTGACACTAGGCCTACAAATTTCACGAATTTGACTGCAGTCAGTCGGGTAGAAGTCCAGTTACTTCCTTCCAAGCTGCTGGCCACTGCTGGCTACACCTGAGGATCACATCTGCACAAGCCTGGCTGGATAATTCTGGTGAACCGGGATGGGACCAGTGGTAACACACACATCTCCCATTTGAAAAACCTAGGCCCAAACCCTGAGTGTCACGGTGAATGCACTCTAACCAAACCGAAACCTGAGACTGGTGCTTCTCGAATGTCAGGCTTGCCCGGTGACCCAAGGTTTATGCGTGAAGTATGTTCCCCGAGAGGGAATCAGTCAACAAAGTACAATTGCCGGGAGAGTTTCCAAAATCTTATTGAAGTCACTTTGAGAAGATAAGGGCGGAGGAAGATGTATGAGCAGATCCCCGTCAGCAGCCATTCAAGCAGATAGCTGAATCACGTGATGGTGTTTGCCGGTTTAGGTCACTGCTACTCTCGTGGTCAAAACTTTATTGTCGACTAAGGAAAATGTAACCTTGCCCCTCAAACCATTTCAGATTACCGGAAGTTGGGATGCCTGAACTGATTTTCTCTGCATCCAAACCGAGGTGTGCTATATTTTTGTCTGAATTTGTTGTTTAAAACTTAGCTGCTCTTAACGGATCTGTGCGAAAGCTTTGTCAGCGCCGATTGAATGCCTAGTTTCTAACACGTGTGCAAGAACGGAACTTGAAGCTTTTCCAGTCTATCCATGCATCAGTCGACGGAGTGACGGTTTTTTTGAGGTTTGCTAAGTCGCCAAATTCTGCTGTTCTGCTGCTCACAATGTGACATCTTTCTTTCCCGATAGGCGGATCATAAAATCCCACCTTAAATCCACTATCATTTCCGCTTTTATTCCTCAATGTGCCCGACAACTTGTACTGTCTCCCTTTAACAGATAAAAATTACAACTTATCACTCTACTGGCCATTTATATCGTTGTAAATATGCGCAACGCAATAATTAAAGCGGTATTCGTAAAAGTGCGAATCAATTAAATGACCAGTTTACAAGATGGGACAAACTCCAGACTAAATGCTCTGGTATAAAACTATATGTGAAAGAAAAACGAGTAATGAGTATTATAGTGCTTCTATTGTCATGTGTTCTTGCTCAGATAATAACCAAACCGGACAGAATGCAAGTACGGAACTTCCAGTGAACCTGACTATTTATCAACTAAATAGGATTAATTCAGACCCGAAGATTTATCATTTTTTTACTGATTTTGGCTTATCTAGAAAGCTCGAAATGAGCAATAGATTTTGTATGCGGATTAAAGGACTAAATAAACTCGGGAGCACCGATCAAAAAGTGCGTTTACTGACTCCATCATATTCTTAAAGCCGGTACCGTTCCGTCTGATTTGCTCTATCCATGTAAACCCGGCTGATGTTTGGTGAATACAATTGTCTTTGAATCATGATGACTGTGCATGGCTAATTAGGTTATGAACGACAACAACGTAACTTGTCGGGGGTGAACGTTCCTCTCCGAAGGGGCTTGCAGGCGTGCCGATATGAAATAGGCGGAAGTGGAAAGAAAGTCCGCTCGCCGGAACCCAGAAAGCGTGTCAGTCAACATCTATTCTAACGGGGATGGCGTCACACTGCCAACTCGTTGCAGTAACAATGGGTCTTTGAAGATGAGTGACGGAAATGAATCAGAAGTCGATCATGTGGTTCCGGGTAGATGACTGTATTCTATCATCGATTTTTGCTCACGGCAAAACCCAAAACGTAAGGTCAAATATCCTCGTTCGACAGATTAACTTTTCCTAACCAATAAAACCGCTCGGATGAATTTGAGTACGTTTCTAAGCAAACTTTAGACGATTCAGGGGTGAGTTAGGTTTGCCGAGTAGTTAGGGTGGTAGAGTTGCATTTAATTTAGGATGATCCCTATGCACGCTCAAAATCCGGACCACTTGATCGGTGGCGATCTCTTGGATGAAGTTGTGCTATACGGACACCAAAGTGGCTACGTCGAATCGACTTGCCATTAATCACCTCACCATCTGGGGGTCCATCAACGACCGGAATCCTAATTCAGAAATATTGATTGAAACAGGTAGGTTTTTATTATGCTTTTTATTAGTAAAAATGTATTACCTATTCATCTCAGGTTCTCCACCAACCGTGAGCTTAAACAAGTCACAAAAACCTCGTTGAACATTCGACGGAGCAAACATGAGCGACTGCTCTACCACGAATTGGATGTGATCGTGAACCGTTGCTAAACGTTGAAAAAATCGTGGTAAGACAAAAGCACTCGGAGCGAGTCTACCAAATGTAAGGAGATCCAGTGTAAGTGAGTTGCACAGTTTAAGTGACAATCAACTAGTAATTCCGAGGACTCGGGAAAGGAGAACTTCGGTTGTTCTCCATAGACACCTGAGAATGTACGGACTTATGGTATCAGGAGACGAAGCAATAAAAATGAAACATTTGCGCGTGTTCCGATCACGTGTTCGTTGAACATTTGCAAATGGTAAATTGTGTCCATGTGTGTGTGCGTGTGTGTGTGTGTGTGTGTGTGCGTGCGTGCGTGTGCGTATGGAAAACTCGAGTAGGCTGCAATTGGTGTGCATGAATTAGTAAAAATAATGCAAACCTGCGGTTCTGTCTCGCTGGTGGAAAAGAGAACACATGGAGACGACTTGGCTGGCACGGCACCGAGCTGGTGCATATTTATCCCCGGCTGTCTGAAACGGTTCTCCCGCGGGAGCGTCAAGTGGCTGAAATGTTCGTCGTCCGACGACAATTGTCACCGACTGTCAACATCTAGTGATCTACAATCTCTTGCCGCTCAGAGTGACGTTTTTGTGATATTGTGAACTGGAGTTCGGTGAAAGAACAGAGTACTGTTTTCGGGACAGGCAACGTGTTCTCAACGCGGAACCCAGAGCGTGAGGTAAAACGTCCTTAAATCCCTGAACAACCTACGGGCATTTAGTGGAACAGTGCCTAGCAAGAAGTGAAGTCCTAACTTATCGTTTAACAACATATTGATAGATAGGTTTATCCACTAACCCGCTGCCGTCAATGTTTCGCCGAAGGTGCCAAGAAAGAGTAAGTAATTACTTCAAAACACTAAAGTCAATTTAGATCCAAGGGCTTCTTCAGTTTGTGCAAAAAACGTGACTGGAAGTAAGGATTTTCGCTCATAATTTTCAAGTAAAGAGGAAAAACCAATGACAACAGGCGCTAAATGTGCTATGGCCATAGACGAGGACATCGTGTTCCAGACGAAGTTTAACTGGATGATTTTGATGCCCAGCCGGTTTGTTGGGTGCATCACGGTCCTCCAGCTTGAACTTCCCGAAGGGTGAAACTTCCAGAAACATGAGGCCTCCAAATACCCCAAAATACACACATCGGCTAGTTGAAACTATCTAACATCTGGAATAGTCCAGTGTGGAGCGATTTTATTCAATTGGCCCGCGGCCTAGACAAGCAGCTAATTATGACAAAATGACTGCTTATTTCCCGGTTGAATTCATAGAAGTATGACACCGAAAACTGGAAAGAAAACAGTTTTGTTCCCATTGGTCCTCCATTTGCTGAAGCTGAAACGGGTTAGGGAATTGGCATTTGAGTGCTAGACCAAACGGATAACAAAGTATGAAATATTTTTCTAGTGAAATTTCACTATGATTGACATGAACCAATTGCAATTGGCTGTTTTTATTTCGTTGCTGACTTCTGACAGTAAATCACACACAGTCCTACGAAAATTCAAACCTTTTGCGTACGTGCATGCCCGCCTTCTTCCTGGGATCCTGAATTCCTAAAAGTAGAAATATTGCGTTAAACTTAACGATTAGATTTTGTTTATTTTTGTCTTATCGAACTTGGCAACGATCAGTTTACATCAGTGTCATAATTATATCTTTCTTTTTCGGCTTGTCACTTTGGACCAATCAGAGCAGACAATTTGCCTCGTTTTATTCGGGACAAGTGTAATTCTTGCATTCGGGACCTATTTGGTTCATTCTTCTGAATTTCATGAAATGTACTAATTTAGGTTTTCCAGTTACCGACGTCAGTCGGTTGGAAACAAAAAAGTCATCAAATCTTTTCCCTGTCCACAGTTGAACCGCGTGGAAGCATACAGTTCTGGGAAGCAAAATATATTTTTATAAACAATTTTGATTTTCTTTTTTGGAAGAAACTTGAAAAACGTGATCCTCAAATGTCTTAATGATATTTATCACTAGTAAAAAGCGAATTATCTCCCTGTTCACGTGTTCCTAGGAAATGTGGAAACTAAACAACATCTTCCACACTCAAGGAAGAAATTCTCGCATGCACCTTCCTTTTCGTTACATCACTACCCGTGCCAGTGAGATTACCGTCCATCGAAAATAAAACGGTGCTGAGTTTGCAGACCGTGACCGAATTTTTACACGTGCATTCCCGTGTTCAGTTTGGACATTGGACTGATGAACAAAAAGAATACCCCTGACAGACAAGCAAACGAATTATGTAACTTGTTCCAAGAGAGCAAACGTAAATCATGGGTTGTGTAGATGTTTCGTTTTAAATTGACAGCAAGAAAAACTAGACGCTATGAGTCTATTTCCATTTCAAGTTTTCTAATCATGTGATAATTTTACAGAAATTCTGTTGCCCTGATTTATCCCTTATCAGGCCGAATCATGGTGAAATTTGTGCGGTTCAGATAACCTGCAAATATTTGTCACACTTTGCCAGTGGTCGATTTGCACTGTGGAATGTGAAGAAAAAAATCGACCAAATAGAAAATGATTTTAGCCGTTTGCGTATCCTGTCGGTCAGCACACAAGTCCGCACTTTCGTCTCATCTGAGTTCCACGAATAGTCTTTTTTATGGAAACCAAATCGTGTGTTCACAAATTATCGTGGAACAAAATGGTGTATGAAGGGCAGCGTACTTTTGTAATCAAACTGATGCGTTCAAACAAGTTGACCCCAAGGCTATGCGAATCGTCTGGATATTGATAGGTGAATGAGATTGGTGAAACTTCGTGGAATCTCGGTCAAATTCGAGAAAGATCTGGTTTCAATGGTCGTTCGAGGAAGTAGACTTTTATTACTGTATAACCATACGCACTCACAAACACACACACGGTCCATTTGTAGATGAAAGGGAAATAAATTGGTTTAACTTCTGATTTGGTTTTTCATTCGCATTACATGAACCGCTTGGTTTTATCACTGCCCAGCGCAACATTTCGATGCAATCGCACAGTCTTTTATCTACTTTGTAGTTGCCCCGGGGTGTGGACGCCTACGATTGTGGCGGATTTCTACGGGACCCGAGGAAAAATCTGCCGACTGTTATTTTTTGGTTTTTGCTTTCAGGTAATATGGATTCCGGTGGAATGTGAAAACTAAAGACAGGCGCAAAGACCAAATCAACCCCATAGGAAGTTACAAAAACTGTGCAGTGAGATAGTGTTGGCAAATGTTCTTTTTGCCAAAATTAATACGTAGCAAGTCGGCCTAATCAGAAGATTTGCAATTCTATCGTCCATTATGAGGTTACGCTTACCGAGCGGTTTGATCATTCCACACGCTGTGTGAATTCGTTGGGCCAGAAAATACCGAGTGCTTTTGATCGCGCTATGCAGTGCTTGAATGACAGTTGTCAGAAATCTAATCAAGTTTTCGTAAGATTATAAAATTGTACTGTTTACTATTGCGATCATGAATAGAATTGATTTAGACGAATAAGGTATTTAGTAAGAATTCAATGAACGTTAGACTGTATTGATTCTTTGATTATGACTTGTTTAGTACACGGCAAGAAAGAAACCAAAGAAAAGATAGGGTGATTTTAAAATCACATTTCGACATCAAATTTGTTTAGATGAATATGTTTGCATCAGCGTCGATCTGACGGTTAATTGTAACAACATTTGTTTCGATCCCCGTCAGACAGATGTATCTGCCATGAATGATCTGGTAGTTGTACGCATAACCGACTGTGCACGTCCGGCAACACTGCTGACGTTTGTGCCAACTAGCAAATATGTGCCCATTTCTAGTGCAAAACTCTTTGATTTATGAAATATGGAACACTTTTCGTTATCATTAGCTCTGCGGGTGCACAACTTTTTAACGAAAATCACTCATTCCTGATTCTGTAGGACACTCTGAACGAGGAGTTCGTGAAACATCTCTTCAGATCCAATTGAGAAATACTCGTTTGGATTTCGAACTCCTATGAGATCCGGTAAAACCGGATATGATAATACTTGACAAATAATGAGAAACCTGAGATCTTGAGGAGTGCAAATAAAATCTTGCCGCAAAATTTCAGTTGTTTTTTTCTTTTGCAAACACCGGGGATAAATTCCATTCAGGACCGTAGCCTTGAAAGAAAGTATTGGTTCCTACTGTCTTCACGGTACACAGTTCACAAGCATTTAATGTCGCAATTAAGTTCCAAGGATAGATATTTGGTACGCATTTTTATCTTTCTCCTCTTACTTCCCTTATTGATGAAACAAAATTGAATATCTTTTTCAAGAAGACTGCCCAATGGTAAAATTTGACTAGCGCTAAGGAGTTCGGGGGGGGGTGTTCAAACCCGCGGCATTCAAATTCAGTTGCCTTGCTGTTTACCGCCTGACCGTCGCAGGTCCTGGGAGCAACTTATGCGATTAGGAGCACAGGCCGGCGATGGCCAAAAGGGTAAGGTCGTGGCGGTTGGAAGTAAAGGTCGCGGGTTCGAATCCTCTCACCGCAGGTCAACTTCCCCACCTGACAGCCCTCTGTTGACCGCGGCCCCCTTCTTGAAGATTGATGTACATTGTTGTTTCATTAATAAAGGGAGTAAATAGGTAAAAAGGAATAATTTAACGATGCACTGCGAATCAAAAGCTATACAACTTTCGTCCGTTGGTGAATTATTACATCGAAACAAAGTCAAACACAGAAGCATAGTTGCATGCGCTTTGTTTCGACTCACTGTTACTCAAGGCAACAAATCATTTTGATCCGGATGTTTCCAAGGCTAACATATTACGTTGTGACCTGCAGTCGGTCAGTATCGATTGCAAAACTGTGCTTGCGTACCCCGGGTGGTCAACGAAAAAAGTTCCTGATTCTGTTGGGAATTGCTATCTCGCCTTTCATGTGACAAACACAAGTCAAACTTTCTGTTACCGTGGTTGACAAGGTAAAATCACTAAGCACTAACCAATGTCATCTGGTGATGATATACAATCGTGATCTCACTCGATTAGCACTGACAATGGAATGAAACCGTGATGCCTGAATGGTCTTCAACAGCCAGCCGTGATCGGACGCTAGGATACCGAATGAGTTATAAGGTCTCTGTGTCGGCTAATCAGCGTGAGCTGTCCGTTTTTTCAATAGGGTGATTTCAGCCGGGTAAAATCGAAAACTAACCAACAGGACCGATCAGCTACTGAGTGACTCGGGAAAAAAAAACCAGTGGATACAGGCTAGCTACTCAGGCGTGAATATGCATTCCTTATTTCTCTAAATGAATAAATGTGCAACAAGTTGCCTGAAGTTTTCTAGTCAGGCCTAATAAGATCATGTGACTCTTGGTCAGTGATGGATGTTTTTGACGGGTGTTTATGCCTAACTTGAGCGACTGATGGTTTTTAAGGAAGCCATACTTTGGCGGGTTTTGCAACCAATTCGATAGGCTTCCGAATGCCTTGGTGTAGGTGGAATTAGTTATCTCAAGATCCGCTTCGGTGATCCTTCTGTTTGCCTCTGGAAATGTCTCTAATTGACAGTGTGTCTCAAGCAGCCTCTGCCAAGGACGTCCTATTGGCTGCCTTCTCTTGGAATTATTCTAGCCCTAGTGGTGAAACTGATGATCAACTCAAGGAAGACGGCTAAATCCAGATTCTAAATCAATTTCTGGCGAGGCACAAACTGTACAACTTCAGGCTTACCGATATTCAGGCAAAGGAGTGTACCGCGAACCCAGAAGGGCTGCTCTGATCCAAACACGGCATGACTCGAATAGCTACCCTCCAGATCCCGTTGATTTTCGACACCAATATCCTTTTAGGTGACAGCAGTTGAGACATTTACGAAATATGATTTTCGGTTGGTAGCCAAAGCAATGGGACAGGAAATGAAAAATCAAGTACATATGTGGTAATCTCGTTTAACTGGGTGTTACTGATTTCATTCAAGTGAGTCGGATGCCTTATTTTTCGAGTTACAAGAAATATTCTACCTGAAGCTTTCAATCGCACCACTCTCTAGCAGGTCCATCTGTTTGTTCAGACTATGAAAATTCCAAAATACACATTGCACATGCGAGTCGGTGGGCTGTCACCATGTGTTACCATAGTTTACCGGTGTTACCGAACTTTCGAAATTCCGTGATATTTTGAACAGCTGTCATTTGCAATTTGTGATTCTGTATGCAGCATAAGTGCACAAGACAGCCACTTCTAGCCTTAATGTTGCTCCTCAGGAGTGTTTATCCACGTATCTGAAACTTGAGCTTGCGACTGATCTGAACGATTATCGTTGTCGGGTACGTTAGTTACTTAGCCATTCGACGTGATTGCACACGGTTGGATTAAAACTACTCTTAGGCGTAGTTCATTAAAACTGTCAAATTTTACATGGTGATAAAATATTACTTGCTCAGTAGTTGATTTCAGTGATACGGAATTTTTGGACTGTCGGTTGGGCAATATTACGCAGTTAATCGGTTCATGAAAATGTGCACTTGCCCCGATATTAATATGTCTGCTGATCAGTTATTTATGCTTATGGAGATAAATTACACCTTTTGCCTTGCTGTCTTAAACACTTGTCAGTCTTTAGTGTCCTAACTATAGGCTGTTGGTAGTTTGGTGTGTAGTCTGAGGTGTTCATCTTCATCGTTTTTGTGGACTTTGACTTGAGCGGAAAAAAGGACCGGTTCACTCGTAAGGTCTAATCTTTGGCATGACATCTTAGTGTCAAAAGACATTTTTACGTTCACCGAAATACATGTCTCCAAAAATAGACCAAAATCTATTATTTGAGTTTGGCATTTTGTCCATATTGATCGTAAGTTCACAATCATCATCATGCGTCTGGTAAATAGGTCATCCTTATTCAACTGACTTAATTTGCTCTAAACCGTAACTATTAACACAGCGTATTTGGCATAATATTTCACTGACCTTTATATACATACAGACATATAATTACAGACATATATATATATATTTATGCAAAATAAGCATCTATGTATAACCGTTTCCTGTTTCATGGAAATTCGTTTAAAAGTTCTTCGCTCTATTCCACGGAACACTGCCATTCTGACACGCAAGGCAGGCTTAGACGGATCACCTAGTCCTTATTTGTCCAGGTCTGTATCTGCATGTGCTTTACCACGGTGTTATGAGTTTTCGCTTATCATTCTGTTTGACTGGCTACATTAGCCGGAATGTAGAATTTGTGGAAAATCGCCATGTCTGCTTTGAATGCCAGTGAAAAGTTGTCATTGGTGAAGCAGACTATTAACCAAATATGTCCGAGTGGCTGCCGTTCGAAGTTCAGCTTTCCCGCAAGCGTTTCAGTTCGTTCGATCAAATTTACACTGCATAAGCATTAGACTTGAGTTTCGACCTCATTGGAGCTTTTCTTTAGTTCACATCTTCCATTGCATATAGAGTTCGAACATGGTCTCCGCAGCTGGAAGACATGGGATTTTCCGCAGAGCCACTGGGTCGCGTCAAGGATAGCGAGAATTACTGAATAAAGTTTTTTCAAGCGTCGTCCTTACTGGCCCTCAGCGGTACTCGACAGCCTCGTCGAAAGCCTTTCACCAAGTCAGGATTTCTTCACGAGATGGACATATACCCCAAACAACCTGCTTCAAAAGTTGATATTTATATATCGCACAGTTACTTATTAGTGACGCTGATAGAATGACAGAGGTTTGTGTATGAAAGGTGAAGTTTGAAAAGTGATTACTGAAACGCAGCACGATAAATTTTACTACTACTCACTAGTAACTTTGGTGCATATGCAAATGGATAAGTATCTGTGTTTCTTCGTATCATCGCTTGTTTTAATTTACAGGGAACCTGTGGTATTCGATTTATTTTATGATTTCGGTTAAAATAACGAGTTCACTTTAATTTAGAAAGCTTCTCGAGCACATTTAACATCGTCTGGGGTATCGATCCAATTGGTGACGAATGTGTAAACGATCCCAGCATATGACCTCGGCAGATTGAGACACCTGCATGCAGGCAATCAATGCAACAGTGTCGTGCGTACCAGGTGATCTACTTGGCTGATTTGAAGAGCATTCGGCTGTTTTGCACTCGGATCATATGCGCTGTTTGTGCTCTACGCGTTGATTTCGTTCACGCTTGGGTTCGAATCCCTCCCAACCGGGTAGAAGGCTTTTCACATTCGCATCATTTGCACATCCATCAGATCCTCAAAAATCGATGTCTATTGCGGATATCAACTTGGAAGGGTGAGTACCAAGTTAGCATTTTGGGAGACTAGAACGCGAAAACATGAGGTCAGTGAAAAGGGAAATTCAAAACGTGGTTAAAGTGCTCATGACCAGTATGAACTCAGTCATTTTTCTTAAGCGTATTTGACCGAAGATGTGGTGGGATGAGGAATGGAAATAAAGTACTTAGTAGAGAAATTGGTATAACTCCCATTCTCTTTGGAAAACCAGTCCCAACACCTTATTAAATACCGTCAGATAACAGATTCGTTTGTTGGTCTATTGACCTTGAACACTTCTGTGACAGGGTTTCTTCCTTCTATTTAGGGGTGGCGTTTTTTATCTATGCTCTGAATCGATAAATGGGAATAGATGATATCCTTTAGGGTAAAAGTTTTACTTCGCTTCGGTGTTAATCCAGAATGTAAAATAATCTTTCAAAAGTAGCAGTCTACTATCATACAGGAATAAACCGCCGAGTGATCAATGTCACCGATTTTCAGTGATTGGAAGATCGCCTTGGCAATACATCGTCAGCAAAGTGCTAGTCAACATGGAATAAGCCCGCGCGAAACGACCTTGGCATTAACCAGTCGCAGATCAGCATCTTCCACGCTCTAGTACTGTCATGACTTATCCGTCCATGAACCAATGGTTGCAACACACATCACTAACACACACGCATCGACGTAAAACAGCACAATTTCTGCGTATCACACCGGTCACCCACTCAACCAACCAATCACTGAAGCGATACCAAGGCATTTGGCCATTCAAATTCGCCCATCGCGCTGCATGACCAGCGACAACGAGATTTCCCCTTTTGTGTCATAGAATATTCTTTCTGTATCTCTTAGTTTTTTCTGCTAATGAAACAATAATGTACATCGTTAGTTTCACGACAAGAGGTGATCACCAACCAACGTCTGCCAGGCGGGGAAGTTGACCGGCTGTGAGGATATTTGAATGAGCGATCTTTGAATTGAAAAGCCCTGGTGTTATCCGACTGATCATCGCCAACTCTGATTAAACTCAATTAAATTTTCTCTACTTGTTCCCCATTGTCCGTCATCAGGAATCAGGCAATCGAGGTGTTACTGGTTGGGCATAAGTTTCTAGGTCCTCAAAGGGGAATTGCGAGTATGTAATTAGTCTAATCGCTGGTCTTACCGATTCACGTGAGCCGTGAACTGTTACTGGTAATAATTAGCTGCTGCGATTGTGCAGCGGCATTTACGGTTGAAATAAGAATTATAAGATATAATTATCGTTTACTGTTTGTTGGTAAACAATAAATTGAATAATGAACAATTTTTTCGGACTCACATGCCAATCGTGTCCTGTCTATCTCGGCTAACTCGTTCCAGAATGTTTCGTCGTTTCATTCATGAAATTCATCTGGTAGTCACCAAAAACCACCGGGGTTTGGAAATTAGACGAGGATGCACGTTTCGAATAAGATAAAATCGGAATTGTGATATTTTCTTTTTGGAACATTCACTCGCACCACACTCACTTTTGGTCGTGTTTCCAAGCCTGTTCAATTCCTTATTGGCTTGTTGGGAATTTTCATGCCCACGGAGGATTGTGTAGTGATACACTGAGCATTGTTGATTGATCCCAGCTGACCGGACCGAGCCTAGCGCGTGACATGTTCAATAGTCCGATGTGAGAAGCTCGAGTTGCATGTTGCACATTGACCTATTAGTCAAATATGACTGCACCACTGAACAGCTATTGTCCGGGACTAATTTCACTCGGTCAGTACAGCGTCGAATTGGGAATAAGTAAGATTTCATGAAACCTGGGAAACACTGCACCTTTCCTGCCTATCTCAAATGATCCAACGAATGGGCTTAGGGGATGCAGTTTCACCAACCGGGAAAAAATAGTATTTCCGCTCTCAAAGCTAGTTTCAGCTGGTATCTATGGTTCATTGTAATATGAAGTCAGTCTAGCGTGAATGAATAAATAAAAGTGTTCGCCTTCGATTGGATATAGTTTCTGTATCACAACGGTTATTTGTATCTTCTGTTTAGCTCGCTGCATTCATTTAATTTTTGTTCATTTAACTCGTTTGGTGTGTACGTGACACGGTATTTTTACCAGCGATTACACAATGCATATTAATTAGCTTCCAGTCGAATAAACACGATTAAGTTGGGTTGAAAACGTTGATTTGTCATTAATTGCAATCATACTCAATTTAGCTTATGAAATTTGGTAAATACTTCAATGTATTGCTTACCGTCTGGCCTTAAGTGGACACATAGGTTAGGTACTAATCGATCGACGAGCCAAACATCAACCATTTTGAGCGCTATGAGGAAATCGTCACTGTTCATATGAAGTAATGCATGACGAATAATTTTTTCCACACATCTAATCTCCAACTACTCACGCTCACCGAGTAGACGGGCTCTGCAAGTTGTGTTCAGAGTAGCCCTTGTGCTTAGATTGTTCGGATAGTAATCATCTAAATGGATATTTGACTACTGTGACATACGGTGAAGAATACTGAAAGCTATGTGAACTTGTTCTTCAACTCTAATGTCTATGGGATTCGGCACCTGGTCACTGGCCCAAGGTTTGTCTCAAAGTTCGGGCGCGGAGAATGTGTACTGCTGTTGCTTCCTGACAAACCGGATGAGAGAACCGTAAGTCGCGCCATGGTTACCGACTCCTGAGTTCAGCTTTCTAGCTACGAGACAAATAATTATGCGTACAAGTTTGGATAAGACTAAAAAAGTCTACAAACCCCGTTTTCTTCAAAGCTTGTATGCAAGGCATACATATTCAAATACAAACGCAAGCAATATGAAACAATTCCCGTTTGTTCGACCGTAACTCAAAGGCTCTTCCGCGATGGTTGAACACTGGCTATCGTACAACCAAATTGGATACCAGTGGATATTTCGTTCGAGAAATCATTACCAAAACTTGCACGATTATTTTTGTCTAAGCATAATCTAGTAGACTTAATCATACGGAAAGTGAAAACCGACATAGATTCCGTTTCACAGAAAGAACGACGCTGCCCGAATGGAGATTGAACCAGAAAAACTACGCGATACAATATTGTCTCGGGATCACGTGTTGTGTATAGATGCAGTTTTGCGGCAAGTAAAATCAGCGAGAATTCTCTACCAGTGTGAGAAATCTAAACAGCTTAGGGAAGGAACTGGTATGCAGAGAACGTGTTTTACTGTCAAACAGGTGGTCAAATTTTCCGAGTGATTTGTTTTCCCAGGGGAACTTAGGGGGTGCTTTGAAAGTTTCGCCGGGCAACATTCACTACAAATTCCGCTAGCGCTGAGCTTGAACGCAGATAAGAAGTTGACAATCTGCAAGTGTTTTCCGAGCAACTCAAAGGATGGTTCCCCGGAAAAAGCCTCAGGTTCATCACGTTACCTGCTTCTTAAGCAATTCTCCTTGAGCAATGTAGCCGTTACCCAAAACTTTTAATATTTAGCAAACGGGGAATGAGAGTAACATTCATAACAATCCGCTCCGGATACGACCGAAGATCGACAGATTTTTGTATAACTGTCGTTGACCTATGTTGTGGGAAACTTTATGAAATGAACTAAATAGGAAATTACTTTTGCAACCAAAACTAAATTAATATTCAATTTGGGACGGCAAGTACCGACCCACTTGACCGATGTTGCCTTCGTCTAGTTATTGAATGCTTTTGACACGGAAACGAATTGAAGCCGATCACGGGTCTATCCAAATATTTGGGAACGTTTGTACAAACCCAGCTGGGCCACGAGACAGTCATGTAAGGTTTATGTCTACGATTATATGTGACCAACTCTAACAATTGTGTTTGCTCGAAGTCTGTCCGATCTCTTGAACCGATTTCTTTACCTATCCTGCTTGTCATTTTAAACGGATATATAGGACGTCATTTATTTGGACACCTTAATCCGACACTCGGTTTGGAAAAATACTCAGTCTTTTTCTAATTCGGCTGAGTAACTAATAGTTTTTAGGTGAATTGTATGGAGCTTCTCCTCGACGAGCTCCCCTAAGTCACATGGCTCAGCACAGGTGGGTAATATCCACTGGTAGGTTCATAAACTACCGAATTTAGAAGGAGTTACCTTTGAATGTACTTAACAAATATCTGCATTTTTACAAATGTGAGTAAGAGTTTAATGCCTACTTACGTAGACCTGCACACGCACATTCAAGCGCACGTTAAATTAGTCTATCCCGGACAATCGCGATTACCGTGTTTTACCAATGAAAAAAAGAAGCCAAAGCATCTTTCGAATTACCCAATCATCCAACTGTTCTCAATGGGTTTGAACACCAGGGAGGTATTGTTTGTACCTCACACTATTCCCCTGGTCGTCGTGACGGTGAACACCAACTGTTCACATCGAATGCCGTAATTGCCATGTTCATTTTTTCTCCCCGGGGTCTCAAAATCCCATGACAACACAAGTCTTCGAAAGTACGATTTGGATTCTGGGTTAATGACCAAATGAAGCATGAGTGTTCGCCAAGGCAGGAAAAATGTCAGTAAACAAGAAAGTGGGGGAACTTCACATGAGCCATGAACGAGAAAGACGGAGTAAGAAGGATGTGGGCATAGCAGAAATTGACTTATCATGTCCTTTAAATCCGGTCAAAGATCAAACGAGCTGTGATGAGATCGCCTAGATTACTTTTGCCGATAACCTGAGCAATCAGCGAGGGTTACCATGACAAAATGAATATAAACGATTTCATTTTGCTTAATGAGCAAATGCTTATGTCTGTTCCACTTGACTTTCCCCATTAGCAGTATTGGGAAAGGGCGATAGCAGCCAAGAGATACAATTATTTGCAGATTTGTCAGACGAAATCAGTGCAGATCACTCCTTCACTTTACAAAACAAATCAGTTCCAAACATTTTTCCCGGCACCCAAAAACCCATCCGATTGAAGTGCGTAAATAATTCGGAAGCATTCCCGGGAAATACTTACACTATTGGACCGGTTGCTTTCGAGGAGCGTCATTTTAGTCTTGTTCTGTGTTCCACTATTCATGAAGTAGGATACCGCAGACCGAACTTCTCTAAATCGATTGTTGTTGCAGTCCATGTTATCGTCCTGTTTCTTTGCTCATCAGGATAGAGTCGTAATGGATTGTAAAATGGCATATTTGTAAGCTCATCCGGCGTGTCGGAAGCAAGCAGACCGCCAGCCACCGTCTTTGCTATCTGCTACAGACACAGGCGACAAAAGGCAAGGATGGACAGGGTTCGCTAACCAATTACAATTGCATTCAAACGCACTGGGGAATTTCTGTAGTACTTGAGACAAGTGTGGGTATTCATCCTAACGGTAGTAATCAGCGGAAAGTTCGGAACACTTGTTTCACTTAGGAATTACATAGTCAGTCGGGTAGACGAAACAACTGTTTTAAGATCTGCGAACGCGACGGAATAGGTGGCCAAATTCGTTTTGGGGGTGTATGATACATTTAGTTTTCTTATTCCCTGAATTCCTTCCACCGTACCCGTTCGTAAAATGATCTACACATTATTGCCGTTTCTACGGTTAGCTAGTTCGTGTGTTTGTACGTGTGTGTGTGTGCTTGTGTGCGCGCCCGGCTGTGTGTTTATACATCAAGCTTGTAGATGCTGGCCACAAAGAAACGAGTGGGATAAAACGCCCGATGTGAACTGCCAACTGGCAATCGCGAAAAAAACTACTCATTTAGTTGAAGAATTTCCGCGGAGAATACAAATCGCATTTCAATCGAACGGGAGGAGGATGGAACTGATCTGGTTTCGCGACACAGAAAAACGGCTGAGTTAAATTCGTGTGCACAATCAATTGGGATTTAATTCATTGGATGGCAATTGTAATTTGTTCTTCAATCTTGAAACAATTTCATTTGTTCTCTCGGACGAAATTTGAAATCAGAACCAAAACGTTTCTTTTGCCGAAATTCTGATACGATTTCGAAATTTCGTTTGTTCAAAGGCTTCGGTAGCCAAACATTCAAATAAAAAGTTAATTGGAAATTCTATTGTATAGTTTAGATTCTTCCGCTTTGGGATAATTGGTTGTAGATCACTGGGACTTACGACTGAATGTGCAATGATTACGATGGTATTCGAGCTTTTGATTGGATCCCATCCACAGCGGGTAAAATATTTCCATCAGGTGTTTTGTAGGAATTTAGTTGTACAATAACTACGTGCTTTTTCCTAAGTCAGAAAAAATATTGTTGCTCTTGGTGAACTCAATAAGACAACAGTTGGTTGTTCCGGATTCTGTCAGTATGCCAGCAAAGGTTCAAAGTGGAACGAGGCTCCCAATTTAGAATATAGCCGTTGAAATCAAGCGTTGCAGGCAAGTTTTTCACTCCACCTAATGTCATTGTCACATTTTTCTGACTGAATTACAGTGAGCTGCCACAGGTCGCAGGCGGACAGCAACGATGGCCCACATTTGAAACCGACAAGTACAACGAACAAGGCATGATTTCGATTTGGTCGAGAGCAGCAAGTATGGTGTTTTCTGGGTGCGTTCACTTAGTGGCCCCGAAACATTTGTGACATCTTGTGTTCTGTGAATCCACGGTCAACCTAACGGCCTTTTCATTGAAGGTTTACCTAAACAAAGAAAGATTCCTGCGACCATCATTGTGCTCTGTTTACGTTTCAATAGTATTTTGGAACAAGGGCTCTTATTTCCTCTTCACATGCAATTTAATGTTGTCCCTGCAACTGGACAGTTTACAATTCCCACTTGTTCTTTTCGTAACAACCATTCCCGTTCATTCAGAATGGTAGACGATGCAAGCTGAAAGAAAGGGGAATTCTTTTTTTCACTTCTTCAAAATCAGCAATGTATCGTTACGATTTCTGATTGATCATTTGTCATGCTTACATTTCGTCAACCGGAGCCAGCAATTTGACGGGAAGAAAATTGGTGTTCTTTTGACAGAAATGATGATCAGATCGATGCTAGTCCCTGTCTTACATGCCAAACTAAACCATCGGTTGCAAGCCAAAATATGATTTCTGTACCATCACAATGGACAATTGGTTAGAATTTATTGCTAGGCCTCAACTTGAGTTATGTTGTCTCCGTTGTATAGCAACTTGCAAAAATTTTACTGTTTCGGGAAGAATATGACCTGTGTCGGTTGACAGTCCAATACCAATGCGACACCCTGGTCGTGAAGCCGACTCACCTGACACGCGCATCAGCCTCATCGTCAGTGTATAACGCCAAACAGCTAGGACAGTCCCACTGTCCGCTGCCTCCTTTGAATTCCTATAGGAAGCCCTAAAGTGAGTGAATATGCAAGGGAGGGAGACAGAGAATGGACCTACAGGGAAAGTATGCCATAGCAGTCAACACACGGATAACCGTTTCTTTTTCACTCATTCTGACTCGCCATAAAATGGCAACACGATCACAACTGTTAACGGATTTCTACCTTTTTGTTCAATGTCTCCACCCAAATGGCAGACGGGTCTTCCGAGTTCTGATCACAGCGACATGAGATGTCAACCCTGTTGTACACTTTTTCATCCCACGGTGCCACACCATCTCTTGACTTCCGTGTGACTTCTTCCATTCCTCGATAGGTTCGGAAAATAACAAGTGATATGGTAGACTAGTATCCGCCATGGTCACCTCGTGAAATAGCTAATAGTCTACTACTCGAACAAATAACAACTTCCTCTGTGTAATCTAAATCACATAGATTTTTCCGTTTGCCAGTTCGACGCTTGTAATTTGAATGCCTCCTGATACGTCATCCATTACCCTATTGATAGCCAAGTTATACATTGGGTCACGTTTGTCAAAAACTGCAGATCATTTCGAATGAACTGCATAAATCAGCGCATATTTTTAGGCGCTCAGAGGTACAAAATATGAGAGAACGTTAACTAACTTATTTTACAAGCTTTACCAATAAAAGCGCATTTATTAGCACTACTCGGTCGACCGAGTCGAAAACGCCGCGCAAGTCGATGAAAACTACCATTATCAGTTGACACTTCAAATAGGTGGCGAGCAGTGAAAATCTGATCAATCCGACTTTTCTACCCCGGCAAAACGCGGCTCTCTGTCGCGAACTTCCGTCTGGAGAACCCGAGGATTAGTCAGTTAGGTATTACAGGAAAAAGACTTGCTGTCAAACGTTCACGTCCAAAGTCCACTTGTTGTCATGATATGAAGTTGTAATTACCCTAATGACATCAACAAATTTCGACTATTAATACGAGTTAAGTGACTGAAGGACCACTCGTTCGATTCGTGTGAGTGGTAGCTGAGGCGTTTCTTTTGAACACAACTTCTGCCAGTACTTGTTGCGCGGATGCTTAACCAAGGAAAAATTTTTTCGGACTGCATAAAGGTTCACCGAAGTGATTTAGGCAATGCGATTTTGATATGTAACCTTAAAGTACCGAAAATCATTGATGTCTCGAAACGTTCCCTCTTTAGGCTCTATCTAGGGCATTAGTGAATATTTGCCCATTCACAAGCCTCTGCGTGACAGTGACAATCATGCACGCACATCTTATGGATAATTCGCAATAATCACCTCATTTGTATAAGCCTTAGAGCATTTCATTCCGCTTGTCTCGTCCACGAGGTAATTTGGGCTAGACAAAATTTGTCCCCAATCATTTTGCAAATAACCATCGATAATTATTGGTGATGTCGGACAAACAGGCACTCGTTGGTTGCGTTGGGTGCATACTTCGAAAACACCTCCCCTGAGTTTTATATTTATCCGTTCAAGTTGCCTCTATCTATATTTTTCTCTCTGTCTCTCTCCCTCTCTCTCACAGTGAAAATCGTTTTCGATAGGTTTTTTCGTCAGTACGCGCATTCTGTTCCGCGGTGAAGCGTGCGTGCACAGTCCGGGTTGGTAAAAAAACCCCGGGTTCCTTCGTTGTCAGCTGACAGTTCGTCTCTCGTCTGTGTCCTGTCTGTACGCATTAACCTAACTGTCCAGGTTTCAAACAAAAAGTAGAAGCGAAAAGCAATTCTTCTATTCTGTTCATCAATTTAGGTCATGAAAAAATGTAAAACACAGTTTGCTTCACTCGAATCTATTTATAGGACGGTCCTCTGTTAGGCAAAATATACCCTGATGGGGATATCTCCAGCGAAGCCCAGGAAGTAATTTCATTCCAAGGAGAATATACGATCGAATTGATTACCGAGAACAGATACAGATTTAGTTATACAACCACACTTCGCGGGTTCGCGACCTCATCATTTCTGATTTCAGAATACCTCGATCGGGAGCGACAAACAAGGTAATACCAGTAACATAAGTTATTTATATTACAAATCTATTTTTTGTAATTTTATGCCGTATTAACTATAATATCCTGGAAAACAGACTGGACTATTTGAGGGCTATCGGCTGGAAATGTTACTGGGGCCACGGAGGCTTGAAAATATCACAGTTGTAAGCAAAATGGCACATTAGTAATCATTTGTCTATTGTTACTCTATACCCAATTCATTTTATCGCCTTTATTAGTTATTTGCAGTTAATTCTGCCATCTTTTCAATAAAATGTGTTATGCTTTCTTTTACTCAATCGGAGCTAAACAATTATCATCCAGCCAACATTTTCAGGAAATGTATAATAAGCTGAACTGGTTCAGGGAGCGTGTTTCTTACTGGTTAGATTTTCATTCAACATAAGTTCCCCACGGACAAATTTATAAGTGGTACGATTCTAGTGCCGCGGTGTTCTGCTTTTTCGAAATGTGCACGATATTGGTGAATACATGTGCATTCTATTTTGCATTTCATCTTTTGATAGATGAACACAGCTGACGTTTGAGATGGCTAATCTTCGGTCAAACCTATTTCGATCTGGATAAAAGAAGAATTAATTTTTGATATAATAAATTTCAAATGGAATGATCAAACCCTTTGAAGTTCCGTTCCAAAAATGACCAATTTTTTGGACAACAATTCGGGTCACATTTTTATTTTGCCGTGGTTCATGCATTTGCATCGTTGCGTTCACAACAATCGCCAATTCCAATGACGGACATTGAATGTTTTCACTCGAGTACGAATGTACAAAGACACTTCATCATGTGAAGATTCCGCTGTGGAAACCACCGAGTAAATTGTTATTTGTTTAAGTGGTTGGGTCAGTTTAAGGTAGCCAGTGAGTACAAATGGCGTAAAATAAAGATGGTCTCCATAAATCGCGGAGGCATGCCAATGCCGCGGTTTTTTGCCAAGCGATTCATTGTTCCATGCCGATCAGCCGGCCCAGCGTACAAATCACACACAATAATTGACTTCACCACACGGCAGCTCCGTCCAGGTATCTGCAGTGACAATTTGCATCAACCATTACCAGGCCCTAGTTGATTTCGGATAGTCCTCGTCTTCGGTCCGCGCAAGACTAGTCAGCCGACTAGCCGTCATTGGGAAAACCATCGAATTCAAGGTTCCGATAAATTCCTACTTGCACCGGTGATCCGTATGTTCCTACCGGACAGAAATCTGTCTTCAGAGCACAGTCGCGGATTCGAAATGAGTAGTGTTGAATGAAGTATATGCGCACGTAACGCCAACTGTGACGAGGATAAAAAATTTCTCTTACTAATAGTCTGACGTTTTTAGCCCTAGCAAGGTATAAAGAAGTGTTAGGATATATGATGACATGTTCAGCTGGTTTAGAGACTAATAAGGACAGTAAAACGTGAGTGACCTTGCTTGTCCAGGCAATGTCGTCTGAACATTCAAAAAAAGAGACTCTTAATAAAGTATGAAAATTCCACAAAACGTTTTTGGAAGGAAGTTGGGATTTTTCCTAGTTCACATTTGTAGAGGCTGACCAGGTCTTTTGCCCAACACAAGCATTCATTTTCTCGAATATTCTATCGAGCATTACTCCTACACGTACAGACTGAAGGTTTACTAACTGGGATATTTTGCGTTAACTGGATCCTAATATCCCTTGTTGACCGTGAGCCGGATAACTTACGTTAGGAGAAACCTGGGTATGCGTCATAGTTGACCTCGCGTCAAGGTCACTTAAGCGAGCCACACCAGTCATTATATTGTTATCGTGACAGTGAAGAAATGGTGTCACAAAATGGGGTTTGGTGAACTGACAAAATGCCCTGGCTATTTCAACCTTTTGCTCTGAAGCATATTCAACGTTTTAAACCAAACAGTTCCACCAGTTATGTGACAATAAACTATACTATACCAAGTGCATACGTTTTATGCAGAATGGTACTCACATCCGCAAGTGTATAATGTCGTGATGCGGGACTTCTCACTAAAATGGAGTAATGCAGATATTTCAAGCACCCTCGTCCAGATAGGTAGGAACGATCTTTAACAGCTTCAGAAGTTATGATAGTAAACACCAAGTGCACAATAGAGCAGAGAGTGTAATTACCTTATGCAGTGATGAAAGCGCTCAGACAATCGATTCGGTGGCCCGTTAATTTTGTTAACGGATGCACAACAAGTGGTGACCTGCAAAATGCCTACAAAAAGACGTTGCTAGCCGAATTTTCCTCGAGGAAGTTGTTCCACTTTCTCATATCTTTCCCAATTGGTTACTCCGGCAAGAATAAAATGGGGAGGGGGGCCTTTTAACCTCTGGATAGGGCAACATTCGTTTTTGTGGTAACAAGAGTATTCCTATAATTCGCTGAAGGCAAACAATATGAAATACTGATAGTTTCTCAAGAAGCCGCATGTTTCACTCCATTAGAATTTGCCGGACGCTTTATTCAGAGCCCAGGGTTTTCCTGGAAACTGAGATTAGTCGCTTTAAATCCCGCTTGGTTCTAGTATGCTCTTCGCATGAAGACATACCACGACACAAATGTTGATGTTATCAAAAATAAGTTACAGGACTTCATGCAGTAATTCTGTGAGCTACCTAAGCAGTGACTGTTGATGTTAAGGATCGAAAACAAGTGGGGGCATGAGACTAAAAAATTTCATACTTCGGTTGCTGTACCCCACATCTGAGTGACCAAAAAATTACCGAAGAACAGTGCCGTACCCATCGGCAGCCAGAACTTATTGCAGCTAGATTTCTAGGAATGCATGCGTCCAGTTGTTGTGAACTAATCTCAGTTTGTTCTCCCTAGAAAGCACATAACACATTGTGGTTATGTTAAGCAGACCGCGACTAAAACGGGATATCGATTACATTTCTTACTAATTTGATCTCTGAGCAACAGCAAGGCCTCCAGTTGGTTATCAGAAAGCTTCGTCACTTCTCCTGAACAATAAAATTCAAACTCTAGCACAATTTTCCCACACCGGATTGGAAAGTGTTCTTGTGAGGCTGGTTGCATTCGTTTCAGGGAGTTAATTGTATATTTATATTTAGGAAATAAGAAAACATGAGTTCGCATGCTAACTGCTTCCAAGGTGAACAGAATTCGTTCAGCCACATTAATAGAACACTGTATGCTTTATTTGGGACTGGCCCGATGGAAATGACGGGCAGTTTGCCCGGGTTACCATTTCAAACGAAACTCCGATCACGAAATCGGCCCGAGTTTTAGTCGGAACGGGAGTTGTTTACCCAGCCGACGTGGATCACTTGGTTTATGTTCGGTCCCAATACAATTTTTCGTGCCCCCCAAAGCGGCAAAAGCTGCTAGAACTCATTGCTGACAATCGCTTGAAGCTAATCCATTTCGTCTTCCAAGATTAGTGTTAAGCATTCAGTGGGAATTAGTCCAAACAGTTTGAATTTCGTGGCTGATATCCAAGCAAGACTAATGAAAAGTGTAACCGTGACGTAGCCTGCCAATCACTGGATTGCAAACCATTCAATTATGTTTGGCAAACGTTGATTTACAGTGGTCCCCGCCACTTAACTATCCAATCGAAGAAAGTGGGGGAATAATTTCTGTTTTGACTGTCCTAATGATTGGTTTATTCTTCTAATAGATGTGATTGCATTGATTTTGGCACGGAGTTATCAGATACCTGTTCCCCCACCGTCACTGTCCCAGTTACCAATCCCATTCTTTCCGCATAGACGATTCAAAATTTGGTGAATGTTAGTAGCAAGGAATTTTATGATTCATGAAAATGATTCCTTATGTGATAGCAATGCCCAGTTCCTCTTTATGAAACCATGGAAGCACTTCACGGCTATTTCATCTTTGATAACAATCATCAGCGGTGCATATACACCTCACCCGAGACAAACGATTGTTAGTCGCACGTCTTAACCAGGCACTCTGTCAAAGGTTTTATTAACTGTTATCACATGATGTTGCGCTCATCCGCTACCAGTCTGTGCGGCTAATAGAAACTATAGGACAACAATCGACCCCGACTGATGGATGACTTCTCTGCGGGTAGCCGAAGTACGACGAAGGCTTTGGACTTGGCCTAGACAGTTCGGATATTTGCGTATGCACTGCTGACAACTCTCAACAAAATGAACGAATTCTACAGCGATTTCGTGGTTTTTCAACTGCCAGCTGAGCGTTGATAAGATACGGTGAATTATTTTAGGATATACAATCTTTCAATTTTCTGCTACCCTACCGATACTTGATCCCTGCGTGAACGCAAGCCAATTTTTGAGAAACACATTTGACATATGTATCTTTGTCAAAAGCTTCGCACACCAACCCCAAGTTGGAATGAGGCACCATCATGTCTTATTATGAAGAGGAAGGAAGTTATATGGTCAGACCAACGATGACATAAATTGAGACATTCTGATCGGACAAAAAAAAGTACTTGAAAAAAAAGGGTAGTCGATTCTGAACTTTGGTCTTTCCTGACAGCCGGCGACGGCCAAGCGGATAAGGTCGTGCCGTTGGGACGTGAAGGTCTCAGATTCGAATCCTCCCACTGTCGGTCGATTTCCCCACTTGGCAGCCCTCTGTTGACCGCGGCCCCCTTCCTGAAAATTGATTTACATTCTTGTTTCATTAATACAGTAAGTAAAAAATAAAAAAATAATGAAAAAAGATGAAAAAGATGAAACATCATCTCCAGCCGTATATCACACTTGCGGCAGACGAATAAATTTGCAACCAGGTAACAGGCTATACTGGATGTGGGGGTAGGCCAACAGCCGCGGAACAATAACCACCGGGCATAAGGAAATAAAATCTTGCGTTATACAATAGCTTCTGCATGTAAAAAGACCGATGCTCAGTGAATATCAGCACTGTCGTGATAAACAGCCCTCTAGTTCCCCAGTTTTACGTGAACCATTTTGTATTGGCTTCCCCTTCCTGGTTCCCGAAGATTTTTGCCCAAACCATACAAAGCGGACCCACGGGAAAAGTATTCTTTATGGACACATGATATGAATTGACTTTCAAAATGCATCTTGACATTCGAAAACAGCTGAATATCGTCATTTTTCATCAAACTCTATTCTGCTCTGCGAAATTTGGCAACGGACCGGTGCTCCTGGCCATTGTTCTCCACGCACACACATGCACACACACACACACACACCACCCATTGCCTCATTTGCTTCCGGTTCTTCTTCTTTTCCAACCCCACCACCGTTACTGGACTTAGGTGAGATAAATGAAATTAAAATTTGCCCAAAACAAACCTCATGAATTAGTCATACGATTACACAGTTTCTATCCCGCCCCAGTCGCTATCTTCCTTGCTCAACGGACTGTGCTTCCAAATTTTTCGCGTTTTACGCTGCTAGTGTCCGTTCAGTGTACTGCTCACCAGACTAGGCATTCCGCGGTAAACTGCCTCCAAATTTTCCTTTCCCCTTAAGGGACTTTCTTGGAACATTATCGGTCCACTTCGGTTTGCCGCATGTATATGGGAGCCTACGAGATGCGCTACAATGACGCCGAGCGATACGGATGAGAAGTCCCGTTAGACTCAAATACCCCGCGTGGAAATTCGTTACTGTTTATACTCTTACCAAACATATGACCCGAGTTACGTATTATTAGCTATCGTATATGCCCCCAACGTTAGCACGTGAGTGCTTATAGTTTTTTTATTATTCTTCCTCTTCCGTCACTATCGTCACACGTCATGATCATGCGCACTGCATGCTCTTGGCACTGTCCAAGAAGTAAAATATTACTATTGTTATTATTACTATTATTAAACACTGAATAATTCTGTACCCCTGGTTCTGAGCCATAATGCCGCGAAACTAATTACAGGTGCGGTTTTTGCCATTGACGACGCGATAGAGTCTGGATAAAAAAATACAAAGGAGGACGAATAAAAAAGCACGATGCAGTAACTACTGTTCGATCATGGAATCCCCGTCGGACACATGCTAATGGGGAAAGAATGGAAAGACGTTTTAAAACGGTTTCCGTTGATATGGTCCAGTGCTAGATTGCTGATCATCCACTGGTGACAGTTCCGCTTGCTTGCCATCCCTTTGCGTTCTTCCACAACATCGATGATGTTCTTCAAAAACGATACAACTGCTTCACAAGTATGTGTATTGTGGCAGGGCGCACAGTCAAATCGAAAACACGTTGCATACAACACATTAACGTCCAGGCGTCTGACAAATGCGATATAGAGATCGAATGTAAGAAAATATTCTGATATATAAACGTCATAACATTGTTGAAGTAAGATTGTCCGTCCTATGGAGGTAAACGAAAGGAAAATATGACAAAAACCACAACCTGATGTTTCGTCGATTGAGAAATCCACTTAGATACTAGGGATACAAAAACAAATGCTATAAGCGGGAACTTTTGGATGCCTAGAGCGCGGGTGAATTTACCATTCAGTGCAACTTACGTTTCCTCGTGTCGCTTCAAAGTCAGCGCAAATCTGATGTTACTTTTGGTGAATTTTGGCGTCTAAGAATAGCGCTCCTGATATGCTATTAGATTATCCAACATTGATTCATTCATTGCAATCATGCGTAGAACATGGAAGCAACATATTTGTTCACGGGTGATGATATCTGTGCACAGAATGAAGTACCTTGAAACATATCGTCGTAAATTTCATCAAAATTCCTTGTTTTACTTAAAAAAAAGCTAGCATAGCACAAAAGCACTGGAATGTGAACAGACGGACGATGGTCAGGGACGTCTTCTTTTCTGAGTTCTTGCCTGCCTTTTACCGTCAACTATGTGAATAATTTATAATAGTCACCGATTTTTTTACCCATCACTTTCAACTGAATTATACCATCCTTCTCCCGGCCATTTGTTTCCAGTTGTTGTGAGTTGGTAATCCATCTTTTTGATGATTACCCAGGACAGTAGTGAACTGAAACTGTAGACCGGTTGGACAAATGTGTGCGCGTTTTCCGGGAAAACCGAATAAGTGATACGGATACAATTTCAAACATTTCACCGTCCTTAGAGGCGAGGAACGTGTAACAAAATGGCGGATGACAGAACAACAGTAAAACAATCATACCAGCTTGCGTCAG
This sequence comes from Fasciolopsis buskii, assembly GCA_008360955.1. Lineage (NCBI taxonomy): Eukaryota > Metazoa > Platyhelminthes > Trematoda > Plagiorchiida > Fasciolidae > Fasciolopsis > Fasciolopsis buskii. The sequence goes on from LUCM01001806.1 coordinate 87,372, forward strand.
TTGTCATCAGATTTAAACACTGTTCACATGAAAAAGGTGCACGATAAGCCTTGTTAGCCCAAAGGACTAGCATTGGAGACTTGGCCCCAGCAGAAATAAAAGTGCATCCAGTTTCTCCATAGTTGTCGCCTGGACATTTGCTAGAAGAAATCAAACAGTTTGCGCTTTCCAATGTGAATTCGACAGAAGAAGCTCGTGATGATTCTTCTAATTTCAGTGTACTGGTGGTCGGTTAATCACTGCGGAATAACGACATATTTCAAATTCTTAGGTAATTCCATAAGGATTCTGGCAATGACCTCAGGCTTTATGTTAGGAAACACTTGTGGATTTCTCTTTTGAGATGTCTCTGCCACATGTCCGGCTATTATACTTCCTACCCAGTCTACTTACTGGCTCCATTCATAATCTAATACCTTATTATATCTACCAGTAATTATGACTGTTTTCAAAGTCCATACATCACAAAGGATGTGAGCACCTTAATAGGCCGTGGGTCAGATTTGTGATATTAATGGGGTTCTGATCACTGCCAACTTCACACAAGAACTAATGACTTCGCGGGAACTGTCGATGAGTTGTTTTGCAATCATCACGGCAATCTGGGGGATGACAACGTCACAGGACTATTTCATTCGGCATACCGATAAACGGTTTGTTGAATATTATCTTCACGTTCGCCGTCTAACGATATAGAAACCATACATGTATGTCTCAGAATATTCGGATCAGCCGAAGGCAGTTGGATTTGAGCGTGAATCACATGCTCGGGCAAGTTTTTTTGTCACTCTCTTTCATCGCAGAATCCCCTGGATGTTATCCCAATTACCGGGAACATCCGTTAGTCGTACTCCCAACCTAACAGACCAGGAATTCTTCAAGGTTACTCCCCACGGGTTACGTGTATGACCCGTATTTTGTCCTCTTATTCGCACAGTGTACATTCGAGTAAGTAACAGGGAAAGAGAAGACAAGGGATGAACATATCGGTACAATCCACGCGTCCAACTCGTATGGACAGAGATGGGCAATGTGACGGGAACCGATGGCTTTTGACTGCCGTTTGTTCCCATTTTTCCAAACGATAGGCGACCATTCATCAAGAGAGAAGAACATAAAAAAGCCTTGTTGCTTTATTGTCAATTTCACGTGGTTCTGGTCAATCTCTATTGTCCATGTTCATCGCTCACCTTGGAGGATAAATCCCATAAATCTTATCGTTGCGACATTTTCCAATGTTCTAGTGAGTATTCTTCCGTACTGCCGAACAGCTTCTAACCTATTTTCTTCAGCTCACATTAAGATTGAAAAACCCCGGTTGACTAGCAACCATTGATTTTGCTAAACCCACTAGTGCGGTTATCTTGTAGGCTTGCATCGAAGCACCGGAAGCGAAATGCCGGAAAAAATAACCTAGCCAGAAAGAGGAAAAAGAACCTTGGTTGGTCTTCTCAGTGCACTTGGTATGTATTCACGGGAGTATCGATTGCTTCCTTTAAGCAGTTAGAAGAAATTTTCCTCCTGATATTTGCATTTTCGTATAACTTGATTTGAAAAACTTGGTCCAAAATTGACAAAATGTGGCCAGCAGATTTATTTTAGAGAATATTTAGGGAAGAATGCTGCCGCTGTAGCCTGAGAAATCCGTGAGTTGGCCTAAAGCAACCTTGGTTGACGACCACAGTCGCGCTTAAGTAAACTATGCTATCTCTCCCCACTGGGACCAACCAGTGGACGGAACAGTTTCAACCTGCAACGGTTGCCTGGGCAACCAAAATAAATTGCTATCGCTTAATTAAAGGACAGGTAAATTGCCTTCTCAAATCTAATGCTAAATATATCGAAACTAAATAGTGTGCTGATAACTGGTCCGCGAAATGGTCATTGCATTTCTGATGGGAGAAACTTGAAAGAGACTCAACAAATCAGGCGACGCCGGATGAAGCTGAAACTGGGCATAAGATGAATCGAATGCATTAGCGGAATGCAATCATACAATAAAGCTAACCGACTGACGAAGGATAATCTTGAGAAAATGGTGAAAAGTAATCGACCGAATTTCAGTCATTTTACCAAGACTATGGTTTTCCGGCTGTTTCGTTGGTGATAGTTCGATTTACCAACGAATGGTCCATATTGGTTCCACCTTTTCGATGACTTAATGTGACCAGTCCTGAGTATCTGCAAATGAAGAAGTAGAGTAAGCAAACTAAAATGACAAATATATATATATATATATCTTTGTCCACCGCAAATCGTTGCGAAACATTTTGGAGAATAGTTCTCTCAGTCTGCTGTTCTGTCATTCTTTGAGTCCCATTCATCGGCGGCAGCGTACATTGTCGGAGTTTCGGAATTCAAATCGAAGTTTACTGACTCGAAATATCCTAGTGTCAGCACAAATTTCCGTGATGATTCCATTTTGTCTGATGACAGTGCGTCACCATGCATCCACAAGGTTCACTCACGGGCTGCGATCCGCTCGAACATCAGGTTCGTCTGATCGCCGTATCACAGAGTCAGCTCAAAGCTTGCTTACCGCTAGGAAGCAGTGACAATCTACGACCGCCGACCCGTATTCACAGCCCAAGTTTTCTGCCAATCATAGAATTATCACACTTTTGTTGGAACGAATAATTAGTGGAAGTAAAAGATGAAGATCTGTTCATGAGTAATTCGTACTTTTCTTATTGCGAACAAAATTGTGCATGCTGGATATCATACTTCTCGGTCATATTTCTGAGAATGTTAGGATAGTGAAATGTGTGGCGATTTTTCCATAAACTGCTACTCGGACCGTGTTAAATATGTTGGCAGGAGTGAGCTGAAGGTTTTCACTGAGAGTATTCAATGAATCAGAGGCAACTTCCCATGGAGACCACATTCATTTAGGTTCCGGGAATGCATTGGAATAGGGTTGGGCGATAAACAGACCTTGCGTGAACGTTTTACCCGGTGGAGTGTTTTTGAAGAGTAGTTAACCCACCCAAAGGAATATTTGGTATCTCAAAGTAAAAACGCCCGTTTGTTTTCCATTTTCGGTATTTGCTAACTCAAATCGGAGTCGTTTTAGGCACACTATCAACTTGGCAACCATGTTCCCGGCCCGAGTGTCTAGTCCATTCTAAAGTCTAGTGATTTCTTATTTCAGTGCTTTGCTTTACACGTTGGGAACTTTCTCTACTTGAAGTTCAAAAAGTCCTGAATTGATAGATGATCTAAGTAAAGGTGATAGGATTAGGAAGGTGCATAAATCTGGATCAGGTTAGTGCGACATCGAAATCTTGACGGACATCGAAAACAACGAACGAAATGGCAAAAGAAAAAGAAACAATGCTTAGAGTTCACAACACACGCTTGTTTTTCTATTTCCCATTTCCGCATCATCGGCCATCGGTCGGGATCCATGAGTCCTTTGCCCGGTTGTCAAAACTTAAGCAGAGCGTTGACTAAGCAGACCCTGCCCTGATCCCCTGACCAAATGGTCTAACACACAAAGCAGCAGGACGATCTTAGGATCACGTAACGCACTTGGGGTCAGCGACGGATCGTTCACTTCAGGCACCCTTCGGATTGGGCTTAACATCCTGGGTTCCCAGTACACCCTTTCACCAAGGATGCCGGTGAATGCCCAGCCGAATGCTTCTTACGCCGCCTTTGATTGGTTTAGAATTAGGGTCCACTCAACCCCCTAGACCGATTATTAAAGGCCAGTCAACCTGACGGAGGGCTCTGAGAGTTCGCCTTCGTCCTTGCACTTCATTAGGAAGACCGCCACGATAAGAGAGTGCGTAGAACTTCCGCTGCAGAGGCTATTTGAGACACCGGTCACCTGGGAGCGTTTCGAGAGGCATTCAGGGTGAATAGCCAACTCAGAGCCTGAGACACCCACCCCAAACCATGCCCTGGCATTTTGGAGATAATAGCTGTGCCTGTTTCATGGTCATCCATCGAAATACTGGTCATATTTGATTTCGATTCTACGGGAATCTTTATCCCCTACCGGAGGTTAACTTATTCCACACGACAGAGAATCATTGAAAAATCCCGTTTGTGATTCCTTCATGGGCTCATCAACGAAGACTGACCATGTGGATTAATGAAGATACGAATGGAATTGTGGTGAATATTTCTTGGACGCGGAATTTTGGGCAACATAGTAATGTTCACACATACTTGAAAAGGAAGGACAGCCATGAAGCTGATGATGGCTCTATCTCAGTTACTAATTATATATATATATATATATATATATTGATGCATACCAAGATGATGGTGCGCAGTATTTGCTGATATTGTGTAAACGGTAGTTCTTCGGCGGATAACCGCCTGCCCCGAACCTCACAGGAAATAATGCACTGATTGTCTTGAAAAGACAGTCTTTCTTCTCAATACTCATCCAAAAGGGAAAACTGTGGGCCGAAATGTAGCTGGATACTTTCACCTATGGTATAAGTACTCTTACTGCCAACTGATTCATGTGACATTTGGCTGCATTTGCCGCCTGAAAATAACTCAACTATAAGTAACTTTGAGCCGTATTCAACGACTCAATCACTGTGCATTTCTCAAGGAAAATGACTCTCCTTGTTGAAAGCTATCAGATACGAAGTGATCGATCGTAACAGGACTTGAATTTCATACGCCTATCCTTAAGGACCTGGTGATCATCGGCTAAGTGGACTGTGTAAAAAACGAAAAATACCATTTCCGAGCTTCAGATGGCACTGACCAGTGTGGGATTTACAACAGACAACATCTCAAAAGACGCAGGTGGGAGAACGAGATCGTTTACAGCGATTTATGCCTACATTATTACATAGTAAATTGTTATGGAATTATAAGGAATTTGCGGACTGTCACCCACTTGATACCGCAGGTTTACACACACAGACAAATCGATACGTGCAGCAAACACTATTCAGTGTCCAGTTTTTCGACTTGTGACAACAATAAAGGTATGTAGACACCCACTCAGTCGTTCAGTAAACCCGGAGAAACTTATTGTCCTATTGGCCTGGAGCATTTAAATCAACCAAAACCATAGTGGTTTCATATCTAGGACAGGTTATGTCGCATATGTGAACCGAAGTTAATTTGCCCTACTTAAGGTCCTCAGGCGGCAGTTTAGAATAGCCAGTTGTCGCGTCTGAATCCGAGTAAAAGTTGTTGCCAATACTTTTCACAGTTCCATCTTCAGCGAACTGCAAGTTGTGGCAGATGTCCGGCTCCTTGGTCCACCCTCCGTCTCAAAACAGACATTTGATCAGACAAAAACCACTAACGCTGTATGCTTATTCTATTTTGCGATTGGGCATAGAATTTGTGCACTTATTACGCTTCCTCTCTTATCCAGTGCTTGTTAATCTGAACAAATCCGTCGCAACTTTTCACCCCGTACAATGATGAAAGGAAACAGGAAAAAATCAATCTGTGCAAGTTTGTCCGAGCACTTTTATTCTCGCAAAATTGGATCACAGGCAAAAATAATCAAGACCGATATGACCATGAAAAAGCGTATATTCAAATGTCATATTGTTCAGAATAAGCTTCAGTATTCACCTGGCGAATAATTACCGGTAGATAAGGCGACTATGGCGAGGCGATTCCGGTTGAGAAGTAAGCAAATAGCGATAGTAGAGCACACTTCGTGAACCGTGAATTGAGCAGAAATGTAGACACTCAAAGAAAATTGCTACTCCGACCGATTGGCCGGTCAGCCTGCCCATTTGACAGTCCTCTAATTGCCACGGTCTCCTTCCTGAAAGAGATGAACATTGCTACTTCATTAGTTAAAGCAAGTGAAAGTATTTATTACCACAGCTCGTTTGCATCTCATTGCTGACCAA
>LUCM01001806.1:94521-124354 GCA_008360955.1 Fasciolopsis buskii
GATGAAAGGAAACAGGAAAAAATCAATCTGTGCAAGTTTGTCCGAGCACTTTAATTCTCGCAAAATTGGATCACAGGCAAAAATAATCAAGACCGATATGACCATGAAAAAGAGTATATTCAAATGTCATACTGTTTAGAATAAGCTTCAGTATTCACCTGGCGAATAATTACCGGTAGATAAGGCGACTATGGCGAGGCGATTCCGGTTGAGAAGTAAGCAAATAGCGATAGTAGAGCACACTTCGTGAACCGTGAATTGAGCAGAAATGTAGACACTCAAAGAAAATTGCTACTCCGACCGATTGGCCGGTCAGCCTGCCCATTTGACAGTCCTCTAATTGCCACGGTCTCCTTCCTGAAAGAGATGAACATTGCTACTTCATTAGTTAAAGCAAGTGAAAGTATTTATTACCACAGCTCGTTTGCATCTCATTGCTGACCAATGAGTTCGTAGTCGACAAATCTAACAAAGACACTCTGTCGAAGCTGGCCACTTTTGACTAGATTGGCACAAATGAAACCTACATTGACCGAACGGCTATACAGTCGTCTCCATGGCTCAAAGGGCACTTCCCTAGACGGTTGAAGCAGGAGGCCTACACTTGTTTGGTTATACACCTCAGCGTCAACAGTCAGTCCGAAGCTCGCGTAATGCTGCCGGCTTGTATTCTTCCGGTTTCTTTGATCATTATGAATAGGACGGGTAGAGGGGACAGATTGCGAGATGCAAGCACTTATTTTACTCCTCTCAGTCGCCCACGTAAAATATGATAATTCACGTTGGAATGAGACGAGGAGCAAGACAATGAAAACAAACAAACAAACAAACAGCGTAGACAAAGGCAGGAAAATGTTTGATGGTAGCCGATTGGCTAACGCCAAGGCGGGTACGCATTGTGGATCAACTGTTTTTGTGCACATAATGGTGACTTTACTCTGTTGATTGGTAAAGCCCCATAAAAGGCCACCAGTCTCGGATTACGATTCTGCAGAATCACTTGGACGGCTTGCTCGGGGTCAGTTAGGTGACCGAAGGTCACGAGGCCGAACTTCTCTTGCTCGTTTTCTGTTCGGGCGAAAGGATGAGTCATTTGTTTCTCTAACCACTTGGGCACATGCCATCCAATCCCCTCACCGAGGCACCGGTCCCTTCTGTCTCTGCATTTGTCACCGCAGCTTTTCTCTTCTTTTATCTTTTACTTCCTTTATCAATGAAGCAACAATGCACATCAATTTTCAGAAAGGGGGCCGCGGCCAGCAGAGGGATGTCAAGTGGGGCAATTGACCGTCGGCCAGAGGATTCGAACCCGCGACCTTCACGTCCAAACGCCACAACCTTATCCGTTTGGCCACCGCCAGCCGCAGATGAACTGGTAAATTATATGAACTGTGTTTAGGTCCAGCACCTGAGTCGATTGTCTGTGGAGATCCAGCCTGCTGGTAGTGTGTTGAATGTTCAACTCAGCGGAAAAGTAGGCACGCCTTAGCGAACACCTGAGGTTTTGGCTGATTCAGTTAAATAGATGATCCCTATTGAGTGGTCGGATGATTATGACTGAAGGCAGCACTATGTGCGCAAAAGCTATTCACCCAGCGTGTGCCTTCCTTGGTGTCAGCCAGTCGGCTATCACCAAAAATTTTCCTGCCTTTGTCTAAGCTGTTTGTTTTTTCGCTGTGTTGCTCCTCGACTCATTCCAACGTGAATTAACATTTACGTGGGCGATTGAGAAAATTAAAATAAGTGCTTGCATCTAGCGATCTGTGCCCTCTATTCGTCCTACTCCAAGTGAGACAGGAGGGACAGAATCTCTTAGAAGAACAGTTCTCGAATGTTTGGTTAATGCAGACTATTAAGTTGACAGGAAATTCTCCTTTCGTACTGTTTATTGAGTGTTGCTTAATCGATCGAGTTACGTGCTCCGCCACACCCTGGGAGACACATTGACTATGAGCATTCGTTCATGCGTTTTCAAACAGATTAAAATGGTCCAAGTGTTCCAAATTTCGCGGCGGAAAGTACAGCAAAATCCTGACGACTAGCATGCAAATGACCATGGTGCTTCGACTTGGTTGCACACACTGCTAGCCCCGTTTTACACATAGAGGTGCATATAAGCATGTGCTTAACTGCGCACAGATCTGTTTATGATTCTCCACCAAATGACCCCTGTGCCATTCATCTTCGCATGATTTACACAGGTCAGTGAATGGAAAAAGCTACAAAAATGACTAGCCCGCAAAAGTGATTCTGTCGTCCAGCTTCAGGCGTGCATGCACAAAGTCATAAAATGGCATCCTTCCCTTCAACTAATCGATTTTCGTCTCTGCTGCAATGAAGCCAAACCACATGACCGCTGTGAGGCTCACAACAGACCTCATTGTGAACATTTGAATGGTCTAATTATCAGAACCAGTTATCTTGGCCGCAAATGGCAGTGACTCGTTTGAGCGCATTTCTTGTGAACCAGTAGGTAAATACTGCTTGATTTTATTTGCACGGTATGATCAGAGTGCTCTCCAGGAATGCAGGAGTTGGCAAGTTCTCCATCACTTATACCTTCCGTTGAAAATTTCCGGTCGCGAATTACTCCTTGTTAACCCTTTGACTAAAAGTAAACGTGTATCACTTTTCATTGATCCATAGTACACCTCGTTTGTGCGCCGACCCTCAAGGGGCATGTTAAGTCGAATGCACGAATTTCCCAACAGAATCTACTTGTTTGTTCGTAGTAAGTTTTGGATGTGGAAAGGTGAACGAAAGTCCCTCGGAAGCACATGACCGGTGTCGTGGATTTTGCCGTTCGTAAGACCAGCGCACCTGTCCAACAATCCCCATACTCCCAGGATCTCATTTAAATCACTAGGGGTGTAGATGGGTGGTAAGTCCGTTTAAGAATCACATGGTGATTCCTCGGGGTTATCTTTTTATCTTTTACCCCTTTTATTAATGAAATAACAATGTAAATCAATTTTCAGGAAGGGGGCCGCGGTCAACAGAGGGCTACCAAATGGGGCAGTTGACTATCGGTGAGAGGATTCGAACCCGCGACCTTCACGTCCCAACGCCACGACCTTATCCGTTTGGCCAACGCCGGGATGTGCGTGTTCCCCCATAATATGACGTCTTCGATAGCGGTGTCGGATTTGGTCATAAGTTTGACCTATGAACCATCAATCAACCTACTCATTCACCCAATCACGAACAAACACATATGCACAACTCCGATTTTAGTGACTCGCTACAAAATGGAATTTAAATATTCATTGCATAATAAACGTGATTAAGTTTTGTGCTCATACATTGTGGTCAAACAAAAACAACCATTGTTTCTTTCTTTATTTTCGAGATTGGTAAACGCGAAAAAATTTCCGTGTACTGTTTTCGAACAAAAGAGCAAACGGAGGCCAAAGAAAGGATTCGTGCAACTTGTTAAACGTTACCGTTGTAAACCAAACACAAAAGATACTCATTTGTCCGAAACACTGGTAAACATTTCCGTTTTTGAATCGCGAATAGCTATCCAACTAGTGGTGTAATTCTTGTGAACAAAATTCTTCCCTAAATTACCGCTTTCTCGGTCAGGCAAACCATGACAATTGAAGAATCGTCGTCAAGGTATACGGGCCCTGATCGTTTTCATTGATATAAAAATGACAGTTTAATCAACTGATGGCCATCCGTTTCCGAATAGAAATGATCAAGAATAGGTTAGTGGACTAAGTAAAACAGTGGTCAGTATAGATATTTCGAATAGCGTAATTGCTCTGCAATCCTTTCCTCTTTTGTCACTTTACTTCATTTATTGATGCAATAACAATGTACATCAATTTCCCGGAAGGGGGCCGCGGTTAACAGAGGGCTGCCAAGTGGGGAAATTGACTGGCGGTGGGAGGATTCGAACCCGAGACCTTCACGTCCCAACGGCACGACCTTATCCGCTTGGCCATCGCCGGCGACTGGTTAGGCGGTCTGTGGAAGCGTAGTCTGGACAGTCTTGGACATTAATTTTTCACTTTTTCATCTTCGTTTATTTCCAAACTTCAAGATATTTCCCCTCATTCCCGTAGTTAGTTCCGAATTAGGTTAAATGCATAATATAAACTAATCAGCATTGGACTATTTGCCCGGCAGCCCAGAAAAAGCAGGTTCCTTTCTGAATCGCTAATATCCTTGTGTTGATCATTCTTTATCTGAGGGACGGTGATATAAAGGAATATAAACGATCAATAAAACCGATAGAGGAACCCTCCTCGTGTCGTATTGTTCAGTACGGATACGAAAACATTTAGTCAATGTAAGGCTTTCTGGGAAAATAAGGGATTCAAATTACCCCCGTTATTTTTCTATCGTGGCTCTTTAGACAAATGCTACACGGAAGATTTGATGTTTTGCTGAATTCAATGCACATATATCATACACGAATAAACGTCCGGAAATCAGCTTGATCTCTATGTCACATACTCGATTGATTTGCCTAATGCATAAATATCATTATCGGATAATGTTCTGTCTCCAAGGCAAGGCTGACGCAATTCCCCAACCGGTGCCTATAAATCAATCAATATGCCATTCTCCCCTCCTCAATCTCGTTTATTTTGATTCGATAATGAACTGCTCTCTCCCCTCTTTATTGAATACTAATCAGATGAAAAGACGGAGAAGAATGTGTTCATCCTCCACTTATACAGGATAGCCTGTCGCACAATGCAATCAGACATCGACTGGCCGGATGTATTGTATATATCTATTGATGTATACATATATATGTATTTATATGTGAAAGTCAAGTTGTTACTGAGCAATAGAATACAACAGTATTTCCACCCTTTTGTTGCTTACCGGTGCACATGATTTCCATAGCTAGAGACAACACAAAGCTGAGCATGGTTACTTGATGTCCGTGGGAAAAATCGACTTTCACGGAAAATGTCCCGTAAGTTACTACTGTCCAAATTCTTTTCCCGGGACCACATTGATTGCTATCGAAAAAACTCCCCTACCTTTCCGGGACTAATGAGGTTGTTTTCGTCAATTTTTAGCTGTATCAGCTAATTTGGGTTAAACTCTGTCTGAGCTACGATATGCCTGCCGTCAGTCCTAAAGTGAACAGACGAGAAAAACTCTCGTTGTTCGGCTGCAGCTTTCTCTGGCCAATCTAAACAGATTCGGGAAAAAATTCACTTATTTCCACTATCCTCCTCTTTTGAGCATAAAATCACTTCTCGATGGGAAAGTTTATCTAACTTTCATGACTAGCAGTATTTTTCTTCGTGTTTTCGTGATTTCCAACATGTCATTTTTTGAGTTGTCTTTAAAATCGACCAGGAGGAGTCTGGCCGAAAAAAACGTACACCCGAGTAGGTACTCTTCTACTTCAATCTATTTGGGAGCGTACTGGCTGATTCTCGAAGTCAGATTAAGCGACTTCCGTCAGAATTAGCTTAGGCCGACCAACTTGCACGCATGCTCCAAGCATACCGATGGACTTGAAGTGACTGGCTTAGCAGATTATCACCGAATGAATGCTGGCAGATGTTGTCGTCAGATTTCTTCTACACGGCGATAATCCGTAGCTGATTGAAAGCAAACTTCTGTCTGTTTCCCTGATTCCGGATTCTGCTGGATGAACATGTGTGGAAAAGGAAACACTCATCGGAAAATGTTAAATTTGAACTGAACAAAAGAAAGCAGTGGAAGAATATGCGACGCGACTGGAGTGTAATCCAACTAACCATTGCGGACAGGAGAACTAAGTACGAACAGCTCAGTAACATCATAGTGATAAAGTGGGAGGTCACGCTAGGTGCCCAGTGTTTTCCGACACAATTACGAAATAATTTAATTAAACGTAGCCAACCTAAAAGTTTTTATTCCAGGTGACAGAATGGAAGCAATGAAATTCAATCGGCATTATCTAAGAAGACTTCAGTCTATTGGCACAGGTTACTAACTGCGATATTCTAGAAGGCAGTTTTTCATGCCGAATAGATACAATTTGAAGAAGTTAAACTTTAAACTATCGTGAAAGAATTATCAGGTTATGATTACTCGTGCAGCATGATCTCGCTGAAAGATATCTGATTTAACTGAGTAGAGATTCTTTCTTAACAAAAATGAGGACAGTTTGCTCAGTTGCCTAGCTAAGCCCAAATTAGATCGGTAAGCATCCTGGTAGCGAAAATACGAATAAATCACCGTCCAGTTGATGGCTTCGTGAACAGCTTTATCGTTACGTAAACGGTGTGCCTCGAAAAATACCACTGGAGATAATGGTTCGAGAGGTGATTTCACAGACTAGTTGATTTTATCCACCGTGGAACTTATAGCCTAAATACAATGATATTGTTGGACATCTCTGAAACCAACAAGGGAACCTTGAGCCTGTCAATCAACAGCTTGTGTTGGGGTGATTAGAGTAGGACGTTCGGGGATTTTATTGAAAAAACATCGCTCAGTGACACGAAAGACTAAGGGGCTTAAAATATTGCCAAAATAATACCGCTATTTCGTTTCTCCGTTCTTTTTTATTCTCATCTGTATTTAAGTAGCTACGCCTACTGTTCAGCTACACAGCTTTCGTTAAACACCAATGAAAATAGAAGTTGCTTTGAAGATAACAAGACCCGGAGATGCAGGTCTGAAGGAAGCGGCACTGCGTGGAATGACTGGAATGCAATTCAGCAATGCTGTATCTTTCAGCGTTGGAAGGCAAACCAAACAAATCGAATAACAGTCAGTGCTGGAGTGGGTTAAATATTTAAGCATGAAAAGTTTTTGGATAACAGCGACCAGAGGAGATGTCACATTATGCTGTTTGGAGTCACCAAAAGCTCTCTTAGAGCAACTTTCAATCTGACGCTCTCTAAGCAAAGATTTCATTTCCCTACGGGGAATAAAAGGCCTATTTTTAGACTGTGACGTAGAATTTCGAAGTCTTATCCTGAGGGATCACAAAACACGACAGGAGACTGGTAAAGATGGGCTAGGTTAAAATGCTTGTGAACACAGTTTCGGATGACCGATTCTGGGATATCAAACAGTCTGAGTTTCCGAATGTGAAAAGACAGCTTCTGTGGCGTTCCTGCACTAGGATAAACGTAACACAGGATCATGTTACTCATAGTTACTCCTAAATATGTGACTAAACCTTATTCATCATCATCATCATCATCATCACCATCCCAGCATGCGCAGAGACTCATCATCATCGTTCAGCGTTAAACAGCAAGGCAAGCCTCACTGACCGCTGCCTTTTCCCAGAGTTACACGTTTATATGAAAAGAGTGAATATCCAACGGGAACAGGGAGTGGACCAACACAAGCGGGAAAAGATAAGATACTGCTGCAGCCAACACACGGAACACAGTCTAACTGTACAAACGCACCTGTTTTCAGTCATTCTGATTCCATAGAAAATGACAACACGATCGCCACTGTTCACGGTTCATGGCCATATCCTTCAGTGTCTCCAGCCAGCAAGTCGATGAGTCTTTCGAATCCCAACCACGAAGACGTGAGACACCTACTTTACCTAAGTTTGCTGTACATTTTTTCATTTCACGTTGCCACGTCATCTGCTGACCTCCACATGGCTTCTTCCATTCCTTGGGAGGAACACAAAACTAAACCTTGTGAATAACAGTTCGACTGTCTGCGTGAATCAACCTTTAATAGAGGATAAAATGCCACTCTATAAATCCGGTCCGGTTCAACTGCGGACCATATCTTCGAAGGAAAGAATTCAATGTTTACATTGACAGGTTGAAATCAGCACAAGAATATATCCAATGCGCAATCTGAGATCTGAGCCAGTGTGGTCTGTTTTGTTTATTGGCACCAAAAGCAATGTTTTCATAAACAGTTGGACGTGATTAATCTCTGACGTCAAATTTCGGAATTTTATAAATAATACATACCTTCAACTATTGATTTACCTAACATTTGTGGTAATAAACAGTTAAACTCTCACCTTAGTGCAATCAAACTAAATTTTTTAATCTAATACTTGACCAAATTTAATGAAAAATCAAGTCTATGTCAGACAAGCAAAGGAGATAGATACCACCGAATGAATTTATTCAGTCCATCGATTTCAGTAGTCTTTTCAATGTGCCTTGGTAGCAGCACACAATATCGATAAGTTTAGCTCAATTAATCGGTAAGACCGAAAGGAATAAATTACAACGGGCAGTGTAAGTAAGAGTTATATCTCCATTAATCGTTGTTATTGCCCAGTGCAGTGGACACAGTTCAGTTCGGTAGAATGCAAACCAAAGAATATATTCACATTAAATTTGACCAATTGTTTGCCTATATTAAGACCGGTCTGCAAGTAAAATATCGCGTATTCATTTGGTCGCACATATCACCGTGTACAATGTGCAGTCATTGCTAGATAGTGACTTGAAAAAAACTCGTAACATCTTAGGAAACTGAGGTTAGTCCCAGCGGACTGTCAGAGGATGCCTAGTAAAAGAAAAATAAGTAAAGCAACAAGTGGGCAGATATGGAAAAGACTAATTTTTGGGTGAATTATTTGACGAGAATGTCGCTAATCGATGTCGGCGTGTGAACAATGCAGGTAAATATTGTACTATAGAAAAAATTGCGTTAATGTTTCGAGTACGGCGGTTAGCTCTTTTTAGAAAGTTACCCATCTACAAGCAATAGTAAAACCTTGTCTACTGAGATTTTTGGATGAAAAATATGCAACCCACGAAGAACCAATCTACCGATCGATCTTAGATTTGACCAGTGCAGAAAATCAGCAGACAATTTCATTTTTATTTATCGCCAAATGCTATGGAAACGAAAAGAAGAAAAGCTGACTATGAATTACTGCGTAGTGATAACTTCGGTTTCTTCTCTGTTAGCGGACAAGCGAGCTTAAGTCAATAATAAATCTTTATTAGTTAGGCCGCAACAATTTCATCACAATATCTACGCAGATCGCAACTGACAGTGATTTACTATATTAGTAATTGCCTCATCAACGTTAGCTTTGAATCCCCATCGGTAAACTGAAATCGAAACAAGACCCTTGTTATCTCACTTGACGTTTATCAACTTTGACCTTGGGAGATTAAAGGCCAACTCGACAAGCGCGACCCTTTGGACTCCGTGAATGCATTTAACCTGTCCATCGAGCGGAACATGTTGAAAATGGAGTGATTCATTGCACAGCAAACGTTTATGGTCTCAATGGGAAACCGCGGAAATGATATTTGGATGGATTCTTTAGTCTGGCGAAAAACCATCAGCAGTATTTGTCCGTCAACCGAACGGAAACGCGAATCTGGGACCAAGAACCGTCGGCGAAACATGATGATAGCCGGCCTATTCACTTCGACTGTAAAAGGTTCACGGAAGGCCGGAACCACAAAATATGGATCTTCGGTCAGTGCATTCGACTTCCGCGGGGGCAATGATTTTTTCATATGAATCATAAGCAAAACAGTCTGATGAAACAATCACACAGAGCCTGTTCAATGTAGTCGATGTGATGAGTCGAGTATCGGCTCAATACTGGGAATAGTTTGTTAAACATCATGACAGCGTGACTTTGAGTCAAAATCCACGGGACGATTTGTTCGGACGGATCTAAGAATTGGCAAGTGAAGGAGTAAAAACACGTACACACTTGAAATTCAGTCCACGCTACCCCACTTATCAGTCCGGTTAGCGAAGCTTTTCAACAAACCTTCCTTTGTGTTCAAACTTGGCACTCGTTAAACCTAATGTGCAGTAGTAAAAGGCTCAGTTTCTTGATTTATTTACCGACCGTTGCGGAAATCGAAGGTGGAAGAAATTAAATTTGTTTGTTTGCCCATTTGAAGTTGTAATCTGATTCGCATTTTTGACCTTGATCGGTCGAGGTCTTTTGACTTTCTTATTTACTTTTGTACCGCGCGTAATTCGAGCAAATCAAAATTTGCTTATTTTCTCGTTCAAGTGGCACAAGGAAACTGAAATTTACCGAGTGGGTGTCCGAATAGAAACTGACCCAGTGTACACACGTATATGAATTCAGAGACAGGGAACAGTAAACGCGTTAACTGCTGGTCTCCTATTTTGCCCATTCGCCATAATTACAACTCTGTTTATTGCCTACCCAACTCATGATGTTTGGTATATATAATTTAACTGGGGTGCAGGAAATACGATTAAATTTGTATCATTTATGTGCATGCCGCTTAGTTTTCACACTTGCACAGCGTAGAAGCATACACAATGAAACACTTGTTGTACCAGCGGTAGGATTGTAAACCATCAAAACCTACGGAACAGCCGGTGTTCGCAAAAAGCATACATTTCTGCCAGAAAGCCATTTGACACGAGCTACCTTCTTCATTTCCCTAGTAGGCCGTAATCGGCAAAGTAAACACGTTTTATGGGAATTGAGTAGGTGAAAATGAGGTCAAGCCTTGCGATAGTAATAAAGAAACATTGGGTTTAAAGGCGAGTTTTTATTTACCCGGACCGAATGACGCAGGGAATGTATCGAAAATTCGATGAGCAATGTACTGGTTTTTATTTTGAATGATATAATGTTTATAACAAAGCGTTGTTGGTAGATGTAATGCGCCAATGTTTCGCCTACAATTATTTGCTTTTAAAACTTGCGTTAAGAAGGACTATCCATGGTAGTAGAAATTTTGGCGCATTGCATCTACCAACAGCGAGTTTTTGTGATTCACAAAGTGTCACCTGTTGGCCTCAGATACTGGTCAGTTCAAACCTGTCTGGCAAATTTGTTGCCAATTAAACACCTTATCATTTGAATCCCAGCTAAAGCAATGGGACCGTGGACGATTGACTAGTCTGTTTGAGAATCCTTCGGTGATTCGTCAGTCAGGGGAGGGCAACTGACAGAAAAAGGATACACACGCTCCGAAAGTGTGGATCTCAGTTGCCAGCACTGGACTACGTATTCGGATTCATGAAGAAATCTCACTAGAATCATACGATTGATTTCGTGTTCATTTCAACTCGTTAGGTATGGATACCCGGTATTGTATTTCAATAAGTCAGAATGCTGTTCTTAAATGGGCTCAATAATGACATAAGTTCATATTGATTCAAATGAGATCTAGCGAGAAACGAATAAAGGAGAGCAAACGTATAGATTCGGTCGGCTAGGAATGTGTCGTGCCCGAATACCTAATCTGTCATGCGTTTCCGGAACAGTATTGTTCATCAGTCCACAGGAAAAACGCACTACTGACAGTACCAATGTTACAAACTTCATCAACACGTATTCCAACGGTCACAAGTGCTAATGGGGAATTACTCACATTTTTCGGAAGAAAATCCGGACAATCACTTCCCCCGGGGAAGCTGAGATAAAATTGTCCACAGGATACGAATTTCTCAGATCAAAAAGTCGATTGCGTCGATTGCAAGAGTGGAAGACGATCTAACCATTGATTTGGACTGTACAAAAGCAGAATAAGTTGAGATAGAATTTGATGGATGGGACCAAATAAGCCTTTACTTATGATTATCATATCATGGGTGAATTCAATTCGCTCAACTATTACACTTAGGCAAGTCCGTTTGGGACAAACGATTTCCAAGTGCGAACTTGTGAAGCGGACTGACCCATTCTGATCTCAAGACCAATCCAATTAATGAACTGCTCTATCCAAATTGCAGCAACAAGGACAGGAATACTTGAATAACATGGGGTAACACACAAGCGTAGGCAAATGATTTCGGTGAATCCCGTGGATTCCGCACGACGGCCAAACGAGACCTGATGACTGGCTGACGCTAAGTTCATTTATCAATGTAAGGTTAAGTATGCTTACTTGCTCGGAAGAGAAAACGCTTCACTTCCGCATCTAGGATGTGAGTCATCGTATATTTTATTGCATCGAAAACAAATGTATAAAGATCGTTAAATAGTCGCGGAAATGCACCTCAACAATATTACTAAGACAGCGTTACATTTAAATCTGAAAATTTAAGTGTAAATGTGTGTGAGAGAGCGAATAACTCGTTGAAAATAGTGCCAGTTGAATAAGTAGGGAATTATACAAATAACCAATGGAAACGCGGAATCGTTGTTTACTATTGGGCTTGCTTTTGCTCAATGATTAAATATTGATGTTACAACTTTACTGATGTGACTATGCACCAACATATTTGCACACGTGATTAATGACAACAAGACACTTAGAAAACAGTTTATCAAGTAGTTAAATTGAAGCAAAAAAGATGGAATTTTTCGAGTAGAAAGCGAAACAGTCTAGGGTCTGATCACTTGGCACACATTTGACATGAATCGGGAAGAAACGGTACAGTAAGATTGAATTACTCGATGTTTTATCCGCTTCTTATATGTGGATCGTAAACCTGACAATATTTCAACTTTGTTTCGGTATCACCGATTTTTGCCAGTCACGTTCAGAATAATCAATTTAGTGTAATTTTAATTATGTTTGACTAATTGTTAATATGGCGTCACAGCTCCGTAAAATTACCATTTTGTTTATTGTGCATGAATAAAATCGGAGACACTTGTTTTCCTGACAACGTCTGTTTTGTACACACAATTGTGAAAAAAACGACAACCATTCGGTCCTGAGAACTTTGCGGTAAAATGAAACAGCTGGTCTGGAATCGCGTACCGCAAGCCGCGTTTTGACAGTTTCAATTTCCTCTTTCCATGCATTTTAGTTTGCAAACACTTGAAAAATGTTAACGACTACATTCTACTAAGATCTGCCGATCGATTGTCCAATAGGCTATGGGTTCAGTTTTACTCTGCTCGCGGGATCGCACAAGTTATGAGGATAGGAAAATTGAGTTGACGTGCATACTAAGTAGAATGAACCGGAAAATGCGAGCCGGTCCGGTAAGAAATATGAGCAATGTGAAATAAGAACTGCTTGCAAATTACATGAATATAGTATGAAATCCTATTTCTACACGGTTTTTCCGTCAATCCCAATTTAATGTTAGCTGTGTGTCCTGAGGTAACCTCTAACCCACAGTTGTTTGACAAATATTCAAACATTTTACGATCACCCTGTCGTACAGTCAAATTCACGGTAGGTGTTTTCAACTGGCACACCAGGCGCTTCGCGGTGTTTTACGGACGCGTTCCTCGGCAGGAACAAACTCACTGCTCATTCACTGGAACCGTGGACAAAACCGAGCATTGTGAGCATAAGACCATCTTTACTGGGCTTGCCCAGGTGGCTGTTAACCTGTCCTGCTATTTCGCTATTCCCTGCTAAACGGACAAGCAGTGGATAAATCGATCACAGTACTAGTGCTGTTTTGTGTGACGGAAGTTGCATAAACCTTTGACAACTAGCCCAGGATGGCCCATCGGGTTTGACGTTCCATTCACTCTCGTTTTTTCCAAGCTCGTGGTCCATTATGCGAAGAATGAATGCATCTTTCCGACCATTGTTAACAGACTGGTTATAAGTCTTAGTACTGATGGGATTCACGTTGTTGTTGTTGTTGTTGCAGGATGAAACCTAGGAAAGCAGATTAACTCTGGTACTATTAAGAAATTTTCAGTTGGAAAACTGTGTTTTGTCATCACAATTGGCATCTAAAACCGCGTGACAACGAAGGTGACTTTTGTCGAATTTCTTCTTCGGAGCTTGTCATTTTAGCCGTAGGGATCAACTGTTTCTAGGATATTTACTATGGAGCATTGGAACAGTTAGAGCGGCTATTCAAACACGCGTTACACCAGCATGGTAGACGGTTCGCTCGAATCATCACACTCGTATTTACAGGTTTGTTCTAGCTGTCACAGAAGTGGCTCTGTCGACAGAAATAGTTTGCATTGACTGTGATCAAGAAAAGCAAATGTTTGCCCTGCACATCAAACGGTTAAAAAAAAACCCCAATGGACTCAAATGTACTAGCTTTTTGTCGTGTACACTTTAGGACGGTCGTGTAAGCATATCAGACTAGCCCAACCGGATGGTTAGCTCAGAAGCCTACCGGATACACGGGTCAGCAGGTGCTTGTATGCGTCGACTAGAGAATAGCTTCGTTCAGTGGTGATCGATCAATGGGGATTTTAAGGAGACAGAAAATCATCATCATTGAGGACAGAGAGAATTTCGGTCGATCTGCGGATGTCAGCAACAAATTTGCATCACTTTCGGTATTTGGAACTACTCAACAAGGCTCGACAAGTCGACGCATTTCGCTCCGCGGGGACTGGAAGAAGACATGTCACGAGAATCAAAACTTTCTTTACTCGTTTCGATTTTGAAAGCAGAACAGGATAACTTGTAGACAAGAAATTGTGAAGAATGCAATGGGTTAAGTTGAGGGAAAGTTGTTCGTGTACACTTGTCAATACAGTGGATTTACAGGTTGAAGGAGGAGCTAATATCCAGGGTACCAAATAAACAGGGTCAATCCTTTTTATGCACAAAGCACCGGCTGATGCATGCTGACAAACGTGGCCTCACTGAACGCCAGTCGTTTTGGGTTTGCATTGTACCCTGTCATTTTGAGAGGTTGGATATAGTCAATATTGTAATCCGTCGGGACCAGATTCGGCGTGTAAAGTCACGAGGGATTGCGTCATCCGTGCTGACGGATATTTCTACGTGCCCTGATACACGTTGGGTTGAACAGCGATCTGTTTTATCCGTGTATGCTTTACTGCAACCGTAAATGAAGTGAGAGACAACAAGTGAAACATTCCGGTCAGCAAGACAGTTTGAGGGATTCGAAAAGCTTAAACTTGTGGTATTTTTTGAAATGGGTGCCATTTGTCATGCCGGTCACGAATTTCTGATGATCAGCTAATTGTTTGTGCCCTGATTTGGTCAAATAAGCGGTCACGTCTAGGTGGCAATGCAATGCAAATCCACTGGGTTTTTTATTGTGCTCGGCTTTTCGCATAATTTTCTCGCTGTTCAATGAAATTTTCCGTTTGACCTTCGGCTTACAAAATTCGTTCTCCATCCCCTGGTCTTTGTTCTGCATTTGGTGATTGGTTCGGACATTCTGCTTTTAGTTGAAAAAAAATCGGACTAACCCCGCCTGCGCTCCACCGGTACGAAACTGGGAATCTGTATGCATCCTCCAGTCCGAGTGGCTTTACTAAAGATTTTACCTTACAAATTGCCATCCGGGAATCTGATTAACAAAATACCTAAGAAGGGCAGATGATATTCCAATTCATCGTCAAGCCCGTGGGGGTGTTGCGTTCCGTTTTGAACGAAATGAATTAATCAGACAGAAGTATACGTAGCAGTGACGAACGGAATATCCCAATTGCTTTAGAGGAAATTCGCCTGTAGCTACCCGACGATCGTATATTTAGTAGTTAGTACAAGACCAAATTATTTCCAAGGCAACTTAGCCACAGAAACGAGTCAAGAAAACCACAACTGTGACTAGGAGTTTTACCCGTTCTAACTGTTATGGAGATTATAATGAAAATTTGAGAAAGTTCTGAGGGTAAAATAAATTTTCTGAGTTTATCTCAATAACTTCTCACATTTTGGTGAACAAGTACATTTTTGTGGAAATCAATATGCACTCCATTCCTAGTTAAACTTGCATTTCGGTAGTTTATTACTTACTGCTATGAGGGCATGTATGTGTCTGTCTGTCTATCCGTCTGTCTGTCTGTCTGTCTGTATGCATGCATGTATGTGTGCATGCGCATGCATGTATGCATGCATATATGCATGTTTGCATGCATATATGCATGTATGCATGACAGCAAGTAAGTACCTAAGTGAGCTTGCATTTACGTATCTGTGTTTGCATGTATATCTGTACTACTGTACGTGCGCCTGTTTACGTGTTCGGCAAAACCGTCTGATCGCCCACAAAATCCCCTTTGCTCTGGGAGCATGAGGCATCTTTTGAAGCGGATACTTAGAAGCTGAGGCCAGCTGTTTGTCACTGCCTACGTTCAAAATTCAGAAAATGACACTAAACCGTACTTTGAATTTTCCTAGTCAATATCGATTTACCAGCAAAATATGTCCATTACGTACAATTATGATCACGAAAGCGCGATCAATGATTAGGAGCCGCGTATCGCAGCCGTCAAAATAATCGCGTTGGCACACAGAGGTTTTGACGAACATCAGTATAACGTAGTAGCTTTCCCATTGGTCATTGAAATTTACAAACCGCGATTTTTAAGCATTCGACGAAAGACTGCTGGGTGAAGACGACGCCTCAGCAAGGACTGAAGTCGCCGTGAATAATTCTACATGGGTGTGCTACTTGACGATTTTCAGTAATGGGGGATTTAAGGCAATTTTTAAGTTGTCATGACTCCTGAATCCTTTGTATCCGAGTGTTTAGTTCACACCACTTATCTCAGCTGTTCGAAACAGTACGAATAAACGCGTATATTCTTCTCATTGCCTGCCCCAACGCGGACCCAATGGTACTCTTGAAATTCTCTCCACTAGCTGCTGACTGATTTACTGGTAGGGAGGGCATCTCACTCGATTTCAAAAAGAGTCACAAATCTAAGCATACACATACAAACTCATCCAGGGAAATGAAAAATTTTTCTCTGTGCTGCAGGATATTGTGGAGATTACAGGTTAGTTTAATCATCCTGTTTTATGAATCCCTTCACTCGATGGTTCGGATTTTTGTTCAGTCGACTGAGCACCTATCTCATAACAACATCAGTTTTGATCATGTGCTCCAAAGTATCTGCCCACCTCGTTGAATTCCTCCTTTGTCATCCCTAATAGTCTTTTCTCGATTTGGTAGAGCAGAGTTTGCATTAAACTCAACTGGTGTTCCATCTTCTAATTGGCGTGTTCACTAAACGTTGAAGCAAACCTGGCAATGTTTACTATTAGTAAGTAGTATGGTAATAATGTACCAGTTCGGTATTTGGGCTCCAAATTTTTTAAACTTTGGTTCCGTAATGGGTTCTCTTATCTAATCCAAACCGATCGCCTAAATCATTCAAGTACTGTAGCAACTCAGGCGGTAATATTCTGAAGTAAAACGAATAATTTCCAAGGGAAACGTCATTCAGTGAAAGCAAATAATTTGTCATTGAAAAACACGGAAGCACCGTGCAGCTGCTTCATCCTTGGTAAGACCCACCACCGTTCGACTCAATCTTTCATCCCCGAGTTTGTGTTCCAGTTCCGGCGCGATAGATATGCACAGTTGACCATTCCTAACAGGGATAAAACAGCTGCATAATAATGATTCCTTGATGTTCATTCCCAAGTTGGACGTTTACAGTGCGTGAAGAATCATTTAGAATCGCACTGTCAGAGTAGATTTTCTAATCGGTTCTCGATAAACATCTATCGGGGACTTAATCATGGCCACTGTTTGACTTATAAAGTAGTCAGAGTAACCTTTTTGAAATAATGCTTCTCGGTCAAATGTATTCGATATCAAAATTGAAATCAAAACCACTCTTTCTGTGCTACATCGCAAGAAAGACGGGAACAGTTTGTCTTATCCCAGTCGTATGAATCTCATAACAAATAAAACGGATCCCCTGTTGTTCGTGGAAAATTCTACAAGCCTGTCAACAAAGACTTGATCTAATTTGCATCTCGAGTATTTCTTGGGAATCGTCAAAAGAGTTGTCTGTGAAAGGTAGAATAAGCCGGGGGGATTACGCAATTCGTTTGATTGTCACCCGAGTTTCACTCTGAAACTAAATTATCCCGTCGGGGATGGGGGTCAGTTAATGGAAAATCCATTTGAGAAATTTCTCATTGGAATGCGATCGATCATTTCCCGTTCTCGCGCGGGACAATAGAGCCTTTTTCCAATTGTTTCCTTTACCAGATTTTAATTGACGTGCAACGGTATGAACGATTGTCCACAAAACCCTTCCGGTGAACGACTGCACGATAAATATGCATTTGGTCAGGCCTGGTCCCATAGACCATATTGACACAGATGCTGGAGTGATTTCCAAGCACAATATTGACTGACAAGTGTTACCTGGTATTTCATTCTAAATGCCTCCAGTAGATCCTCAGAAACAGTGGAACCTCGGAATAGTGTGCGTACACTGGCGTCTAATGCGGAAAGACGAATCACTGTTGTCATGAGTTTCTCTTTCATTCCCAGCTACCCCTGACGGCGATTCCATCAAGCTCCACTATGAGTGTGTGTGTGTGTGTGTGCGTGTGTAAGCACGTGGCCAGATCAGTTGTATCCGTTGAGTCCAGAACAACAGAAAAACAAAATAAGCAGAGAAGATAATGAACTTTAAAATAAGGATATTTATTCAACAAATGGTTATTATAGAGTGGTTTATGAGAAGGAAAACACTATTGAGGATTTCCGTATGCGTTCCTTTACTCATAATTTTTACCCCTGAATATTTGCGCACACATAAATACGTGCATACAAACACATTCACTCGTAGATGCAAGCATACAAATATATATGCTTACATATATTTGTACATATACACACCTAAGTACTTAGATACGCAGATTCATGCGTAAATGCATACCACTGAAGGTACCTAGGAAATTGTAACCTTATTTCAAATACGTTCATGACGGAATACAAATGCCACACTTTCACAATTCCACTGTGCATTCACAAAGTCACAGCCTGATTCGATATAAACAGCAATCGAATTTCACCAAGCCACGCTAAAATTCCAAATATTTGTGCATGATCATGTACCCGGGATCTAATGAAGGCCTTTGTTTGTGTTCACATAACAAAAATTTTGTCCAAAATCACGCGATTTGCCTTTGGTACAGGCTGCCTCTACGGTCACCTCACGATGAATGGGTGTCGTAACAAGAACTCGCATACATTGAAGTCTTACATTTGAACTTTGGGTAATGTGTGGAGCGTTTGCCTTCCATTGTTATGAGGAAAGCACTCGTGGTGAACTAGTACTGCTTTTGTCAGTGAAATAAATATCGACGCCCTTTTAAAAGGAGGTCACTAGCAACTAAAAGTTGCTAAGATCAACAGAAATATTTCCCGTTATAATTGTATTAGAACAACCGTTCATAGTTGTAGTCAAGATAACTAGGTCGTAATCGTTGGGTTCAGAACATCTACTCGTGATTCTAGTGCTTTTTATTAATCATAGTTGAGCTCGGTAAAAACGCAATTGAATTGTACTCTCATGCACTTGTGGTGTTTCGACTCGACTCGAGATATAATGGAATGAACATCCGCGTTGGCAAATTACAAATCTAACGCTGGGTGTGTACACGGCAATTCACCGTTCGTTGCCACAATTTACCGAACGAATTGATTCTTCGTGCGCATGACCGAGGGCGTTCATCAGCTCTGCGGTCAGTATGCATATCCAGACGAATTGCTGCAAGCAAACGTGGCACGATCCAACAAAGCAGCAGATCAAAGTTGTACAATCCAAGTCAACTTACCAAAATTCTTTATGTGCCGTGCATGGATTGATCTGCACGATTCATACTGTCAAGGCTGATCACTTTTGCATTGGACTGGTTTATTGAATTCATTTGTTTGAACAAGTAACGTGTGGTGAGGATGTTCGTAGCAGAATCGAGCAATTTATCAACTTAGAATCCCACTTAAAATGTCTACCGTAGAAAATTAACTTACGTTAATGATAATGATAAATTCAAAATGGCATAAAACTCAATAACTTGCCTTGCTGCAGAAACATTTTCTAGATAAGTGTGGATTCATATCGCTAGTATGCAGCTTGGTGAATGGTACAACTAGCATATATCTTTACACAAGCGAGAACTCAACCGACTAATCGTGTACGATAAATTAAGAATCCCCTATTTGTCAAGTTAACAAAACAGTTATGAAGAACAAGGAATGCAACTGAACACAATATCATTAGCAATGTGCGTTGAACAGTCTCAAAATAATCTCAATAAAAAGGTCAATTTTTTGCAACTACTGGAAATGGTCTTTCTAATCACGATATCCAAGAAACACTGTACCAATTTATCATTTTCATTAGAACGTTCAAAGCTTCCTTTTATCAATCAGTCCGCGTCATAACCCGAGGGTGGTTCACTACCTCCTCAGGAATAGATCCCGCGAACGAACAGCACATTTGTGACTGTCGTCGCCTCTATACGACAGCTGGAGGATAGAATCGATCGTCCTTTTATTTCTGAGGATAAATAAAACAAAACTATTTATGGATGTTGAACTGTACGCAAATCCCAACTCCCACCACACTTTTGTGCAACAATCGGGTTGGATTAGCCAACTGAATGTTCGGTCCAATAACGTATGTGCGCATAACGTGAGCGTTCAGTCGAGCCTTTGTTTCTCACGTCCGTCAAGCAACTGCTTGCATGGGAACAGTTATGCGAACAAAACGCACCGAAATAGCAGGCGCCCGTCAAAATCGACATGGTAGCAAAGTACACAAGAAGACGAATGCCAACGAACACGGTAACAATAATTATTTTCTAATTGTATCCCTATCGCTATAGTCTGGATTGCTGACATAGGAAGGACATAAAAGTTGTTTTTATGTTTGCTTTCAGACTTGTGCAAACCGACTGTTTGTGTGAAACATTTACGTTTGCCTGTATACGCCTAAATCGTGTACCAACTCCAGTGTGGAAACCGGGGCTCTTGAATTCCTGATCGATTACCAATACAACATCCATAAATCCAACACATTAACGGTGGTTCTAGGTGAATCTATCAATGAGCATTTAAAAACATCTTATTCGTTATGTGAGTAACGAAATAAAACAGTTTTCTTGTGGGGTTTTCCCTTGGATGGGAAGTATCTGTAAAGCTAGATCATATTTAGGGGACACCAGTTGAATTTTCCGCTCACTCGCTCACTTTATGCATGGTGAATTGAGAAAGGTAATGGACCTAGGGTGGCAGAAAATTGTGTTTACGGTTCCGAATAAATTCCAGCTAGACGTGGATGGAGCACACGTGTACCGGTGTCAAGATGTACAATACGAAAAGCCAAATGTTTGTCGTTTCTAAAAGGATGACGGGAGTATGCTGATAGGCATAGCCTCTCAGTCTCTCTCAAATACCCGGTTAACATTGTTATCCTCAGTGTAGAAAACCTGAAAACCACGATGAGGACATGTATTCGAGGCCCAAGTGTTCCAAACTAAAACAAGTTGTCATTCTTGTGTGCTGAAAATGCTGTCCGTGCGACTGTTCGTTTTCCGCGATTTGCAATTCACGGAAGCACCAGAAATCCATGTGGTCCGAGGAAGCAGATTATTCTTTTTACATCAAACACCTTGGAATCGTGCTGCTTCAGGAATCTTTATTGTACGGGAAAGTTTCCTTGAAATTCATTATTTTCTTGTTTCTGTTCCTTCTCAATTTATCAGATGTCACATTTATTCAGATTTCTGTTCCACATTTGTCGGAGGGGTGAAAATATTGTGCGGAATTTTGTCATCTTCATTTGACTACTCATTTATTGCAAACTTACCCATACCATCCGAAAACAGAATTCCTATTGTGTTTGAGTCAGAATAATGTGGATCACCTTCCTGTCAAGAATGATGCGAACCAAGGTCATCGATTTACAAAATAACTAGGGTTTAATCGGTTTCTGTTTAAATCTTCAATCAAAACTTCTGATCAGGAGACTGACTGCTGACTTCTCCCACTATCTAAAACTGACATAGTGGCACAATCTTCAATCGGTCTTTTAGGCACGTGCAAAAATTCAACGACAAAATCTGCGGAACATGTGACTGTCGAAAAAGATCTCGGGTGTTTCTGTTACCGTGATCCGGTGTTCTTTTTAAAATCTTGCTAGCAATTCGGCATGTTGTTACGATTGTTTCTGTCCGGTCGGACATTTTGTGTATCGCTAGTAGCAGTCTTTCCATCATCCTAGTTGAATAACGGCGCGAGTGAAGTGAAAATTAAGGATGAAGAATGATGTGAACAATTTGCCCCTCGTTTTACTTAGAATTCCACAAGCTAAACCCTAACAGAAGTCCGGCCCTTTTAGCCAATAACAGTTGCAAAGATCTTTGGACATTTTCAGACCAGATAGGTATTGCGTCCTCAAAAACATTCTCCGGCCGAATCAAATGTTAAGGAGAGAATACCTCAGTGTTATTATCAAAAGTTCCAGTAATCCGATCACCTGTCTACTCAACATATTGACCAATCGTGTTTTTATTAATCCCACCGGGAACAAAATATCTCTCCAAGCAGCACTTACAGAGCTAAGAAACTCCAATTGCAAGTGGGATAGTTGTCCTGGTAAAGGTCTCGCCCATTACAAATATACTCTTACCACCATAATGACAGAGTCGTTCCATGAGTGCTTGGACTGCCATAAGATTCCGCGGTTAGCGGCCCAGTTTAGTTCCATTTGGTACCAGAAGAGGAAGGCAACGTTTGTGCTTGATTAGGTACAATTTATTTATTGTATAACGTTTTGAAGAGCCAGTAAATAAAGAATAATCCTTTTGACGCCAAACACTTCATCTTACCTCGTCAACTGTCGTTCTTTCATGAATGGGAATGGAATCAATTCGTCAGAATAAAGAGTTTACCAGATGTTAACATTTTGACCTGCACTTGTCATCTGACAACGTAAAACAATGTTGCATTCGAGGAAATTCGGCTTAGTAACTATGATGGACGGATATTTGGTGAAATCGATGTACCAGTAGTTCTGGGTTCTCGGAACTGCATAGTCCAACCGAATCATCATTCCATCGTTCAGTAACAGTAGTTTCGTATTTGTATTGTGTAATAATAGACTGAACAAAAATTAGACCAATTTGGTTTTTCACCGATACGATAGATATTAAATGTGAGTATGCAAATGTGGATGCCTCGAGTTGGCGAAAGCTATTTAAGACTTCTCTAGTCCTAATGGTACATCGTGTGACAGGCACTTGTCGAGTGAATTTTATACGCTTAAATATCATAATTCACCCGTATCCTCTTATTCTTTTCCCAAGAAAACAAAATTCTACTTAATGTTTGAGACCGTCTCTCAATTGCTTATTTTTCCATGGAGATGTCATGCATGTGCCAAACACAATTAAACAATTGTTCAGGCAGTCTAAAAATACCTAAAACTTATCCAGAGATTCGCCAAGAAATAAAAAAAATTTTGTCCTCCTTATCCTAAGTCACCCTGAGGAATGTCCGAAAAATATCGATTCTTTAGTTCTTGCATATAGAAACGGTTATTATCATGATACGAACTACTAAACTAAGGGAAACGTTGAGGAATACCAAATACGACAGTCACTAAGTCCTGTGGTTAATCACCGTGATCACAAACTTGACTTCCGTTGTTCACATTAAGGCAGAAGTGAATTTCACTGGCCCATCTGTCCGTGGGTGGTATCACCGCAGAACCGAAGGGTAGACTGAGTCGGGTTAAATTTCCAGATCGGGAAAGACCAATACTGCAGGCTTGCCTAAGGAGTGTGTTTGTGTTAAACGTTGCTACAGAGTGAGGACGCAGTCCATAAAACCGCGACTAGATATATACATATATAAATCAAGAGTAGTATCTGGTTGACTGAACAAAATTTTCCCGGGAGTATGCGACCGGTTTCGTGGCTATTGTCGCTCAGGTTTACGTACCTGGTACTCTCTTGTCCAAACTCACTCATACTTGCACACTCCGAATCGGTATGTCTCACCAGAATCTGATTTGTAGCATCAGAAGTGTGCATGGAAGATCTTCGTCGAAGAATCCACAGAAAGACCACGACTGTGTTATACACATATACATATGTGTGCATGCATGTATGTATGTATGTATGTATGTATGTATGTATGTATGTATGTGTCGCTGATCAGTCACCGAATTGGGTCAATAAAACAAGCATCTGAATCGGACAGGGTTAAACAGACCGACAATGTGGAAAATGGCTTTGGTTAAAAATATCGCGGTTGACGTGTTTTTTTAGCTTTCGGCATCTTTTTCGTCTTTATCGAAATGAATCAACAGATTGTTGACTTGCCCAAGGTTTGAGCTTTTCGAATTAGCAACAGACAGCTCGCTGGCAACATGCACCAAAAACACAGTGATCCCGTCTTGACCCCGAATTGTTCTGAATTCATGAACGGAGGAAATCTTTCGGAAGGTATTGGCAATTACACAATAATCTTTCACATGGTGTATGAATAACGCTGCCGTCTAGAAAGAGGTAACAATTTCCAGTATTCGTAAACCACACTTCGTTTTATCATGGATACCGTCAAATTTTCCCAACCCATGCAATTGTTGTCACATATTTATGATAATAGGAACCCACTGGTGCCCTTCCGACAGGAGGAAAACTGTCCCTTTTCAACGTCCTGTTTTCATGCTGGAATAGTTCGGTGAGCAACCAAAAGATTCAACAACTCGTTTGCGCAATATAGATAGATTTGATGAAACGTGCATGTAAAATGTCACATCCGAATGGAGTGCGTAGTGAAGTGAAACATTTTATGCCTTCGGATGTGCAATATGTAAGTATCTATCAAAAGCACACCGTTCTTGATGTGAATAACAGCGAGTAAGCATTTTGTTTTATCAGGAAGAATACTTCCCAAACCAGTTCTCAACCAATTGATCGATAAATATCGTACAGCCGTCTTTGTAAAAAGCCGACTTCGATTCAGTTGAATTCAGGAATAGGTCAGAGACGTCTGGTGATGGAAGTCACTCCAAAGGAAAACCAATTATTTGCTCATACAGGATGTAAATTAAGGTGAATGGGTTGAAATGAGGCAAATATTTATTGAGTTGTCAGAGAACACCCACCCTGCAAAATGATACTCGAATATCATCGGTAAATAGTTTAAGAAGTCTAAACTATTCGCTACGTGAAAGCTCATGTGAGAAGAGATCACAAACAACCTTTCAGCAAACTTAACACATTTTAATTCAACAGCTTTTACCGTGTCTGCAAAACCAAAGACTTAGTTGACTTGACCAATCCCAGTGTACCGATGTGATTTCGGCACTGCTCGGAGATATTCGGTCACCAGCTGTGCAGCTCACAAGCGGTCCAAAAGTTGAAGCAAATTAACGACATTTGGGCAATCCATAGCAATTTCCAGGTCTATTTCATTCGGCGCAAGAGAAACCTTAAGGTCTAACCAACCTTTTCTCTCGGGCTGCCCAATTATTTGATTGCTAGCAATCTGCACTTGTTCAGAATTGTGTTTACTTTCGCTTCCTCAGTGATCACTTCGGGTCCATGCGTTGGATGTTCGGTTCATCAAACTCTATTGCTTTATCAGTTTGTTGAAGACTGCCTTGAGAAAGGTTCCCTTGGTGGACAAAAATATCCACTTAATATCAGGCCCACGGACAAAGGTGTTTTAATAAACATATACTTTCCAGAACACTTGAATTGATTGGAAAAGCGCCAGTGGTTTGATACAGAATCCACCGAACATACTATAAAGATGGCATCGACAGAATTTCTAGCTTTTAAGCAGTTTGCTTGAGACTCGTTGCGGATCATCAGGTTAGATAAAATGTTGTTTTTTCTCTGCTCGCACCGACTTAATATCACCTTGCTTTCATTTTCCCTATTTTTCAACAGAAAATCTATTTTCTACTGAATTGGTATCTTCTCCGAGTGAATTGTTTTCACAAATTCGAAATAAAACGATATAAACCACACACAAACGGGATACGTGACATTCACGATAGTCAATGTTTACCCAACTAGACAGGATGGACTATCGTTGATCTAGTAGTAGTGAGATGTTCCGCTCGAGGTCAGCGATCAAAAGCCTAGGCTATTTGCAACTCCAATGTGACTGGGGTGATTTCGGCCGACAAAATTTTGTTTTTGTTAACTATTTGACCTGTCATTATGCTTAATTTGCGTGGAAATTTCACGAATGACCAAATTAAATAAATTCATCTCGAACAGCATGGCTGAAGAATGCAAAATATCACTACCTTAACCATGAAAGACCAAAAAATGACGAACTGTGTAGGAATTCATGTGCCTTTTTTTCGGTCATGTCTACTAAATCGGGTTGATGTATAGCTTGATCAAGAGAATTCCGGGTGGGGTTTGTATCAAACATGACAATGACTGAATTTCAAACGGAATGACTAATTTCTGCAGCTTTTTGTTTATATAAATGGTTTAGATATGGATATCGATGCATCAAATTTCCCGTACGTTATTCGGATACAGTATACTGCTTTGTTAGATCTTGAAATTATCCACACGGACAAGTTGCTATTGCGGAAATGTGATGTTCTAGGAAAAATGTCCTCCATGGAAGGAGATACTGCAAAACCGACCCTTTAACTGTATGTTAAATCCGAATGCCAAACGATTTTCGTGCCCCTCTGGTTTCGCAAACTTCGCACCGGACCGTGTTACCCATCACGACCGTGTAACGTGGCATGGGATTAGTCGTACTGGTACCGGACGATATGCAACATGAGTTGGCTTGCGCACAATTTTGACCTGGGCTCGAATACAATGTGGAACGTTTATAAAAACATTTTCATGTGCAACAATGAGACTTTGCGGTGTTGAACAAAATGAATTTTGTCATCCTCAGCTGAGTGAAAACCATTACGTCAGAGGCTATTTGTAAATCAACGAATATGTGGTTGAATGGCCGCCCGCAGATATGAATGCTGAGTATGAAACTATTCATCTATGATTATAGTTGCCAAAACTTCATATCAATGAGTAGCATTATCTGCGATGAAGCCCGCAGCTTTATTATGCCGAGATTTCATGTATGCATCTAAAACAGGGACAGATAGACTGATTATTTTACAGAATGTCCTCAGTTGATTGGTACTACGCTGTTGTGTTTTCACAGTGCAGTGCAGGTGTATACAACACACGGAAATATCGTACCGTAAAACGAGACTTTGCGGTACGGAACACATGAAAAAGATTTCGTCATTCCTCTCGGGCAAGTGATAACGAAACATAAACACACGTAGCCAGATTAGACTAGCGTGCCGCACACTGGACAGTGAGCTAAAAAATGATGATTAAAAAAGCCCCACCTCATAACTGGCGGCAACTGAACGTCCAGGTTTGTATGGTTACAACTGTGCCAGTCCAGTCGAACTAGACAGAGGAAAATTGGTGATCCGATCGCCTTTTTGAACAATGGCTTGTCCGTTTTTTTTTCTGTCTGATTCGCCAGTGTACAACAGGTACCGGGGAGAGGAGAAATGGTCAACAGGTTTGGGCAATACTACCGTAAAATTGCAAGCAGTTCGCTGAAAAATGCACTGAAATTTGGGCATTACGCGCGTTCTCTTTTTAATCATCTTTTTCCGCTTTTTTGTTTGCCCGATGTTCAAATCGGTCGGATCAAATGTAACATAAAAGCCAAGTCACATGGACGGCTTTTCTTTGTGTGTACATACCGATTAGTCGTGTTTTATAGTCTGGCTACCACTGGTTCAACACCACAATCCACGGGGAACAAATATTCGGTGAATACGAAACACTCACATAGTTGAAAAGGACAAAATAATATGTGAACGGAACTTAAACTTGCGGCAATCAATGATTGTATACCTTAAAAAAGTATTCACCCCATAGCTGATGCTCAGTTGAACGAACATCCTTTGTTGGGTTTTAATTTGGTTGTCTACCGAAGAAATTCTAGTGAAGTGCGTAAGATTTTTTTCAGACAAAAGAACTGCAGTCATGTTGATGAAGTGCCGTGGGAATGCACTGTAGCTTTTGACGTTTTCAAGTACGTACTTGTTTCGAAAATCCATAACAAAGGTTTTCTGCAAGAAATGCACTTGGCAACCTTTCTCAAGAGGTATTTTCTATCCATCTTTAGGAAATGTTAACCATGGTAACCGACAACTTGGCCAGTTGCCCGACCTAACAACAAACCTGCTTTATGGACCTTGGGAAAATTATAATATTAGGAAAGCGGTCATTTTCTAGTGTGTAAATGCGGTAACGTCGAATATCGCCGCAAGGCTGCATACCAAAAGACTTGTCAGAAGTGGGTATCATTTAGTCGACATTTTCTACGAATGACTGGTAAAGTGAAAAAAGTGCGGTTAAGGCAAACGTATTAGCTCGGACAGGAAACAGGCTCCGAATGAGATGTGCTTCAGAATGTTAGTAGGCAACATTTTATTTCATTCGGATAATCCATGTTGCGGGAAGAACAAACTGGAATTATGAACGTTTCCTCAGCCATTTGACTGCAAAACTTGCCTTGAGAAAGACTACCCACGATGGTCGAAACCTTGACGCATTACATCTACCAACAACGCTGTTATTACCATTATATCATTCACAATTAAAACCGATACAAGGCGCATCGATTTTTCGATATACACCTTACATCATTTGGTCCTGATATAAACAAAGTGGAATGTTTTATTAGTTGTTCTCCTTGATAGGGCAATGGGTCAGAGATAAAACCTACTCAGTTATAACGAAGCTATTTATTCATACTTAGTGGTCTAGGGAACAGACAGAAGGGTAACGGACCATCGTTTGTTAGAGTCCTAAATAACACTTGTTTCACCATACACCCTGCATGGAAAATTGTTCATTAACTAGGGTAATGCGATCAGCCGAGCTGCTCCCGGACAGCACAAACTTGCAACTGGTTATTCGGTGCGACTTGAAACCCGGGATCTTGGCTATATCTGGTTTCCCTTTGCACATCCGGAGAAACATGTTTATTTAGATGAATTATGGATTCTTTACAGCGGACCAATTCCACAGAATACTCGAGTTTATCGTTTTCGGTAACCTCTGAGTCGTTTCCACTAAACAGCCCATTCGTGTCGTACTAATCTAGACCAAAGTAATGCTCACAGAAATCTGATTCGAAGTCGTACTTCTGCCTAAAGATAAATCTACTGCTGGCCTTGTGTACCAAACTTTGTGAAAACAAAGAACGTTGGTGCTGATCAGACACTGCACCCTTCTAACCTTTATCTGACTTTCTTTTTTTGGATAACTTGCTTCACAAGTGTGTGATTAAAGGGATGTGCTTCGTAGACAGCAGGGCTTACTAAACGGACGAGGGAATTCGGAAGCGACTGTCCGGAAACCGACAGTGACAAAGAACCACATAACACCGCACTTCAGGTTTGCTAATAAGCCAGATGTCAACGATTAGCGAAAAAAAAAGACCGGTGGATGTGGCTTTCGAATATCTGCCTTTCTTAGATTCACACATGCTCAATCCAACTGGTCACTGCCGGTGGGAATGTAAAGAACCTTTATCAAGTGGTTCCCTGGAATTACAAGTAACACCTGTTGTTCGTAATATGTGCTGATCTTCTGCCAGGGTGAAGTGTGCGATACATTGTATTGTATTGTAGAGACGTTTGCGTAAAAATGTCGCATTAGATCAAAAAATTTCGGAGAAATAGGAAAAATGTTACAGTCATCACCTTGTAAAATTGTGAGAAACAAAACTTATCGAGGAATAATCCCACCAAATTACGATAGGTTGCTCAGGAATTCAGCTAAAACACGGTCATGGTTTGCTTAAATGCGTGCTAAATATGGGACAGTGGAGTTCCTATAGATATTGATTCTAGAGAGTATGGAACGAAAAGCGGATCGCGTAGACATACGAGAGCGGCACTTTGATAGATCGTTGTGCAGAGGATGCGGGGGTTCTGAAAAAAATGTTGGGAGAAAATATCTCACATGCTGTTAAGTGTTGATTACATAGATTAAGGGACAATTCAATTAGTGGTGTGGAAAACACGGCTAATAATTAATAGTCCCCGGTGAGGAGCCTTAAAGTCTCGCCTAAGTAAACCTGGGAAGATAAAAGGAGCACAGTAAAGAAGGATTGGAAAAACATTGGTATACAAATCGAGAGATGGTGCTTCGTTTCATCTTCTAGCGTCAAAGCTTCCTGATTTGCAATAGCAATCGTCGGA
>LUCM01001806.1:126226-152671 GCA_008360955.1 Fasciolopsis buskii
ATTCATGATTGACATCACCCACAATGGTATGCAGACGATCCTCAAGAAGTGGAATAGTAAATGCTGAAAAAGAATCAGAAAAATGTCATGATGTGTTGTGATTTAAGGGGCAATGGTTTCGTTATGATGGTACAAGTTTTGCGGAAATCTCGGGATGACACTCTGTTACGGCGCAGTCAATTCCGTTTGGCGAGTACATATAAATAATTTCGGACTTGCCGGACCAGAAAATGTTTGCGTTGCCACACCGCCTCCAGTTTTCTCCCTTTTCAAATCTCTGTCCTGTCGAGAGAGTTCGAAGGTGTCTGTCGACACGAGTGAGTCGGCAATATCCGGATTCAGCCAAGTTCCTTGTATACAGGTGACACAAGTGTGAACACGGATCAGTGATTGAAGTGCGAGGGACAGATCCGACATGCTCGTAAACAGCGAACGGATGTTGGTACTCAACAATGCCGGAATAGATATCTTGGCGGGAAGGGTGCATTTAAGAGCGGCCTACCAGACGGCACGAGTGCCTCTATTAGACGGATTAGGTCTTTGAGATCCAGTCCAAGTTGAGAAACAATACAGTTTTTGAACAACATTAATTCTGGTCGATTGTAGCGGCGAATGGAGGCCGTAATCGAACCAAAAATCGGACAGAAAAACAACGAAATGACGATGACAGAATTGTAGAGGCTGTGAAGTGGCGGCGGCGTGGATTGCTGCACGTGAACTGTCGGTTAGCACTGAATGCATCCGGTCGGACAGAGGAATTTACTGGAAAATGTCAAACTAAATATCAATATGCCAGTGGCATAAATAACAAATTGGGGCAGAAAAACGAATCTGGAGACTTGGTCGATCATTTTTTAGACCGCTCTTCAATAACCCGAGATCAAATTTCACCTGATCGGGAAAAATCACGGAACAGTAGGAAAGAGAAATGAGTTGGGACAAATTGTTGAGTAAAATTGTTGAGTCAGTGACTGGTTGAGACAAAACTGACACAAATTTCTCATTTGGATGGAGCAGCCATATAGTTCTCATATGTTGATTTCAAGAGATGCTCTGGTCACCAGGTTTTTTCGTAACGTTTACTTTGTGAGACGGAGATGGTCAAGGTTTGGGGTGAAGAAAACGAGTACGTCTCTCCTGGTCACGATTAATGCAATAAGATGTGGAATGAACGATGATATCAATGATTTCAATGCTGGAGACCACAAATTCATACCAGCCAGAAATGGAGATGGAAATGGCGAAGTCATCCGCGTAATTGAACAGACGGTGAGCAGACGTAACCATCAAGTCATTCACTTTTGTTCGAAGAATGCGGGATGATAAGACAGCACTGTGTGATACACCGAGGCGATTAGGAAACAACGTTGATTGCCATTTAAGTAATTCGATAAGCGGTTTTTGTTGGCATAACTGGCCATTTATCTTCTTAGAAAGGTTAACTGAACAGCAGGATAATTGCAAGTGTCTAGGTAGAACTGAGTGATGCACAGCATGAATACATTAGGCGGTCATGGAACACCGTCTGCCTTGTCGTGAAAACGAATTCAATACGAAATGGACTGCCGAAGAGGTCGCATGTGGTGTACAACATTTGCGTTTTGGGACTAACTGATGAAGTTCATCGTGGATAGTATGGGTTGCATGAAAACGTTGCAGAACTTACTGCTCTATTAGTTCCAAAGCGGTTCGACTGAGAGTGACAGGTTTGAAACACTCCGATTCTGGCATGTAAGTAAATTCATTTTAAGCGCGATTAGCCGGATCCATTGAAACAATGATCTATTTACGTCCGAAATGGAAACGCCTTTAAGTGTTATTGCTTGCATAGAATTTGCACGCGATTTGTCTCTGCTTCCAGGATGCAAATGGTACAGCGAAAAATCATTGGAACCACTGCTGTTAAATTATAAGGATTAGGATTTCACTGTGATACGCTAGCACATTTACAAACAAACAAATGTGTTTCAGGCAGTTCCCAATCGCTTTCCGTTTCTTCGTTCACAGTGATCGATAATTAGTCTGTGAAACAGTGTAAGTTGAATTCAAAGCTGAAATCATCAAATTACATTCATATGTAATGCAAATTTATGGAATAATCCAACAGATGTTACTGTTGTCCTTGCCTAATGATAGGGATTAGTGTTTGTCCTTTCGCCTTAGACTATCCCGTTGACATGCCACGTTAAAAAAGGCAAGCAAAATGAAGAGATTAACAGCTACCCAACTGCGTGTTCCGTCTCACACACACAAAAAAAACAATACAATCGTACAAAAACAAGAAAATCAGCAACAACAGCATTAAAATTCTCTCGTTTTTCCTCATTTACACAAGTCTACATGGTTTAATTTATTCAAAAACTCGTTTGATGATATTTTGATCTAAACGGGATTTCGAACAATGCAGATTCCCTCGGTCGTTAACTGGGGAGATCCGACCTCGTGTTCTGGTCTCTCCGAGTCACGCGCGCCCGTTTGACGAATGAAAAAAAAACACGCTTATTCCGAAATAATGAAGATGCCGGGTGTTTATTTTTAGAATCAAGCTAAAAATATCGGATCCGAACATTTATTTGATTTCTTGAAATAAAAAAATATGTAAATGTTTTTCTTTTGTTGTTTCTCATGGATTTTAGAACTAGTTTGTCACTTTGTTACTTTTCGAATCGCGAAAGTCTTTTTCAAGTGGGTCTGTTATTATCAGACATATTTTGGTCTCGATTTGCACAAATTCCCTCTAGAGAATGAATAGAGTGGCTGGTGGTCTGGAAATGCATTCTTCATCTGCTACAAGTAGTGTAGACGTAGCTGCTGTCGAAACGATTTCAGAGAGATCTCCAAACGGGTCTTGTCTGCCAACCTACAAGATCCGACCAGGGGAAAAAGGATGGTTTTATTGGAAATTTCTGTCACCTACCAAGCACAGCATTTCTCTGGTTCGGTCAACAAGAGTTAAGTTCAGAGTAAACAAGAAGATGCGGCAAGTGGTCAGCCGCCACTCCAGGAGAAAAAAAAATAATTATTCGACCACAGTAGCAAGAATACTGTCAAAAAATGCTATTTGGCCGTTTGACGACCTTTAATAAACTGCTAGGATGGTCCATTGACCAAGATAATCGTGTCATAACTGTTTACTCCAAGTTCCTGTTCCGGTTTGGGTGCTTTCTATACACCTTACATACGATTCGTAACACAGCAATCCGGAAGCAAACTAGTTCCCTGGTTTCCACTTGTTAACTGGATATTGAGGCAGAATGATGAAGCATAGGGAAAAAATGAAATAAGGGAGCGCGAATACCTGACTGAAATTAAAGCTCAATCCGGCGGGGAAAGTATTTAGAACATTGTATTTATAAATGCCTAGGCGTACTCCGACCATTTGGATTGTCTTGTCGATCGAATGTTTGTATCTCATCGGCTTTTCATTCCCTAGCAATGAACTAACAAAGGACAAAATTAATAATCCGCAAGTCGTGGTTGTTCGCTTTGATGAACCGAATGTTTAGTCTTGTATTCCATATTATTGTATTGTCAACGGCGGCCAACCGACAGCCTCGTGTCTTCGTCTGAAGCACAGGATGAGAATTTCGACCGTTCTCTATCTTTTTGTTTCACAACAGCTCAGTCATGAAGTTTGTAAGTAGTGAATTTCACTCATCTGGGAGATTTCACTAAGTGCGATGGTATCATATTATTATTGTTATAAAATGTATTTTCAATGGGATAGCATAGGTCAGAAGTTGCACTGAGTGCCTTTACGAATAGGTTTAGCCTAGAGGGGAGTAATCGGACGAAAACCAGGCGGGAAATTTCTTCCCCAATCTGTTCCGCTGTAAAAAATAACTACTGTACGAAGTGGGAATTCGTGGTTGGTCTCACTAAAATAATAGATTGTTCATTGTACGAAACGAGAAAATGTAGTCGTAAGTGAAAGAGATTGGGATGATTTATGAGTGATCCGTCTAAAATTGCATTGCCTTTTGTTGGGATAAAACCTTCCTAATTGGATGCGACTAAGGGATAAGTTCAATCACTCACTGACAACAAAGCCTAAACTCTCAGACAATAATGGTTAAAAAACAGGTCCGCAAACCTCAAGTACTCTACGAATATAATGCGTAAAAAGAGGACAGATATGCACACAGATGGTTATTGTGCCACGATAAGGAAACATCTTCGTTGACATTTAACCACCGCACAGTCAAGATTGCTATCGGAAAAAGTAAAGATAGTTTTGAATTTCATGCACCATTGGTTACTGATGTGATTTGTAACACCGCCGCTCGGCTTCTTGCAGGGAACTCTGTCCGGACGAAGGCACTGCAAGTTTTCAAGGAGTACCAGGTCATCCTCGATATTTTCTTAGGTTCAGGATTCTCCAATGAAAACCGAGCGTGTGGTTGAATAAATTCGAAAGTTTGGAATGTTGGTTAAGCACGGTGCTTTCCCAAAAAAATCATCTTGTGTTATTGGTAACCAAAGCCAGCCTAGTCATCTGGGTTGTTGTGTGACTTAACGATATCTGTCAGTCAGCAGGTTTCCGTTTCTTGGGCCGTGACAGTTCACCCGAACGCATGGATCAAAGCAATCCAGACGATGCCGCAGAACCAATCTCGGTGGGAATCTCCTTGGAGCAACGAACTCTAAGCAAAATAGGGGGACGGTGTGGGATTAATTCTAAGTGACATCAGTAAAGGTCAGTGAAATGTAGCGCAGTCAGTCGTGGGGCATGCAGTCCTTGGAATTAAATTTTGAAACGAAAATGGTCGCGCCGGGAAGTGGTAAGATAAAAATGCATTTCCAACTTCCTACGGTTCATTGCCGCGCGCATCCAACAACATGCGAGCATTCCCCACCAAGGCATCGATTCAATGATCAGTGACACTGGTCTCAACAGGAAACGTTTCACTGCATTACCAGCTCACCTGCAATGGGAATCATGCTGAAATTATTCGATCGAATGATGATCACTTTCATGATCATAAGTCACAGACAAGCACGTTGTCGTTCATCGCAAACGTCCACTTACCATGCACATTCCATGTTAGCAAGTGATTCAAATTCTATGGATCGAGTAAGAATTAACTGGTTTTGGAGAAGGTACCTTGCTATAAAGCTGGAGTTCCAAAGAA
Source organism: Fasciolopsis buskii (assembly GCA_008360955.1). Classification (NCBI taxonomy): domain Eukaryota; kingdom Metazoa; phylum Platyhelminthes; class Trematoda; order Plagiorchiida; family Fasciolidae; genus Fasciolopsis; species Fasciolopsis buskii. Next base: position 131,359 of record LUCM01001806.1, read on the forward strand.
AACAATTCCATAATTTGATGATCATTCCATTTGCATTGCGTTGAATTCCTGGAACTGGTGATGAGCTAATTGAAAAGCACTCATTTGTACCACTCAATAAGACATGATTGGTGGTAATGCTAATATTACCAGCAGTAGGAATGTTATTTCGCTGTTTATGTTGTGCATAAGCTGTGCAACACGTCAGGAGGGATGTGCAACTATCCAAAGTTGCCTAGGGGGAGAAATCATTGGCAGGGGGCTGTCGAACTTGCAACATTGCGGTTCAAAAGCATGAATGGCTTAATTGTTGTCATTTCCTTTGTCGATCCGAGGAAAACGAAGGCTATCAACCATTGCTTTAGCGGCCAGAAAATGAAGTCCGGCGATTCTGAAAGCCTGTGTGGGCCACACTTAATTCTTCGCTAGGTTCTAATCGTTGATCTCGGTCGTTAGATCGCAGAACTTCCAACAACACTAGAGTTGTTGTATTCAGTACGTGTGTGCAGTTGGTATTCTTTCACATTCATAGGCTTCCCCTGAATTTTGACCTCGAACCTCTTCGACTATCTTGGATCAGCAACTTGAACTCTGGCTTCTGCTTACTTTCTGTTATTTCCACCTTTGACTCCCTAGGACCGACCGTTGGCTTAGGTAATTTAACGGCTGTACCTGTGTGCCGTTTTTTACACCCGAAGTTTGCAAATATTTGGTAGTACCCCTGGCTGGTTAGTTGCCGAGAAACGATTTAGATTTATGGTTGGAGGTCCACAAAAATTCTTTCAACCCCTTATTTAGTCTGACTGTTTTCTCCTCATCCGAAGGCCCGCATGAACCAACTGGATATATCTAACAAGTAAACATTTTAAGCTACCAGGATTCGGAAGGCTGTTTTCCCTGTCTCATGGTAACTTGATCCGGAAGATGAATTCCATTCGAACTAAGCTTTTGCCCTTCTTGATTCTCGGGATCGTATATGAGTGCCACCGAATCAAATAGTCTGCGTTCAGGCCTTTACGTGTTCCCTTTTCTCCTGATTTGACTGAGGCAACGCTCGTGACATTTTTTCTCAGTTTTTAGCTGTTCTGGTTTACCCGCACATGGTGTCAGTTTTGGACAGCCTGTTAGCCGCTGTAAATCCATGAAGTTGGAGCAATGTTGCATCTATTTTGGATGCATTCTTCACGTACGATAAAGTAATCGATCTCTGCAGTTTTGTTCCTAGCTACGTTTCCATGTTCATTCCATATGTGGCTCTTATTGTAAATTTTCCTGGATATCGGTTGCACTGAAACATATTGGAAAGACAGTTTAATTCTTACCTTACAGTTCTTATGAGTTTCGTCTCTCGTGAGTGCGGCTTGAGTGAATGTTTTGACGATAATCCCTCGGCTGATGATAAAACGTCTGCAATCTCAAAGCCACTTTCAAGGATCCGAAGCTCGAGGAGAAATAAATGATAATGTAAACTGGAGGGACGATGCAACTAACTCTCGTTAAAAATCTACTCTTTAGCCCATAAATTATAGTTGAGAAAATTGTTTTTAGGCGGCAGCTTTCTCATTTTTCCAAAGTTATTTGGACGAAGGTGAAACTTTGGAAATTTATTTATGAGGCGGACTGGTGATCGTGATCACTGTTCCGTCACACAAATGTGGTCACGCAATAGGAACGAAAAACGATGACAGAATAGCCAACTCAGAATCCCGGATGGGTCAGGGAATCTGAAATACGGAGTCCATTTCAATCTGCAAATGACCACGTACACTGAAATCCAATCAGTAGGATAATTCAGCGTGGGAAGCGTACGATGCACATGTATGTCTGTGTAGGCCAGAATTATACGTTGGTCGGCCCATAAGCAGGTTTGTGCACGCGCGTGTCCAAGTTCAGGTGACTGTTTGAAATCTGACATAAATGTTGGAATTCATCCTCACTTTAGCATTTATCCGTTGTTTTTGTAAATTAATCGGGTTGAATAAGGCATACAATACCAGAACTCGGATGAGGAACAATCATGGCGACTGAAAATATTAAACTTGATAGCAATTTGTCGTAAAACGTTTTACACTATTTACGAAATTCGCTGAATGGGTTATTGTGCTCGAAATCGTGGCCTCGAAATCGCTTCCAAACAAAACTACGTGATCAGGGAAATTCGGAGTGTTTATTAGTGGCCGAAGTAACTCACTATGGATCTGGCGTCACAAAAACTTACTACAAAACCAATTAGGATGCAGCTGTAGGTCTGCTCATTCGTGTTGGATTCGTTAAGGTCATTATGTTCTACAAACTGAAGCGAGTCAAACCGGAGCAAAGATTTCAAACACCAAATGAAACCAAAACAAAATCCACCTAGAATAAGTATAACTATCTGATGTCCTCTCTCTTGGATAAATGCTCTTACTGGAATGTGAAACGTCGAACCGAACATTTAAAAAAGGGCGTTTGGTTTGAAAAGCATTTCATCCTTCTTTCACTCGTGGATTGTACACACCACTTGCATCATAATACGTAGTTTGGAAACGGGCCTTCTGTTTGTGACAGTTATCCCTGAATCACTAACGCATGGCTTTCAAACAGTAATTGAAATGACTGTTAACTTGAAATCAACGTACGAAAATTTTCTCAGCGATATATCGCAAAGGAATTTATTTCCGATTGATTCGAAGAAACAATACGCCGTGCAATGCTATTTGGAATTTTCGAGACGAAACACCGCTCGGTTGGGACTACGTGCAATATGCCGATGTTTTCATTTCCTGGCAGGCGTAAAATTATGCTGAGGGGTTCAACCATCTGATGGAATTTGCTGATGAACAGAGCGTGAGTTCCAAATCTGGACCGAACAACGTTCGAAATTCATCGAAAAAACCGTTGACCGTGTGATGTCCTCATGTATCCAATTTCTTACGGTCCAACATCATAAACATTCGAAGGAGGTACATGCTGCAGTCAGAGGCGAACTAAGGTAACCGAAATGTCGTCTTATTATTCTCCTTGTCGATAATACCTTGTCACTAACATGTGAAAAATACGTACCTAGGAAATCGAAACCCTACTCAACACCCCTTTCTTGCAACTTCTTTGAGGAAAACACAAGAAAGCAAAGATTGACAACAATTGCTATCATGCTGCATGTTCGTAGACCGTTGTTGTCGAAAACTGGTCTGCGCGGTTTGTCGAACGCTTGTAATCACAAGCTCACTGGATGGCAAACCGACTGTATTGGTGAAAACGAAATAACTCCTAGTCATTTGGATTTTTAACATGAACAATAATTATGGGATTGTAGCACACTAGAACAACTCGGAATGTTTTAATTTGGGTGAAAAAGCACATTTCGGTCGATTTGATTAGTAAGAGATTAGTCGTTTGATGACATTATTCGTCTTACAATCTCAGGGATCGACGAACCACGAAGAAAGCGTGAACCATTTGGACACCTAATTCATGCCTGCTAGTAATCTGTAACTTCAGATATTCCCCACACGAAAATTGCAGCGCCAATCTGTAAGGAACAACAGCTGATCTGTCAACGATTCACTGAATTCCAATGCCACAACCTATTGGAATCACCCAATTTACGCGGATTAATTCACCGTCTATGTTCACAGTGGTTTCCAAATTTTCTCTCCTAGTTCTTTTGCCATTCCCGGCAGAATGCACGAATACTTGACTGACAAGTAAACAAATCGCATAGCATAAAATTTGACCAATAGATTAGAAGCATCACAGCAAATTCCGTACTTCCATATTTAACAATGCACGAGCAATAGCCCTCCACAAAGGACAGTGCCAAGATCAACGTCAGTTAGTCGCAGACAACTCACAAATCGTTGAAAAGAATTCATTGGAATTCCGAATGATCGCGCTGACTCGTTATTTTAGGAATCTTTATGAATCTTCATGACTGGAAAGAACCAATTAATTTTTATGATTGTATTTTCTCATTTTACTAGTCAAGTTCGTTGCTTTCAGTACATTTTCTTGTATTAGAATAAATCAACAATAAATCGCTAGTGGGCAGAACCTCCATTGGTGATTCTATCAATCTTATATTTGCGTGTAAATTAGTCAAGGGATATTTTATGTTCTCTACCCCGGGATAGGCCACAACATACAAGAAAGAGAAAACGGACGTTACTGACCAACAAACTATCTGGGATATGTTGCATTTCGTCCGGAGTTCCAATAAACACCCGAAATAATCGGTTCACATGGAACATACAATTAACTGATCCGATTGCGAAACGGAGATCAATCCCACCAGTGGGGGTTCCGACCGATTGCTGTGTCTGAATTGGTTAGTTCAAATTAACGAACGAGTCGGGAAAATTAAACCAGGTTATCGCCAAGATATGCCGAATTTGTGGTCAAGCAATGCTTGGCCAGATCAAGCAGTTGCGTTCTAACAAGCAGCGTTTTTTAAAAAAAACCAAACATTCTCACGTTCGTCGTTTGCTTCCATAAACAAATGCCGACCAGATATTCGAATGCAAAACAGTAAATGTTTCTTACAAATGTTTGTATGTACTGGCCAAGGTCATATTTTAAACTTTCAAATCAAATAAAAATTTGTTACGTTTGTGAAATTCATATTACATTCTTAATTTAATATAATTTGGAAGTAATTATGAAACTGGCCTGAAGCAATTTAATCAAAAGGAACAGCTTGTGACCGAAAAAAAGGTATCCATGCTGGCGTCTGAACTAAACTGCATTGTAACCTAAAACCCGCTGAATTTGGAGCCGTCAAACGGTGAAAGCGCTTGGATGTGTTTATTTTTTTACGGTCAGTTTGTTCTCGACGATTTACTTTCGCATGATTTTTAATATTCGTCCGATTAGAATAAACGTACGGAGATTTTGTTTACGCAATGACTAGCATTTCTACTTTCCCAGGTGCCTTGATTCGATTCATATTTCGCCTGACTTAATTTCTTTCATCATTTGTTTGTATGGTTTAACCGAGTCTCGGTTTTATGCTTCATCCTTAATGGAAAGTTCATTTTGGTCTGGGTTCTTGGAACAAACAACCGTTTGACCGAACCAGGATGAATGCGGCTCGCTTTGTTGTGTTTTACGCCTGAAAATCACCGGGCTCATTTGACAGACTGAGAAATCACAAACTATTGTTCTGTACTGTTACGGTTATAGCCTCGGCCACAAATATTGTTCAAATTACTTAAGAACTCTATTGAACAAAAGCCTTTTTACCAATTAGGACGTTTCAGACTTAACGAAGTGCGCATTTCGCATTCCTGCCAATTTTTTTTCACTAAAAAGAATGTTCACTCTTTGAAACTTTGACTGTGCAAACCAAACAGTGTTATTAATAATGTCAGCTGTTGTAGTAATGGTAACAGTTAGAGCGTTCGTAATATTAATATTAGTAATAGTAATGTTAATGATAATGGTGGTAGGAGCAATGAGTTCCAAGCGTCACTCCTTTGATTCATTTTATCATAAACGTCAAGTGCTGTGGTACTGCAAATTTCACGCCTCCGCGTTTGCATCGGTATTGCATGCACGGCTCCATTGACCATGCGCAGAGAACAAGTGAAAAATGAAAGCGATGAAATAGAGAGAAAAAACCACATGCGCGTTTCTTTGTCTAGCGACAACTACTTCTGATTCAGGCGCAGTTAATTCACAGGACGAGGCTAGCAAAAAGTCAGGAATGCAATCTGTTCACTTTTAGCCATCTTTCCTCTTTGCTTATGCAACCTCGAGCTCAAATAGGTTTCCTTTAAACATTCATAAATTTTGCGCGTTTTAATCAAATGGCATTAAAAACGCCCGATGTTGAAGGGTGTATATATAAACCGATACATTTCATAACATTCATTCTTATTTCACACAGCTTACCGATTTTGGACTATTACTTTCCGTCATCCGATCTCGTGAGCAATGGGGAGGTTACAATGTTGGATACAGTTTGCCGCAGAAATTTGCGTAGGCCAATTCATGTGGGCTAAATTAGCAGTTAGGGAAAATCACAACTTGATCAGATGCCAACTGTCAGTTAGTAGATTACATTGCTGGAATATGCAGTATTCATCATTCTGTTTGGGAATAAATGTCACAGATTGATTCAGCATCATTCTTCTGTAACCGCTCTAGAGAATCGGAAAACTGCACAGACAAACGGTCCATTCACTCCTTCAGGGCAGACAGACATATATCCGAGCTCTGACCTAATTGTATATCACACAGGAAAATGCAGAAACGTATTTCGATTGCCGACTGATGTTCACCAGCGTTATAAGTCTGGCCACGAAACTCAAGGGACACAAAATGGACAGCCTACCAACAGTCAGCAAGCTGTCAAGTTCCTTAGCCCCGGCGATGGTCACGGGATCTATAAAAACGTGTATTGAACTTTCAAACTCCAATGTTCAGTAAATTCCGAGTTTAGTTCTGCCTCAGTTTATCAAGCATAGATGAATGTGTTTTTAATGAGTAAAGATGTGGTTAACAGGTTGCGTTACATAAGCTGTCCTTAGGAAAGTAGACAAACAATAACCGCGAAAAAGGAGCAAAAAATATCCCCAGTCTTCCATAAAATCAACCATAGCGGAAACATTTTCTTTTTTGGGAGGGGGGTAGGGGTTTTTCGAAAACCCAAGGCAAGAAGATTTTGGTATACACTCACCATTATTGACTGCGTTGAAAGCAACACAAAATATAATAGAATGACCAGAAAGTTGTTACCAACAAGCAAGCTTTTCAAATTTATCGATCGATTTTGTTTGATAAACTTGCCGAATATCGCTTTCCATTATCTCCCTCAAAGAAGCAGTGAATACCAATCATATAATGCGCACATTTAGTGACAGAAGACAATTGTGAAGCTTAAAAATAATACGCCGATCTACTGAAATGCTTGTTAGTAGACGTGTTAGATAAAATACGTCCAACGGCTAGTTAGTTTAAGTGACTGGTACAACTTGGCATTCCCTCCCCACTGAAATTAGTCTACTGTGTTCAGACAACGGAAACCAAAATGTTGGTGAACAGTTTGATAAACAAGCAATTAACGCTTTTTCGTCTATCAGACTTTGAGTTATTAATAGTTTATATATATATTAAAAAGTTAGCGGTGTTCTCATCGTCCCCATCTTTTATGCATTTGTTCACTACACCAAATTCATTGTATGTTGAGGGCAATTTAAATCGATAAATTGCCTCGTGAAAACCATTCATTCTGTTCCCTTCGCGGACTGTTCGCCCTCCGGTCGGTGTCAATTGTATGCGCAACTACACACCAAAGTTAGCTTATCGTGAATTAATTTGTTCCGTTCAAAGTGAAGAAGTTTCGTTCAGCTCAAAACACGGTTGAGCGCCAGACATTTTTGCATGACGCGTGGGATCCAAGAGGAAGCGGTAGGTTTTGTTAGCTCACATCCCAACCAGATAAATATATGGAGTCTGTTTGGAGGACGGTACGTGTGGAGTCAAGTAACGCAGTTTGCTAATCTCAACTATTTCATCTGTGATGTCATATATAAAAATATCACACTTCAGGAGTTTAGAGGATGTTTTGTGATTTAGTTTGCACACTTGTGTTTTGAAACTGATGCAGTTTTCAAACCTTAAAACCCCTGTTCAAAACTTTAGGATGATATAACTTTATCAGGACCAAATGACGTGATGAGTGTATCGAAAAATCGATGGGCCATGTATAGGTTTTAATTGTGAATGATATAATGTTAATAATACAACGTTGTTGGTAGATGCAATGTGCCAATGTTTTGACTATCGTGGGTAGTCTTTCACAAGGCAAGTTTTACAATCAAACCCTACTTCGCGCGCAAATCAAGTTTGGTTACTGCCATGACGATGAAACCTAGTTGCGTAATCTGCGGGTGGATTTAAACAACGCGCAATGCCACAAGACACTGCATCTATAAAATGATATGCTTCAGATTTGCCGAAGAACATAGTAGAACGAATAGAAAACCGAAACGGGGTAGTGGCCTGAGGAGAGTTAAGAAATCAAGCGGATCACGCAAATATAAAATCAGGGAAGATGAAGGAAAAGGGAAGGCGGGATGATGGTTGTGACGGCTAAAACGAGCCTGCTTGAGGTGATAAGATGATTTGATCGCTGTACCCACTAGCTTGTCCCGAATCACTTTATGTACCATGTTTATTCTTAGAAATAAACATTATCCGTAGGATTTGATGACTCTGAAGCATGAAAAACAGAGTGATCGACAATGATTATAATGACCTGTCGTCTCAGGTAGCTTGGTTACACATTCACATGGAAGGATTGCAAGATAACTGAAATTGCACCTATTACAAACATAACTGCCATGTTATTTTTCGTATATCAAAATCTCCAGAGCATTGTTTTTTTCCTCGGTACAGTTTCGGATGTGTTCGATTCTGATATGCTAGCTGGCATTATGAATTGTGATAGAACGCCTGACCTTAACATCAGCCAATGATTGTTTCTGCTTAATAACACAAGTCCTTTAGCATTCCCAGTCGGTACTAAAATCAACAACGAATTCACCCGTTTCCACTGCCCTGCCCCGTTGCAGTTTGAAACAAATACCAGACTTCCAGATTGCTTTTGTTGTGCAACTTGTGTAAAACGGTCATAGACTGAGCTTCTGCAATCCAAATGGCAAGTGAGTAGATATTCAGCACCTTGGTTTAAGGGTCTGAGACAGGCGTCATTATCTTTCGTTTTTTGTTCTCTCCATGGCCGCTTAACTTACTATCGTTCGTTTTTCGGAAAATAAATTTTAGACCTTGAAATAATTGCATACGTGACAATGAACACTAAGAAAACCCGGATGAATCATTTGAGTTAATGCTATTCTTTAGCGCCGGAGAGAGAAAAATCGTGGTTCCTCACTTTTATCTTTCTCCCAGGCAGCGTCCATTTTCGGCCGCATGTCCATTTTGGCTCCTTCTCTTTGCGCGGCCTCCATTCTCGGGCGCTTTCATGCATAAAACCTTCACTATGACGATATAAGTCAGCCACCTCATGTTATAGGGTTTTTGAATGAGGTCATCCTGAAGCAAAGTTCTCTTCCAATATCCTGGTGTTCTTATCTTGGGATGGGTGGATTATGACCATTCATTCTTTCTGCACTGGCATGTGACTTAGATAGTGATATTGGCTAAATCATTGAAGGCAATCCCCTGTTACTAACGCAATCCTAATAAGATCTTACCAATGACTTAATTGATCGGCAGTCGTGAATTGTTCTCCTGAATCGTATCGACATATTCTAAATTGATAGGTTCACATCCTCCCTTAGTTTACCAGTGTAATAAAATTTTATTATATCTGACTGCCTGTCAGCGTGGTAGGAATATTCACACCGGCCGTCAACCACGTCCACCGGCAGCACTGTGATTTGCGTGTTCCCTTTCTGAAAATAATGTGCACTGTTATTTTGCCAATAAAAGGGATAAAAGATAAAAGATTAAACCGTGGGATTATGATGTAGCTTTGGCTGCTTTAAGTCACTTCGTAAAAATTGGGATCACGCGCTTTTGCATCGCCTCGTTGATACACAGCACGAACGAGCAACATTTCTTCAAGCCAACAGGACCTACTGGTCAAGTAACTCGCATAGTGAGTCTGTCTACACCGAGTTCGATCAGTGATCGCATTTCATTACTGGGAGGTTAGCGCGATCAACGAGAATTACACTTCGGTCAAAAAGGGCTTAGTAATTTAATCCAACGAAAACTTTCCAACTAAGCCTACCCTCGGTTGAGTTCCTTGCCATTACATATGATCTATTTGTGACCTAAACGTTACAAGAATCGAATGTTAATTATGGTTATTTATCCCATTCTAATCTCAGTTGGGCGGGCAAATGAAGAATGGCCGAACCACGGATACTGCATCCATGCTTTAGAAGGTCTGTGTGTGATTTCCCAACTGGACAGTTATTCCACAATTAAGTAGCACAACTATTTTTCAATTCATTTATTTATAAGAAGACAGAAAATGTTCTCGACGCCAGCATCCATGGCCACTTTGGATCTATCAAGTGAGGGGGTGTCGGGCGAATGCAGCATGGATTCGCAGAATTTACCTTCACTTGAATAAAATATTGTTCCGGCTGCATTCCATTTAACCCTTAAGATGTTCATGATTCTAAAATATAATCTGAGTGGTTTTACAATAAATGTCACATCGTATGAGTGGGTAGCCGTTATCTTGTTCAGTCCAAAGAGGTTGACAAATTTGGAATTTTAACAGTTTCAGTTTCCGCTTTTCTGAACTGATTCCGTACAGTATGCAAAAAACTTCTCTGGCATCTGTCTTAAGACTGGTGAGGTGGGCTGGTTGCGTGCCGCCATGGCCGGCGGTGGCCAAGCGGATAAAATCGTGGCGTTTGGAGGTAAAAACCGCGGGTTCGAATCCTCCCGCCACCGGTCAACTTCCCTACTTGACAGCCCTCTGTTGGCCGCGGCCCTATTGCTGACAAATGATGCAACTTGTTATTTCATTACCAAAAGAAGTAAATGATAAAAGATAAAAGGTGCAAAATAGCATATAGTTTCAGTGAGAATTGCCTGATGTTGCCCACTTGCGGTTACTTATTGGTAAATGCATTCGATGAGCGTCTTAGGGGACATTTATCATCACATTTGAACCCTCGTATCTGTTGTTCCACAAGACAGAACGGATACCTACTACACTGAGTTGGGCGTATACAAAAGCAAGAAAAATTTGTGGCTAATTTCCCGGGAACACTCAACAGACAGTTTTGTCTCCGAATATTTTTCCCCACCATACGGAAACGCGGTTGTTGTCCGCCGACGATCTACGCGACAAACTTCGGCGTTCCTTCTACAATAAAAAATATTTAAAACATTTTAAAAGTCTTCGAATGTCGTTCCGATAATCTTTTTACCAAAGAAATATTGATCATTCGTTAGTAGGAAATCTCATGTGGGAGAAATGTTTCTGTTTCCATAGCTCCTGACAGTTTCAAGAATCAAAAGGTCAAATGACCTGTAATTTTTTACCTTTTAAGCACGTTCAGACAACTCATTGGTGGATACTTCAGCCAGAAAATTATTGCGATTATGGCTAGATTTTTTAATTATTCAGACAACATTTGGTTACATCTGCTCTACTTCGCTTCAGCCGTTTTGTGTTAAAACAAATAAGCCTTGCACTGATCTACTACTACTTGCTATTCGTTGCGATTGCTGACTTCAGATCACGGGGAGTCACCAGATAATCAATTTAGATGAAATTCATGAAAAATTCACCATGCGATTTCATTGTTCAACTCGCCATCAAGAAACCATGGAAGCACTGTACAGCTGTTTCATCCTTGTTAGGAATCAAGGATGAAACAGTGCTGAACAATGCTATATCATGGTGAATTATTTCATGAAAACATTCAATCTCCTACTACTAACATGTACTTAGATGGAATTGTTTTTTAAGAAATGTGACAGGACATCCATGGATGACACAGGGTAGCGCGGTAACTTGTCGTTATTTGTTCGTATTTATGGTGACACAACGCTCGGTAGGAGTAACACGGGAGAACGCAGTAAATGAAAGCATTTGTGAATTTTGTGGACTTCACACCCATTGTGATACTGGTTCCGAAAGACCGTACGGCGTATGTTAAATTTTAAATGTTAAATGATTCAACATTTGAATAAACTCCCTGAAAAGTTGACGGCTGAAAGTTGTCTGTGGTTAATTGTGGATTTAAATCAGTAGTATGGATTTTGGGGAAACTTTATAAATCGGCTGCATTGAATTTATCCTTGGGATTTATTGCAGTCCAATATGTTTTGTCCGTAATACTGCGGTATGGTAGAAAAATGGTCGGTTGATGTAAGAAGAGTATCGAAAGATGGATGCGCCAGGTATTGGTTTTTATTGTGAATGATATAATGTTAATAACAGCGTTGGTGCATTACATCTACCAACAAGGCTGTTCTATTAACATAATAACATCCACAATAAAAATCAGTACATGGCGTATCAATTTTTTGATACACTTGTAACGTCATTCGGTCCTGATGTTTGCAGAATGGTCGATTGTTCGTAGATCAACTGTCTCAACTCCCAAGAGCTCTCCGAAAGAGACTATGCAGCTAGTCAAGTTTGGTACTTCGCGAGTAGTATCCGGTATGACAGTGCCGTTAGGGTACAATGTCGCCTGAGGCTATTCACTCAGCAATTGAGATATTCACTATGCCGGTACAGTGTTCGACAGGTTTATATTTTAGCATCTATACTGAAGTTGTCGGTAAAACTCATAGATTTACCGCATAGCTACTGTATCCTTCCTAAGAGTCACCGCCCGTGGACACATAGCAAGTAGCTGGCAAAAACACGAATTGTCCCGTTTTTCACTTGACGTTGTTGACGACGTGTGCTGCGCTTGAATGCAGCATGAAAAACTTGAGAATAACATGCGATAAATTAGTCGAAACTAAATGGGTTGTATAAGAGATAGGCTATTGATTTTCTCGGCAGAAGACAAAAAATGTATCCACTCATTGCAAACATGATAAAAAGTACTACTTGCTTCTGACTCATACATGCCGATAGAACAGGCCAATTTCCAATTCAGTCATTTTTCACCAATGAATACGTGTCAACGGAGCTCACACAAAAACGTATCAATAAGTGCTACGGAAACTAGGGGCTAGCATTTAATGTAGTCACTTGGGGGGTTGTGGATAACGAGTTTATTCCACTTAGTCGACATCAATACAAACTGAATGACGAGACAGAATGTGAAAAGAAATACGAAAATGGTTACGGGAGAACGGGAGAATGATTAAAAGCTTAGGAAGATGCGTATTTTCTGCTAGCTAATCTGGTTTCATCTCACGAGATCATATTTTGACTCTATATGCCAGGTAACAGACCAAAAAGATGAATCTACCGGCCAAACAAAGAAAACCTAACACGAAGCCAGTTCACAAGCGCGATAATGTTGACAAATCGCTTATGGGCAGTCAAAATTCTGAGTGCAGATCATCCCTTAGGCTGGTGAATTTGCTTATTTTGTCATCGGTTCTCCATGATCAAATGAACCGTACCTTCTGTCTCCCTGTTTGTGTCCGTATGTGTGTGTGTGTCTGATCGAACGATTTGCGTGCAAGAAACGGACGGGAATTACTCCGTGAAATTTCCACGTTTAATGTATGAATCCTCACTGACGCAATTTCATTATCTTTTGCCGGTAGTAGTTCCAAATTAGAGTTTGAAGACGTCTGCTTTTACTTCGATTGGCACAATGTGTCCCGATTTTTTACTGTTCACGTTCTTATTAAGCTGGTACAAGCAGGAACTAGTCAGCAATTCAGATTGTAATAACTCGTTTGTTGGTTTGATGCCTGCCGTTCGGGTAATTTTCGTTGGTTGGCAATGAAAGTAAACTGAATTGCTATTTTCAAAATGCGCCTGCCGTTCTTTGCTCACCAGTGATCTTATTAAAGTATGCGAACGTCGTTTGCCCCAATGTATAACATTTGACTGTTTGGACGATGTTCAAAACGTGGAACGGCATAGCTCACTGACACATGCACTTTCGTATTCTCTGCCTTTCGTTTGAGCCTGACCGACAGTAACACAGTTTTATTTACTATCAGTCACCAATGTTTGCTGACATTTTCCGTAAGTGCCCGTAGAGATAACAAAACGACTAAAAATGTATTTTTCGGGGAGTAATTTTCATTACAAAACTGTACACATTTTGCAATCGATCGCTTTTTCACTAAGTCCTGAACCACCCGAAGATTAGCCGTGCTTGATCTGAAAGCTTCGACCTTGGTGTGCGTGTGTTAATAGACAAAACTGTTCAGACATCTTCGGGAGCAGCACAGAAATTGGCGTGTGTGTTTGTGTGCGTGTGTGAGACGCCAGGAAATTTTCAGTGACCGATTCCAAACATTTCTTCCCGTTTCCCGGGCATGTCTGACCAATGGCCAGTCTAAATCTGAAGAACGCTGTTCAACATATCAATCAATGTTTAGAGGTTAGCGTATGCTAATCCGATTTATTAGTTCCTTTTAGGCAGATGTAAAACGACCTCTTGAGCTCCACTTCAGCGTGTACTTGAATAAACACGACATCAAAGTGCAGGCTTTTCCGTGCTTTCTCTGTTCCAACTGAATGCACTTAAAGTTGTATTGGTCCGATTAATTTTGTCTGGCTTTCATTGGCACAAAAAGTCTAATTGACATGTGGTCTTTGATGCGTTTCGTAATAAAACGTTTTGTTTTCCATTGTCCAGATTCTTATTTCACATCTTGGAGTTTGTTTCCTGCACAATTTCGTTGTAATAAACTTGGACTGTTGAATACTCGACTTCAAACGATTAAAGTCAATGGATTGTTCAGTCAGATCCCGGCACGTTGGCGAATGTTTGGGGAGACGAATTTGTTGTAAGTTTTAACTTACTTGATTGGGTATCGAAATTGTCCGTGTCCGTAATATTGCTCAATGATTACATGGAGTAAACATGTTTTTTAGAAAATATAAAAAGCCCCAAATTCATGTGAACATTTAATCTTGTCAGGATAAATCAGTAAAGATCAATTTTAAAATTACACGACGCTTGGGTGTTCGGTTGACGATGGTCTGCTGGTTCCAATTTGTTAAAATTATCGTACTTCGGAAATAAACGAATAATCAGATTCGCAATAATCGATCGAAATCGATTTGACAACGTTTGTTTACAAGCAGTCACTGCTATGAAACTATGACGTCTCAGCTAATAATGCACATCACGAAGCGATGGGCGCCGGGCATGACTTGATTGATTTCCAAAAACCAATACAATCAGAAATCGCACAGGAATGTATACACGAATTGTCAGATCTCAGCTATGCAATAAAAAGGACCATCAGCTTGATAAGATAGAGCAAGGGACGTAAACACGTTGTGCCGGTTGTCCGGATTGCTTCGTGGATTTGGTGTGGATGTTTGGCAACAAGAAGTTTACGAACAACTGAAATCGATTTCGGGAATTTAAAGCTGCTTTTTAGTCCGGAATCCAGCAAAATTTAAACTTGTTCTGTTGCAATCATGACATGAAGTGCACATTTTTTGAAAGATTTTGCCCATGCGCGCCGATCTGGAATGCATAAAACTCCCGAAAATCGTCGTGAATCGAAATTCCACGAGTTTGTGCAAGAGAAACCATGGTTTATTCAAACAGAAAATACTCCTTCTACGGAATCCAAATGTTTACCGCGTTGCGCATTTCAAAATGCAAAGTGACGTTCGTTTGTCTGCTCTATTCAATGCGACTGTTAATAGAATGATCGGAAACACCATTTTTACACTTAAAAATGATATACCGGGACCTAGATTTGGCAAAATCTAATCATTTTTGAGCATTATGGCAATCCAAGCAACCAACGCAATGAGATGACCGGAAGAAAATCACGGGAAAAAGGTAATAGAATAAACAACACATAAAGCAGGCGACAAAACGGCCGTGGAAAAACTTTCGGTCACATGCACAACCAAGTTCAACGTCTGACAAGTGGTTCAGCGGACTGGCGGGTGTAATGTAAAATCCTGTATGACCAAAGCTGGGGCGAGGGAGGATGTATCGGAGCGCCGTTAACCTAAGACCTTTGTACATGGTTCTTGTCGCTTACAACGATCCCCTGCATTGTACCTTTCAGGGGGTCGGTCTATCGCCTAATATATCGGTTATATTCACAAAGTATACTTCGTAAGGATACTGTCTAGGTTCTAATGCTGCAAGTTGCGTCCATGTTTCCGAGGTTTAAAAAAATTACTCATCAGAATTTTCAAGTCACTTTTCAGACGGGATTCATATCATCCCCCGAATAGAAACTAGTGATCGTACGAACGATCGCGCGGGATTTTACTTGGTGCAACAAACTAACGTCTTAGGTGTAGTTCGGATTTACTGGTAATTTGTGCTATGTTACCGGTCGTAGCCGGCTAGGCCAAAAATAAACCGGACCAAATCGATATATGGTACTCTGTCCATATTCACGCGAATATTTGTCACTCTACTGTAAAGTTTTGTACGTGCAATAAATTATCTTGTATCCGGTTGCGACGCGCATACAACGCACGACGAAGAAAAGACTCCAGTTTGTTGGATAGCTTCTAAATAAGTAAACTATTGATTTGACGAGAACAGGGAGTATTTAGTGTCAGTATAAATTCGAATCACAATTGCAGGAACTACATATCTTCATTTTACTATTGTTCACATGATTTATGAGCTACAATGTGACTGGATTTATGCAAAGCATCTTAAATAGCTGATCGTATTTGAGCTGTCTTCAGTATTGTCAGTCTCCCCACCTCGTGTTTTTCGGTAACTGGGGCAACTTTCCAGCAAGATCGCTTCCCCGTGCCCGGGGATAACATGAGGCATACAAATTTCAGACATAAACCAGGTGAATCAGTTTAATCTAGGTAACATGCTTCTGTGTTGTGAAATACTGTCAGTGCCAAAGTGGGCCGATATGTAAAACGAAAAACGGAATACAAATCCAAAGGTTGATTTTATTACTGCGTACAACAAGCTGTTTGAGTGTACTTACAATGCAATGCGAAGTGACCCCAAACTCGAAGTATCCCAGTCCGTCGAAGGTAACCGACTCGAGGTGGTTCCGCATCGTAAACATCATTACTGATAAGGGGACTCAAACGTTTCTGACTCCGTTTCGTTCTTATCTATGCCTAGGCTGCACCATGATTCCAATTTTCCCGAATAAAGTAGTCAGATTTCGAATAGAAAAATTTCACGAACCTCCGATTTGTTAAATTATAATATGCTCCATTTCAATAGCGTATTGTCGTCGAGACCGTTGAATTCCGAAAATACGAAGTTATTTGATGTCACGAACTAGAAGTGTAGTTTTTTCGAACACAGATTTCGGAGAATCCATGCCGCAGTAATGACACCCAAGACAGTGACTGAGCCACTACTAGAGACTTGATGATTAATATTCATCCTGACGTTTCTAACATTCGAGTTACTAGTTTGAAAATTGATGGATTCAGAGCAATCGAAAAAAATCGGGGCGATATGTTTATCTATTTAGTTTCACGTTCCGTAAAATTTTGCTTCCGATCGATCACCTTAGCCGAAAATCGTGCACGTCAGTCAGCCAGGAAACCGATTTTTTTACCCTGTACTGTCCATGTTGCCCGGACTTCAACAAGCACCGCGGACTCTGTGACACAGTTTTCAGCTTTATAAGCTTGACTGGTTGGACTTAAACTTATGTAAGACGTTCAACACTAATTTGTGACCTTCTTTGGTCTAATCGGATATCTGACTTTCGATTCACGTCCTCAATCTGTGATCTGAAAAATTCGATCGTCAAACAATAGCCAGTATGGCTCACCGACGAACGACGGCGGTCATGAATGGCCAGCTGACGAATAAGGATAGGATCCCAAAGAAGTGCGCTATAACTAAGTTTCTGTTCCCAAACGGAAGGGTCTACAAAGCGTCACACGCAATCGTGTAAATCTCCCCAGACTAGTGGCAGAAATTCGCGATAGGATCTGTTCGGTGTTTTTTGAAAATGTATATAAATATGCCCGGGAAATTTGTTTATGCCACTGCTGAAGGCTCAGGCGATTTTTTAGCCACTAGGGTAGTTCACTCAAAGTCCAATGGGGAGACCAGAATATTCCAAACATCGTGCAAATCACTGACATATATTGAGTGGTTCTCGTCCAAATTGTCGAGTAGTTGCAATTCTCGAAGCTTGCATGAGTCCTAAAAATTTGCTCTGCCTTTTCGATTGTAATTTATATGGAAATATTAATGGCACTTGAGCTACATGTAACAAAAATTATTAGCTATAATCGAGGTATCGATCCCTGATCATGGATAGTTCAACGGAGCCAGGTGATCGAGAAGCGAACCGATTAACTATCTGTCATTTCCCCTCATGGTGCATTCGGCCTCAACGATAAATCCGCGTTGTTGTCAAAGCGAAACGAAATGTTAGATTATTTCATAGGCATGTTGTTCGGACCACATAACCCTAGAAAAAATGTAATTTTTCCGAAGATCAATGAATTACTTTTACCCTACCAGTCGAGCGTTCACTCCATGTTTAAGCAAACGAATAAAACGTTTTGTGGCATAGATTTTGAATCAGCTACAATAGTCTTGCTTGTGACGCAAACGTGGTGGATTGCGGTTAACTCGTGAACCGAGTAACTTAGAAGTGTGCCGGAATTGCTGTCTTGAGTGCAGTTGTCTATTCGTTGTATAAAGGCTTCAGAACAGACTCATTTTCACCACTAAGCGGAATAGTGTTGATTCCAATAATATATTGGAGAAAAAATCCTGAACCACAAAAGTACGGCCAAAAAATTACATTTGACATTTGATTTTGTCTGTTTTCTATCTTGTTTTTTTTGTTAAAGTTACAAATTACAGTCATTTTACATCAACCGGGATTTTTAAGGTCCTTTTTCTGTCTGTTCAAATAAAGGCAGACGAACGGAAATGTCTTAGTGTGAATGCCAGAGGAGAATCGAATCCACTGAGGCCTTGACGACTGTAAATCGGACCGGGTAGAAACTTGTCATTTTGGCTTGTTCTTCAACGCACACGATCTCGTGTGAATTGAATGATCCACATTTTTTTTATTCTAGACAAAAGCCAAAATCGATTACGATCTGCTTGCTGACTTGCAATCTGTGAAATGTGATAATCGATGCATCGGCATTTTTGCTATTCTCCATTTTTTGTACATAACAGAAGAGAATTTAGCTAATCAGTTGTTAGACATTGGCCGAATTTTGTCTGGATCTGCCGTTTGAAATTGTTCCCGCAATTCGCGTACGAATAACACCCTAGGCCTGAATTTAGCGGAAGCCGTACCATACATCCAGCATCCGGTATGTTGCTTGTCAGAACTGACACTGGTGTAGCCCGGGGTACAACTTCTATTTGAGAACGAACTGTATCAAAACCCCGGGATTTTCTGTTACTGTTAGCTCTAAAGAACCACTTGGGCGAAAAATATGGTTACTCAACTGCAACAAGAAATAAAGTTGGCAATTTAAGGATTACTTAGGACGTTTTTGTGCAAAAATTGTCATTTGTGACATCTGCATGAAAACTGACGGCGATCATTGGGGCTTCGCGTGCTGTTTAACACCGAGCTATGGTTGTTGTTATTGTTGTTGTTGTTGTTGATGATGATGATGATGATGATGGTGTGCACACGTGTGAGTGAAGTCATTTGGGAAGACAACCTCTGACATTCACAACGTCTTCGGCAGCGACACCACAAATCTCTTCCCGTCACAAGTTCAAATCAAATTTCTGGATGAAAACAAATCATTCAGCCTCACAAGACAAACAGTCTATGATTTCGGTTAGACAAAGCTAAAGATTAGAGTTGACCGAGTTACGTACAATGAAAGTGTCGACTGTTCATATGGATCAACATATTGGATTTGGGGCATTTTCACTTGTTCTCTTCTGTGAGAGAATACTGTAGTCACTCGGACGAAGACAGTCAGCGGTGGTTCGCCTATATCTTCCGGCTGTGTGCGTTGTTTTTTGGTCTCTACGGTTTTATTTTCAACCAAAGATATTTATTTTTTACTAATCCAATTTTGTGTTTGGTTCAGCTGCATTTACTAGTGAATCACGTCGCCGAATTTTTTGATCGGTAGAAACGCGGACGAGTTTATCACATGTCATTTATCAGAGCGGGTTAAGTTTTATCGAAGTTCCACACACAATACCTCTTTTAACTGACAGGTTGCAATATTTACTTTCCAACTTTATCAAATAGTAATTATCATCATTGTGTTTGTCCGTACGCACAACTCCATAGTTTATCACAAACTTCCGAATGGATGGTCAAATTCACAAACGAACACGAGGAAAACGACGACGGGCTTGATGGGCAGAAGTTCGATCGTAAGTATAAATCTTTTTACCATAAGGATAAAGTTGCTGGAAGTTTCAAAAGCCAAGGATGGTCGCGAAGCAATGGTAACCTGCACTGTAGTACGGATTAATGCTTGTGAGCATTTCGTTCATAGTGTAAGCGATATACGAAGAAAACGAATGATGGAATCAGGAAAACGTAAGTCACACTGTATTGCTTTCACGTCTTAAGTTCCGACAATGCTCTTTCAAGATGTGTGATGCACACTTGAGACGAACTTGAATGGCTGAAGCGGATAACTGCCGAAACTGACAGTCATAATCTAACAGCCATCGACCCTCAGATGGGCTATGTTCAGTCCTGATCACCGGTCCACTTCCCCTCTGAGCAGCTTTTTGAAACCAGCACGTTTCACCCGGAAATTTTCTTATTTTCTGGTTTAACAACTGGAGGAGTAAACAGTAAACTGTCATTAATGTACAGCTGTTAACAAAACTGACGCGTCAGACGACTTCCAGCTAATGCTCAAAGCGCTTCAACCATATTTCCTGGTATCCAGGTGCTGAACGAAAGAGGGCCGCTCTTTATCAGCAACATCACTGTACGGTAATTAGTAGGATTTGGTGAAATTCCAATCTTATTTTCTATGGAGTTCAATAGGCCGGCCAAGATGCTTGTTAGGGTTTCTCAAATAAAATGTAACATACCAGTTCCCAATTTACCATAGGTTAGACGATGTGGGATCGCTGGTTTAGTTTAAGGGCTAGTGACAAGATGGTCACATGCACGAAGTCAAACAAATAGCTTTTCTGTTTCTCACCACGGAATGGGGACACTGAAAAGATCACCAGTTGTTTACCTATGCTACTGTGATGACAGCAGGCATGGCACTCAATGATAGTGAACTTCTCCGTAAACCACTAGACAAAATGATTTATCATTTCGATTGGTATTCGTCCTTAACCAAACAGCGAACGACCAAAGGGAACAGAGCTTTTTCAGGCACAGGAGTTTGAATAATTATTTCTAGTAAGAAATTCGAAAGGAGAGAGAAGACTAATAATTCACTTTTCTAGTGCATTCACTTGAAAGGGTCTGATTCAGAAGAAACTGAGATTACTTTATAAGAAGTGACCAAAATATGGGCTGACTGGGGCTTACGAGAGACTTTTTTAAACAAGAAATATTCAAACAACGCGAACGAGATTTCTGAAAAAACAGATGCAGGAGCGATAAGATGGATAAATAAAAGACAGCCGGAGAGACGCATACACGAGGGAAAGGAGTGAACAGACATAGAGTTATATAGATAGTTACAAAAGAGTGGAAAGATAGACAGAGATAGATGGATAGATAGATAGATAGATAGATAGATAGATAGATAGATAGATAGATAGATAGATAGATAGATAGATAGATATATAGATAGATAGATAGA
>LUCM01001806.1:152761-177945 GCA_008360955.1 Fasciolopsis buskii
AAAGATAGATAGATAGATAGATAGATAGATAGATAGATAGATAGATAGATAGATAGATAGATGGATAGATAGATAGATAGATGGATAGATAGATAGATGGATAGATAGATAGATAAATAGATAGATGCGGGTGGATAGATAGGTAATTATGTAGTTGGATTTCTTCATAGATAGGTAAATATTTAAATATATGAATAGATAGAAGGGCACATTTGTAGATCAGTGTACTTTAATATTGGCTCTGATATTTTCCCACAGAATATCCGCAGCATACCTCCAGTAGTTGCCGTTTGTTCATTCTTTTGGATTCACTTTGCAAGACTTCGCGAGTTTGATTCCACTTATGAGTTTAATATTTTCATATGCCTTATTGCAATTACACTGGCAACTCATGCCAATCAATCATAGATGGACACAGTATTTGCTTGCCCAAATTCCAAACAAAAAACATCTTATTAGAACTTTGAAAAATTAATTTTGGGTTACCGAAATGGCAGTAGCAGTGTTCACAACATGTACTGCATGCAAGCTGTCACAATTCCTTGTTCTGTAAAACAGGCATGGCCAGTTGAGACCAGGGACAACTTTTGCTAAGGTGTTCCGAATTGATTGAAAATTCGCAGACAGTAATTACATCTTTTGTTTACTAGTTACTTGCATTGTTTTGGTCCACATTTCTGTCCCACTTATTTGGTTTTGGTAACCCGTGAAGGAACGCACGTCTACAGGCACAGGTATTGAACCATCTGTGAAACTGTGCGTGAACGGTGTAGGTAGCCTCTCCCGAATGTGCTATGAATTCTACCTTTTTTCAAGATCGTGCATGCCAAGCGTGTCAATCCACGAATTCCGTGACTAGGGCTCGAATAACCTGTCGAATTTTCTCCTAGAGCCAGTTATTTTTTTGTTCGCCTGTCATTCTGGCAACACGTTGAACTCTGACTGCTCAGATGCCAAACCTCTTGCTGAACCCAGAACCAAAACATTCATGGATCCGGTCAGTTGATGGCCCCCACTTTTGGATTTTTTATCAGATAAATTTGTTATTATATCCTTTACATGGTGGATTTACAGTTTGCATTTTTAACCGTTCCGTAAATGGATAATCAGACCCAGAGAACTACGATAATGGTGATTGTGAAATAAATCAGTGTTTTTCCTCGTTTTTCAGGGGATGCAGATATATCAATTCACCGAACATCTGTGACGTTTCTGCGTACCGGAAAAATGTATCCACACATGTGGATCGATGTGGTGGTCTACGGAACACCGATGACACGCGCAAGCTGTGAATATACATTGTGCTTAGTGGAAAAAGAATTTATTTTTCTCGTTTATCTGGTTACCGAATAAGTCCAAATGGAACTGTGAGTGCTTGTACTAACACAGGGAAGCACTGTTCCCAGTTTCCGTCCTTGTTTGTCCATCTTACTCTATACCGGACAAGCTGTATGAGTAACAAATAACTGTGTAGATTGCTCAACAAACAAATTACCGTGGAAGTCATCACGAACGAGTGATCGCTGTGTGTGTCCACGGGTACCACCTTAAGCACAAATCATTGATCAGGATATAAGTCGACTTAAATTGGGACTTGGATCGAATGTACACCTTATTATTTCTGTCAGATTGATCGCAAACTCTCAACATATTTCTGTTCATTTCATGCAACTTCGTGAGCTAATATTCTCACCAAAATTTGTGTATCTTCCCTGCAGATTTATATCTTCTGGCATCTGAGTCGTGTTGGAATCAGTTGTACTGTTCAAGGATAGTGAGTTTGTTCACGTATGTTAGCGGTGATCCGTAAACAGTTAAAGATAACCTTCAGGAAAAGGACGCAGTACCTTGTGTTATGACGTCACTTGCTGGTGGTGTCAGACTGGAATAACAGAATAAAGAAGACCGTTTTGCAGTTAATTTTACTCATCCGACTTACGTCAACGATGTTCAATTTTGTGCCAGACGAGAATCCACTATTGAAACTAAAAGCAGTCTACTGGTATGGGAATGCTGGGGCAGGTGAGCACCACCTACGCATGCTTGACGGGTGGCATTACTCGCGAAATTGCTAGTTTGCCTCTGGGGAAATATCGTCATTTCTGCCACGGACGACGAAAATAGCAAGAAAAGTTTATCAGCCAAATCGGTTCAACGTTCTTTTCTCAAGCCATATCAAACTCCCCGGTGCAATTGGAAGTGTGCAGATTTGCCATATTCGGAATACGTTTTCCGTCGATGTTGCCCCAGGTGAATCTCGTAATGTGGATAAAGCCGAGTGGATAAAAAGCCACGTGGTGGGCAAGGATGAACGAAATAATGGAAATTTTATTGTTAGAAATGTCAACGTGAGCTTTGTCGATGGGCAATTTTACCAACTGGGCAAAACCGTCTTCTATCGTCAAGATCCCAACACTTTCGGATCTGTTGATTTGTTCTAACACTTGCAAACCCCAGATCATAGCTAACTTCATTAGCACTGATAACCTATGTTGGTCACGTGATCATTTTCAGGGATTTTGAATCTTCTCACTTCCGGTTAAATCCTTTATTCGGCAATTCCGTATCGAGCACGACTTCCTTTCTGAAAATAATGTTGCTACCAAAACGGAAAGCAAGTAAAAAGACGGAAACTAATGTCAACAATGCGTACATCATTTTTGTTCCCAACTTTGTTTTTCAACGACCCGGAAATTCACAAAAGCACAGGTGGTCAGAAGTGGTCATCTAGTCGGCACATCTCCTAACAGCACTACTTACTCGTCAATGACCTGTTATAGTTTACGAGTTAAATGATTTGTTTTCCAAAATTGCAGGTGTCACTAAAATTTGCTAAACTTAAAACCCAAAGGGAGAAAAATACTTTCCCTGTTCATGTACTTATGGACATTATTCATTTGCGGAAACACTAAGCCCAACGTGATAACTTACTGGACCTGTGGGCTTGTGTTTTTCATACAAGCCCTTCTAAACCAAACACAGTTGTATTGATTTTACTCAAGACTATCGAACGCAGTTGTAAACTTCCTACCATGTGCCAATCACTATGCCATCAACGAATTTGACGAAATTCCAATACTCTGAATTGGCATTGATTGTAATGGTGTTCTTCTGGAACTCTCATTACTCGTTCGAAATACCTCACAATAACGGCAAGCTTTGAAGAGGTTACTTGGATATCAAAATGTCGAATACAAACATCGAAAGAAATTAATATCCATGTCAAGAAAAAAAGAACATCCATCAGACATCAAGTAAGCTGAACCATCAATAACCACCTTGCACGTTCCCTAGTTATCCGGGAAGTCATATTTACGGTTACTCTAATGCGATACTGAGTAACAGCCTGATTAAAATCTTATTGCTCGACCCTGTTTTTTGTTTCCCGAGATGCAAAAATAAGCCTCTTTTTTAGAGATCCAATTAGAAAATCTTCCCTGTCAAACGCAAGGCTAGCTGGCTACCTGGAGTGCGGACTACGATGCTTTTAACCCAGTGTTGGCTGATACATTTTCTGGTCATCCTAGTGCCAAATTGAAAACAACTAGTTGTCACTAACAGACATCGTGATGAATTGAGACAAATTATGCGAAATGAAAGTATGACAACAACACATTTTGATAATGCCTCCGGAATCGTAGTGATGAACCAAAATATCAAAATCGACAAGCCATTCAATATCGAGGGTGACGAGAGCAAACATAATAAGAAGCAACAGGCCTTGGAGCAACTAACGAAGACTTTACAAAAGTGGAAACAAAACGATAGACGAGATAAAGACTTGTACAAAACGATACAATCTTTCATTCTGCTTGCCCGTTGCCTGCCCTGCAGTTGTTGTAGTCACCCTAAAGCTTCTTTTGGGGGGAAATTTGGTGTTCGTATGACCTCTGTTTGCCTTTACAAATGTTCGAAATTAATTTCATTTGAAATTCCGAACGATCTTCCTCTTCGACTGAATTCAGCCAGTGCCGCATCTCAAAGATGCATTCCGTCTGGAGGAAACAATAGTTGTGACTGAGAGGTGGCATCTAATTGCATGCCTCCACGCAAAATATCTATTTCGGCATGGTTCAGGAACACCATCTGTTTCCTCGTACTCTAATCACTGATTCGTGTTTAAGCTTGTGTCATCTGTACATGAGAATCGTGAGTGAACTCAGATGTTGCCGATTCAGTCGTGTTGGTCGATAACTTCATACTACACTGGGGTGGTAGATCTTCAAGCAACAAGACTGGAAATGGTTTGGTAACATTAACTTTTTCTGGCCTGCTAAGTCTGCGGTTATTTATATACATTGTCGAAATGAAACTGGCCGCCTGCTGACTCATTGCCGTTCCAGATGTTTTCCCCATTACATTGCCATTGCAACTAACCCTTGGGTAACCCTTCTAGCTTGCAACACAACAACTCAACTTTCGACTGTTTTTATAGCATTTACATTTCCACTTCTTGATAATAGTCTATATAGTATTGAGCATTAATTCAATCATCCATCGACCTTACCATTGCCTTTGTCTGATCTGACAGACTTTCATGTTTTCTCTATCAGAGAAACCTCCAGTTTAGACAGAGTCATCATCAAGTATCCTTCACTTTTATCCCTAAAACTGTAAGTGTCAAGTTCAGCGATTGATTGTTGTTTATTTCTACTAAAGCACAAAATATATTGTCGAGCTGCTTTCGATTCATTCAGTCATGCATACCAAACCCAAATTCATCTCCGTGTTTTTTTCGCATCCCTATTGCATCCACCTTCAAACGATTCTTTCACTCGTATCTTCTTGTTTCTCTTTTAAACTCTTGTTAAATGACAGTGTCAAACTTATCAAAAAGACGGATAAACGATCTTTGTAGCCCCCCTCCATCCCTCGAAATCCTATACGGCTCAAATGACGGGATCCCTTACTCAATTACTGAAGTCTCCAAGGCAAGGAATGGAGAATTTTTAAAAGTGCCGAGACACTTAACCTCTGCAGTTCATTTACACCCGAGTAAACGCTGAAATCAAAGGTATCCAGAGGAGGTTCGCTAACTACGCCTTGAAGAACAACAACGGTATTCGATTTTTGTGTAACAATTAAAGGAGACAGATAAACTGGGCTGCCGAGGCCGGCAATAATTTTTTTTAAACTCCGTTTTCCCCTCCAGTTGAGTACAAGATAATGATATGCGAGATCACTTTTTCCTGTAGAAAAGGTGTTTAAAATTCATCGCACTACTAAATCTACCGCAGAGTTCCGTGTTGACAGTTAAAATTAATCTCGTGTAAGGTAACACGCTGCGAGTGTGACTGGTTTATTCAGTTTTCTGATCAACAACTGGTTGAGACTGTCCTTTTTTACCGACTGTCGCGGATCTTTCACCGTTGTTCTTATCCACAAATCCGCTGATTTCACCGCTTTAGCCAGGCGTGCTTCAGGAAGCTGTGTTCCTACCCCTTATTTATTCCAACATTTTATTTATTTTCGATTAAATGAATGTTTGCCCTGTCTCTTTGGGTCAACCTTCCCATCTGAACCGTTTTTTGACAACTCGCAAACACTTGCTGGAGTTAACTGTACAAAATATCTAGAAAATTAATTTACTAGAAACGCAAATAGACTCGCACTCTGTATGAAGAATCTTCCAAGGCTATCATCTCGAGTCTCAATAATTCTCATCTTTCCACACGATCCGGAAACCCATTGTCCTGTATTTAACACACATACTAAAAACCCGGGACTGCGGTTCAACTGACTTCCTAAACAGCCTATTTCACGTGTGCGGATCGTCTACTCGACGAGTTTTTCTTCCGTTTTCAAAGTGTTGAGTGTAACTGTTTGTTGCTCTTCGCCATTATCTTTTCTTACTGAAATGCAACACTTTGTGTACACAAAAGTGCATAGTGTACAACATAATGCAGTATAATATAGTGCGTCGCAATACAATGTAACATATAATATGCAGTGTCATAAAATGCAGTACATTATAATACAATGCTTATCTTGATTATTGAGGTTATGTGGTCACCCATGTTTTAACTTTTATTAGCCTTTCATCGTTGACAAATTCCACATAGCTGGCTCCTGTAACTATAAAAACCATAGCCAGTGTAGAAGCGTCAGAGCAGATTTCTTTTCCGTAAGTGATGTTGGCCAGAAGAGACAACTGGTGTGTCCGACCCCTTGCTTACAGTAAAAAACAGGTTGACCAGTATGCTAAGTTCCGTCGCATTGTCCGGACCAGGTTGAAGAGAAATCCAATAGAGTAATCATTTTCGAGGGAGACGAAGAAACAGCGTAAGTTTCATCTTCTTGCCAATGCCCTCGAAAATTTATGATTACCCAAACATATTTATCGAAAGTTATGACAATTGAAAGAAAGGACTGAATCATTAGTTTTATGGTCAAAGCTGACTGCCTACGGGAAATTTTCGTGAAGGGCCCTGAAGAAGAAAATACACACTCGTAGCTGCAAAATTCGAATCCACATCCAAAAGTTCATCTCTTGTATTTACAAGAAATAAGGACGGATTAGCCAGCGTTGATCATTGCCATGCAATCTATTCGTTCAAGTTTACTTGTCATACATTCTGTATTGGCCGAGCAGCTGGGCGGCCATTCACCAGCTTAAAAAGAATCAGCCAAAGCAATTAGGTCACGACAGATCTGACTGAGTCCCAAATGCCTTTGTTAGCCACTTAGTGAATACTGGTCATTCCGATCGGGCGCCTCGGTTTATCTATTAAGCTTCACCAAATAGATCGCGGAAACCGCTTTGGATAACATTTGACCTCTGACCTCTGTACCCGAAAGTGATTAGTCGGTCGTCTGCCCCATCGCACGACCACATACAGCTACTTTAGACCGAGGCACTTGTGGCTAAGACAAGAATCGAGTGATGTCTACAAGCTACTCCCACATTTATCAGTGGGACGGGAATTTTTGACAGGCTGACCCGGATGTGGAATCCAGTCCGGTCGACAAGCTATCTGACAGACGCATTTAGACTCGAGATAAGCACTGGATAAACCAATCAATTGCTGGCATAGCGACATGGGTCACGTGCCCCAGAGAGAACGATGCCATAAAACAAGATTTGCTCGACAGAACTAAGTGGTAAAACCGTAATCAGTAGCATGAACAGATCGAGAGAGGGCCTAGTTTGTTCAAATTCGTCCTGGGCTCACTAAGAGTGAATCTTTGGTTTTTCAATTGCATTTCATATTTATCTGGAGTAAGTAGAGAGCGAGAACAGGATTAATGAATGAGAATCACAGTTACATTTCAAATCGGTTAGGTGGAGAATGACTAGCAGTACCGCAATCTGGAACGATTTCACACTGTGCTTAACAGGCAGTGCTGTCGGAAAATCATTTCCCTCGGAGTTTCAGTTCTCATCAATCGTACCGCCGGGCTCAGCATTTTCGGGAACGATTGTTCGCCTACCCTTGTGTCCTGTCTGCCACTGCGGGCACTTTCCCTGTCTGCACACGCCTCGATGCTATCAGACTACCAAAGTTAATTATGTTGAGTTTTTTTTGCCTATCAGAATCCTGTTAGCATCTTGGGCAGTGTAGGGGTCCCGTGGTGGTTGTCTAGCCTCAGCTAATTGGATGTTTTGCATTCCTGTGTATTTTGGCATTTAAAGGCATCATTTTTATCTTTTGTGTAACCGTTGGACCGCTGTTCTCCAAAATTGCCGCCAAAGAATTCCATCCAGCCTCAGCCACCGGCAATGCTCGGAGGAAAATAATGACGAAAATACCACTACACGTTGGTCTTAACTAGTGCTGTTAAAAAGAACTTGGTCTGGGGATGAAACCTGGCAAGGCAAAACGCAAAACAATCTCGACTTCCGTATCAATCATGCTTGTGAGTATCATTATTTTAGTTCGGAATTTTTGTTTCGATACGCAGTGCGTGACTGGCTCAAGATTGGGTACAATCTAATTTCCTCGGTGCATTAATTAATGCCGCTTGATAGTTAATGCAAAAAGTTCATAGCAATGTTGGGGAAAAGATAGAACAAAAACTAGAGATGGATGAAGACGAAACAGAATGAAGTTGATTTGGAAGAATCCTCCAGATCAGAAATTCCCTGGGGATTACACTAGCCCAAATCCAGCGATTGCGTGACGTTATCTAACAAAGACGCCTCGACCAACGGGGACGAGTAGATCTCCTAGATGGACGGTACAGAACAGACGGATTAACCATGCGATCGAACCCAACACACACGTGCACGAAGCGAGAGACAAACAGGCAATTGCAAACTAAACTTCAAGTGGTTATTGTTCATCATCCAAGTGGTCTACTGCAAGTGTGTATCACACGCGTTTGGTCGGGTCCATGGAGTTTAAGCTTGCGCTCAAAAATAAAAAAACGTGAAATCGGATTGTTGGTCATGTTTGCTGGGCGACAAGCTTTCATCAGATCGCACCTTATTGCAGCACACTTACATACACACACACACACACATACATACAAGCTCATATTTGGTTCATCGATTAGAAAGTGAAACTTGTAGAAATAATTTCCGTACACGATAAAATGTACTTCCGGAAAAGCTCACATTCATTTCGATTCCGCGTGTTTTTGTTTCTTAAGTTCAGTATGCTGACCAACCAATTGTTGTGCCTCGTACCGATAGGTTGACTGATGCAGTATGTAAATGATTCGAGCATTTTCCCTAAATAGGTTAGATTGGCCCGTGGAATCAGCGACGAGTTTCACTCTCATCTTGGCTAATTGATTTTTTCGTGCTTGAAATAATCCATACTTATCGGACCATACAAAAAGATCAAATTGTACATCCCCACCTAAGAGAACTTGGAATAAATTTTTGCTTAGCTTCGCGATAATGTACATTTCTAAAAGAACCTTTCGAATGGGAAGACTCAGTCGAGTGCCAAATTGTGTTCTCTCTCCAAGCCTGTAAAGTGACAATTACTACTTAACCATAAACCGAACATTGCGTATGCACCGATAGATGGTAATGTATAAAACCCTACATTTCTCAACTCTGCTTCAACTGGAAACTCAGTTTCCGTTTCTATTTCTTCGTGGTCTAGGTTTTTGGAAATGTCTTTTTGAGCGAACATAGAATTTTGCTTATCCTCTTTCGATCCGATCAGTTTGATTTCGTTGATTTCCAGGAATTATTCCCGGGAACCGAAATAGACACACTTGCGGTTCCTGTCCACGGGTCTAATTGTGATCCGGGTTTCAGCCAATTCAATATTTGTCACAACGGAATTTCTTCACAACTGACGTTTCTCCTAATTTGTTGGACAATTTATCTGAGCTAGGGGGGAGGGGTAATGACCGGGAAAATCAACACTTTTGAATCTGAACAATCATACTTCAATATCAATTCTACCGTGTACAAAATTAATCGGAAATGGAGCAGAAATGGAACTATATCAACCGGGAATATTTCGCGAAGAATTATCATGAAAAATTTGGCTGAATTTTACAAACGAAAATGACACGAAAAACAAGACCGTTTGTTTACATGCACGGGTTCTTACAACAGTTTGATTCGGTGTAATACGGAAATAGTAGTAAGCAAATTACCGATTGTTTTACCACTGGCGCAATGAGCAACGCTTGTCGATTCCATTTATTTTTCTTGTCAAAAGTCCGTTGTTAAGTATCCCTAATTTGGTCTGATTTATTTAACCGGCCTGCCCAATTGCGATGACATTTAGTGAAAACGTGAAGAATTTTTGATTTTTAGTGGACATTTAAAAAACAAAGTGCAGTCTGGGATTAATTAGCAGTTGTCAGTCCATGCATGACACATGCAAAGAATGGATTAGCAATGTCGTTGAGAAAGGGTGCACGCACTGATCACCCCGTATCTTTTGTTCTTAGAGGAATACAAAATACTAGTTTCAATCTCCCTGAGGAAAGAGTGGTCTGAATCACTGGGAATTCGTTGCAAGAAAAATTATTTCTCACATTTGCTGTGGTGCTACACGTTGAAGTCCACGGAATTGGAAAACGTTAATCCATTGAAAATACTAAACGGTTGCCACTTATCGTCTGTCAGTGCACGTTGCTTACCCACCCAGGGTAGATAACCGAAGAGGCGTGCAACCGGAGCGGTAACATGCAAAAAGAAACAAAATGTCTAGAGGGAATCAACGGTACTGGCATTGCTTTAAGTAGCACAGCATAACAAGCCAATCTTTTTGTTAGCGTGAAAGCAGATGTTGTGTTGGAACAAAAAATGAAGCAATTTATTGTAATCCAACGCTACTTGATGGATTTATTCGCATCGAGATGGAAATCTTTTTGGTTTTCGTACAATTTTCGTAATTGCCAAAAAATCGGAGGATGATAATACCCACGAGCAGTTTGGGGGCAATTAACTTGATGGGCGTTGTATACAAAACGCTCGCGGGCATTATCCTCGGTCGACTATCTAGTGCTCGCAAACAGTGCGTGTAGGAAACCAACCGGTTTCCTTCCAGTTCGGAGCAGTAAAGACTGTTTCACTTTGCGACAGAACTTAGATTCCAGACACATGTTCCGTGGACCCACGATTAGTCTTTCTGGAATGGAAAGCGACGTTGGACCCAGTCGGTCGTGTAGTTCTTTGGTGTTGCCTCTCACACAAGGGTGTGCCAGGAGAATTCCTTTCACTCATCCAATCTCTTGATGCAAACGGCCGAAACCGAGCTCTCGCCTACGGCGTTGTTTCGCTCCAGTTCACTACGAGAAGTGATATTCGTCAGGATGGCCCTTTCATCTTGTCTTTGAACTTTGTTACCGAGGTAGTTATAGACATGTGAAATTAGTGGTATTGATGTATGTCAAGACAGAAATCTACCTGAATTAGAATGTGCAATCAGAACACAAGTTTTGGGCGGTCAAACGTTTTCGGTACATTCATTGGCACGCCATTGCATTCACTTTCGAATGCAAAGACTTACTGAGGAAAAAACTGAAATTCTGAGATCGAATTCGAGCATTAGGGGATGGGTTTGGTTCGCCACTGGAGTACGTGGATGACAATTTTCTTGCTACTAGGTGAATATTCAAGTAAGCGGCAAGTTTCTTTTTCTACATCTTGTAAACCACAGTCTAGGCGTGTTTGCTCTGTGTTTTGCATCCTTGAAGTGTAATATAATGTCACGGAATTGGATTGCCCTAACTCCAAACTTATTTTTAGAAGGGAACAACTAGGTAAGTTGGACAAGTTTAATTACTCGAGTAGATGTATCTCACCTGGTGATCGTTTATCGGAAGACATGTCTTCGCACAAATGGAATGCCCAGTTGGTATTTATTCATTCCAGTCATCTGCTGCGTGACATCCGATTTTCGATCGTAGGTCTAGTGCGCACAGTAGTGGTAAAGTCGACATTGTTCTTTGTCTCCGAAACAGCCGCTGAGAGCAGAAGATATAAGAAGATTTATGGTACTTGAACACCTTTGTCTTTGTGTTATTGCTAGAATAACGTGGGAGAAATTTTGCGAGTAACTCAGAGGTTAGGCGTGATGTTCAGAATCCTAAGGTTCAATATTTAGAACGGGGATTGAATGGGATTACTTTAATGTGTTTGAGGTATGCTTTGCTCATGCTAACAGAACGACTATCTCGATATGCTCTTTCGCTCGATACAGATGATAGTTAGAAGACGGTTAGAGAAAGGCAGCGGAAGACATGGTAAAATACGTGAGAACTTTACCCAATGGACTGGGCGGTGTAGGTGAAGTCAGGCTACCGGTTTGGGGTCGGCGTTATCCCACAAATGAATGTTTGGAGACAACAGGTGATAAGAATTACTATCGCCGTCATCGGCTTCCT
Source organism: Fasciolopsis buskii (assembly GCA_008360955.1). Taxonomy (NCBI): domain Eukaryota; kingdom Metazoa; phylum Platyhelminthes; class Trematoda; order Plagiorchiida; family Fasciolidae; genus Fasciolopsis; species Fasciolopsis buskii. Next base: position 164,564 of record LUCM01001806.1, read on the forward strand.
TGTATTCGAAACCTTTCTCCTTCTCCATAGTTCCACAACTTTGTATTTTCTCGTCAAACTTCACTATTCCTCGTTCTGTTTTCTGTTTGAGTAGATGTAGCTTTGAGGTAGTAACAGAAACCTGAGTACGTTGATGTAGGTTTACCGGTTGTAGGGCTGCACTAAATTGAAATACATGGTTGATTGATAGTGTATGGAAATGATTTTTGGTTCAGCAAAGCTTGTATTCTTGAGATTTTGTTCAAAGGAGGAAATGTCTGTATGATTACGGGCCTGGGGACGAGTAAGCCGTGGGCTTTGGACCAACTAGGCACAACTGAAAGTCTAGAATGAGAGGGAAAGTTGGCAGTGGCGTGCTAAAGGAAAAACAATGCCAACATTATGAGCATACTTTGTGATAAAATAGCTGTTTGAATTAATAATCTCATGGTATGCATGCGAAAGTAGCAGGAATTGGTCTGTCACGCACCTAAGTTGGACTCGGAAACAAAAGAACCGTTGCCGATTTGGAAATAGTGCAACAAAAGACTGTTGTCGGAAATTTGAAAGGAGCAGCAAGGTATAAGAAAATCGACATTGGGTGACCTGGGAAGAGTCTTATAGAGTGAACAAGTTGGAGAGCTCATGAAGCAACACATTTTCGTAAATCTTTTCTGGCAATGAAAATGCTGGCAATCACCTGGAACTGTAAGATTAGTCGTTTTGGCACAATTTAGATCGAACCTACTGTCTGGCATTCAAGAAACTTATGAGAGATAGTCTAATTAGTGAACGACCAATTTTGCCATTACTAGAATGAAAGCATGCTCAAAGGGGTTGGTGGCTTTTGGGAGGAGGTTATCAGGATCACTGATCCCTTCGCATCTAACCTATTGTTTTGGCCTCGGGGATCGCTCGACTTACCCGAATCTTTGCTGAAGGGATGGTCGAGTGCTACGAACTTGTAGTCGATGAAGCTTTTCTATAAAGTATGCCCAACAGGTTTCCAATGTCCACAGCTGTCTTTGTCGGCTTGAACGGATTACTATTGGTAATGATTCGTGACTTGCTCATTCTTTCGGCAGTGGATGGCGAAAATTTGACGTTCTAAGCCTCACTGGGAGCTTGTTGACTCATTCAACGAGGTACAGTCTAACAACGATTCCGTAGCTAAGGCTGTCCTAACTGCTTGAAACGTTCAGGGAAGTCAGTGTGCTCGTCGTGATCTTTCAAGATGGTCCCGATGACGCAAGCATCAGGTAATCTGTCCATATTTTCTCCTCTGTTTATGCTTTTTCAAAAATGCTCTTCCGTTGCCGTTTCACGACGTGGACCCAGGTAGAAATAGGGCACCACAAGCGCTAGATTGTTATGGAAAACGGCGCTGCAGGATTGGCCTGAAAGGCATGCGTTTTAGATATTCAGAAGACTATTGATGTTGCCGGTATGATTTTTTTTATTTGGGTGTGATATGCGAAAAAATTCCGAACGAAAACAGGTCTGGGTTCTTCAGGCCTCAATACGATTGGGAATGCCAAGTCAGTGAACAAATGAACCAGTGAAAAACATTTCAGAGGGGGTGCGATTTGATAGAACAGTTTCCGGTTGTTTGTGAAAATTTTGCGATGCATCACTCGCGATTTGTTAGCCACAATGAAAAACTTTCCCAGGACAAATGTTTCAATTCACGCAACAAAGAAGTGAATTGGAACACTGTCGGTGTATGACCGGATGCAATCGGTTTGTTATAATGTAAACTTTACCGGGAGCACTTTACCACTTACATGCTAGTTACATGCAATCACCAGACAGTTGATCGTGTTCCGCAACTCGTATCACATGTGACAGAATCGGTTCAGCACAGCCACAGCCTACTCGGTTTTGTTTGGGGCAGCACACAGTCGAAAGATGAACCGGTCCATCGATGATCATACCTGTCTTACTGAGATTCACGATTTATTCATACGCCTCGTATTACCTACATTTGGTATTGGGTAGGGTCGATATTTCTTAAATTTCCTCAATTCCATTGCTGTTTCCATAAAACCGATTGTCTATTCCGCAGGACCTGACGGCTTACTCAAATTTGATGTTGAAGAACGAAAATTTAGACTTTGTGACAAAAGGTTTCGAATCACGTAGTTTCTCAGTTCCCCGGAGAATCATTTGAAGAACAAGTGTCTTATGAAGTCCGCGAACGGTGCCTGTTTGTGGGCCCGTCCGCTCCATCTATTTCTTTTCCGAAATCACCGAATTTTGGGCTGGATGTTTGCCGCACGAAGTTGCTTGAAATTTCCAAACAATTCAATATGCGTTAGTGTAACTCGTGGGGATTGATGGACGCGTACTGCTAGGGAGTCCAGCCGCTAAACAGAAGAATGCTTAGGGTTCTCAACCAAAGCCTTTGGTTTTGACAATAACCTGACCGCAAGGCAGTGAGAGGGCAGGTGGCTGAATGGAAGCCCATCTACTTGGATCAATTAGTCTTCCACTTGTTTTAACGACTGAGCTGCTAATTCTGCTCAGCCCCCAACTTGCAGGACCAGGAGACTACTTCGTCAGGCCTCTACCCATTGACCTTCTAGGCATGATTGGATTTTCGGTTTGAGATAAGCCATCTTGTATAGTTCGTCGGATCATGGAGGCACGCAAGCCGTCACACCACGTCAAGGTGTAGTCTCGTTGTGACGGAATATTCGTTATCGAGAATTTGGTTGATAGTCTGCATAACAAATGCAGATTAGTTCTATTCCACGATTTCCACGCTAATATAACGACAAAACTTCATTTTATTCTGATGTTTAGATGGTCCTTTGCAAAAAGATACCTGAATAAGTTGTGACACATCGGTACCCGTGATGACAATTGATTTGGAGAACTCAAGACACCCTCATAAATTCCAACAATCCAAAAGTTTATTGGTTCTTAGCATTGTAAGCGTTTCGTGACGTTAATGTGACACAACTCGTGCACAGTAGTTTTCCGGCCCACCATTAATCTAGATTGGAGTCGATATCATCTGACAAATTCAGGCTTATACCCGTTTGTTAGAGCAAAAGCAACCAATTTGCACACAAACAGACGATACTTAGGCCACACCATAAAAAAGATAAGACATTAAGCCACTCTGTACACGTATCACATTCGAACATGATACACACACTACCCCCAAGTAGAAAGAGGATGAAGGATGACGAAAATGTGCTGTAAAGCAAAGGTCAAAGAACGGTGCTTGTAATCGGAAACTATCGCGTATGATCACGTAACTTCATAATCACTGTTTTTTTTTGTTTAACTGCTTTGCAACCATTGGTGTTCATTATTGTACCGTTTATTTGTGTGATAAGCAATTTACCATTATGTGTCTAATTCGGTCAAGATCTGCTTCGCTCTAACAAATAAACCGATTGTTCTTGATTAACCGCTGAATGATGTCACTGCTGATAGTATTGTGTGGATCAATTTCGATGCGTTATCGTATGTAGGTACATTAGCTTCTTTGTCGCACCAATTCCTACGACCTTTCCAGTAGCGGGCATCGTACTTCCGGAGGTGGTCGTTATGGCGAAAATCCTCGAGTTCTTGCACAACTCACACCCAGTGCAAAGGAGTATACCTAAGTCAGAAAATCGGTCATTCCAGCCTCGACGTTCTCACGGCTCTCTCTGCATTTGTAAACTTCACATATAGAATTGATGAATTCACTTATGCACAACGTATCCAAAAGCCAACGTCCCCAGCCGGAATCAAACCGGTGAGCTTCCATCCGCGGGCAGATGATCTACCTCGAATCTACTGTCGGCCCAATTCCTGTTCTTGACTTTGCATTTTGGACAAGTAGTTTATCAACGGATCTCTCATTCTATGTAACTTCTTGCTGTTCGTACCGTCTGAAGATCAACACAAATAAATCCACATGCATTTATTCATCTCCAGGTGTTTAAAATGTTTAAATACCAGGATGCTTTTGCAAGGTCAACGAGTCCGTGGGTAGATTTTTATGCTAAATGAGCATTTATATGCACGTTAAAGTAAATCAATCCAATTACGGTAGATGCTATATTTGTTTGTGTTCTACGAATAAACGCGCATTTTCATCAGCACGTATGCAGATTCGGATGACTGAACTCGTGGCCTGTTTCCAAGACATTATTCACAGTAAAACAATAAAAATATTGTTCCATTGATTTTGGCCATCAAAAGGTTTGTGAACCAGATGTACATAAAACACCCATTAGTACCAGGAAAGGACTTTATAATAATCTTAACGGGATTTAGCTACAGACGGTGCGTGTAATCGTTTGAAAGATTACGCTAGTTCGCGGAGTGTGTGTGTGTGACTGAAGTTGTGCAATACGCAGTAATCACGAGTGAGTTTAGGCTGAACAGCTTGTATGACGTAGTACTGCAATGCATAATTAACCCTATTTGTCTCTATCCTTTGGTCGTGATTAATATTTCGTGTCCACGCATAGGCTACCCGTTAGGTGATGAATATGCAAGCTTACGAATTTGGCTAGATGAGGACCTGCATCGATTTCAGACATTGGCTGTACATGCTTTTGGCTCCATTTCACCACTTCGTCTGGCAGCACAGACTATCCTAAGAGCGTACTTGTATCACAAAGAACAGTAGGACCAAGTTGTCTAATGACGTTTATCAATTTTTCCCGATTTTTAATCATGGCTATAAGCTTACCTAAAGCACGATCATTTGTTTTCTATCGGTTTTGCGTAATGCTTCCAGGTTGAGAAATCCTTTGAATGCATTGCACGTATTTTGATTGACAGCTTGACAATCAAAGATATTCATTTGTTCCCCAATTGCTTATACTCTTCAGATTCAACAAGTACGAGCAAAGGGTCCGAATTAGTGTCATACTGAATAAACATGTGTCAAATTGCACCATATGAATGGTAGTGATACTTTCGATTTCAGCAACTAAATGCCGGGTGCGCGATATTTGGACACTCACGCTATCCTAATTTCTCGCAAACCGCTTAACTGGTGAAATGTCACCCTATTATATTTGCAGAACAGCAAACTCGAGAAAGCATTTATCGCGTCGTGACACTCCGATAATCTTTTCATGGTACTAAGAAGACCTAGGGGGTAAGTAGTACAATAGACCTGCGCTTGCAGGACCGGTGAAGAATAAAATATATACACATCCGGAGAAATATCTGGTTGTTGTAATTTAAGCCTTTAGGATCCAGACGCCATTTTTGTTGCACATTATTGTGTGTTGAAATGCCCGCGGCAGAGCAAAAAGTACAACGCACATGCGGGGAAGTAGGATATGAACGATCAGCATACTAAAAACAAATCAATTCAATGATATTGATCAAATCAGCGGGGATCGTATGTGACGTAAGGTAGTCTGGAGGCTGTAATCATTAGGGTCTTTTTAGAGAAATATACGCAACTGGCAGTTTGATTAACTTTCCCACGCCATCTTTCACTAGACTATTGCGCTTTGGTTAAATTACAGTCATCAGTAGTTGAGCAAGCCATTGTTTGCAATTTCTACGCCAAACTATGAATTCCGTGGATGTTTTTCTCGCTCCAGAGCTTTCCGCCTGAATGAATCTGTAACTTTCCCTCGTTCGTTCAATCAACATTTTTTATTAGGGATTCGGTTGGTGATTCACAAAGGGAGAAGCGAATTTTATACTCCAAGACCAATAAAATAACAGCAGTCCGTGTTGAGTTGTCGTTTGGTGACGTGAGTACAGTGGTGGACCGGAACGAATCGCGGATTGTTGACCGATTAGATCACGTGATAAAATAAATTACAATCAACGGAACGGAAAAACAATCCACTCTGAATTCGAAGCCACTCATTTAATTAAATCGTCAAACCATTTTCATTGGGTCAAATGAGTTTGAGTTTCCCAGAATTTGACTCAAATGACAGCAATCTCGTTCCCAATTATTAGCTGGGTCCTAATACAGAAGAGGAAGAAAAAATGATAAATTCCCCGAGTTTTCCTTCTTATTTATTCTGAGAATTCATCAAGGTCGATCAACTTAATCAAAGTGATTTTATTCACTTTCCCTGTCGGAGCAGATCGCGAATAAGTTTTGCAAAATAATCGCGTTCTCCCAAACTTGATGTTCGACCTTCAAGGATCCACCTTGAAAGCTATGCCGTCAGTCTTAACTTTCGCAATTGACCATTTCGAAGGAATTCAATACAATCGATTTAACTTTTAGTACACTTTTGGGTTAAAATCATTTGATGAATACTGCTGCTAGCATTTCACTTTAGTCGTAAAAATAAGACGTCGCAATTTACAGTTGCTATGGCAACTTTGGGAGTAGAAAATGCGAGGAATTTTATCGCATTCGTTTAGTTATTGTCGCACTAAATACTCAAGCTTGGAAAATTCACAGCCCATCGTTCAGTCACTAACTGAGCCCTTCGAATTCAATGATATTATTGCTCCTATGCCAGGTTGGTCATGTTAATGTACGCACAGTCTCCATTGCCAGTCAAATGCGGATCATGGACAATCAGGTATACAGTTTCCGAGTTGCTGATTCCTGGACAGAACTGACAGCTTGTTACGAATGGCCGATGGTCGGACCGTTCCCAGAGGAGTTTACTCATTCTATCCCTCTATATCCGTTACCTTTTGATTTAGCCCTCCTCTCGCTCGTTCGCTCGCTACCTAGCTCAGTGTAGCTTTCATTCAATTTCTACTGCAAATCATTCTATGTGGAAACGAGTCCGACCGAATGGTGCCAAGCTTGAGTACCTTCTGCACCGGTAAATTATGTTCCCCCGAGGCGGGATTATGTCTGAGCTATGTGGCTTGCTGAGCCACGTGGGCGTGTCATATGGTGCCTATGCCTTAGTGTTATCATTTAAGTTATGAGTAAACCATGACTGCCATTATGCTTGTAATTACGATTGACGAAACAATGATGAAACATTTCGGGTTGTCAAACAGTGAACCGGATTTTTCGACGAATTTCTAAACTCAACCTAGCCCATGTGACAGCTAAGTGGCAATAAAATGCAGTCGACTGATAAAGATGTGAAGGTAAGTGACGTTTTATTTAAAACTTTTCTCAGTTGACACAAGCATTTACCATTCTTTAGTTCCTCCATTCTGATCCTAAGAGGCTCTAACGGTTTCACTGCTGCCAAAGAAACCTGCATTCCATTGTAATGCAATTAAGTCAAAAGTTTAGCGATCAAAATCTCTACTGCAGACATTATTGAATGATAATTCTCTATTAAAAACAAGTTTTAATAATTTGATAAACCGACTAACTGGCGACAAATATGATATTATGGTTCATTATTTGGGAGACTAATCAAATGACAATTTGAATGCACGGTCAATAGTCACGCAACAAACCAAAATTCAGTAGCTATTCTTTGGTTACAAACAGCATATTTATCAACGAGAGTTATTTCATAATTATGCGTATAATTTGGTCATTAGTATGTACATAAACAACCAGAAATACGGAAGCATACGATCGATTTCACGGGTACTACCGCTCATCAGGTGTGCGCGCCCAGTACTTCTCGATTAACTAATCTGCATGCGTGAGCACTGAGATTGTGAGTTTTCACCAGATTATTGTTTGCAAAATGGGACTGTATATATATATATATATATATATATATATATCGTGTCTGAAGCACTATAGATGTCCAATTGGGGACAGTAGTCAGTTCAACGGATGTGTCGACCTACAAAATTCAGTTTTGATAGGAAATGACTGAAACGAGATTCGCTTCTCTGCTAGCTATACGAAAGCAGAAAAATATCTCGGCATGCAAGGAAAGCTGATTCAGTCCTCAAAATTATCGATCCGAGTTGCATTTCTGCGAGTTTATATGGTCCGGTACTACTCCAAGTTTCACTGTCGCGGCTGCCGGTGCCTTTCTTCATTAATTTGATGATCCATAATGGCCATGAGACATGCATCATGTACTGTACTCACGTGCGCAACAGTTCATAAAAAATCCTCTTGTAACATGTTACAAAACCAGCCAAGTCATTCGTTCATGGTGAACGCCGATATTAAAGTTCATTGGGTTTTATTTAGCTGATACAACGTGGGATTAGAAGTACTTAAAAAGTTGGCGTAACATCTAATCCGTTTGACCAATGTACACAAATCAATCACTAGGATAGATTCAGTCTGACTGTTGGTCATCGGTCACTATCATCGTCATTCGCATCATCACCAAAATCACCATCATTAGTAATCTGCTCTTCAGCGACCAATGTCTGCAGGTTTGAAAAATTCTCAAATAAGTATAAAAGGTGGCTGGGTAGGAAAATCCGAAAAAATTTGTCAGCGGTACTCTCAGTGACCAACATGTGCAACATGCAATAAACCTAAATTATTAATTGCTCAGTGTGCCTTCAAAATTCCTATAATAGACCATGTTGCCAGCACTCGGACAACAGATGGTTTACCATATCTGATCGGCCCGAAAGAATTACGTTGAAGAAACAAAACACTTCACCAGAGTTGTAAGCCATTCCGCTGACTAGGTTTGTGATCTACTAGCTACTGTCTAATCAACTGGTTGGGGAAATTCTGATTATATTGGGTTATCGTAGCAAATACGTCCTGCTGTTGAACTCTTGCCTAACTGGCTCACAAAGACCGATGTAATCTAGTTTGCGTGACGATGATCTCCAAGTGAGATCTCTCGTTAGTCCACTTCAGAAAAATTGACTATTTTTTCTATTCGATAAGTCAAGTTACAAGTGATTTTGATAATAGCGTTCGTTCCCAAGCAATGCGGCCAAATCAGTGCAAAACTTCAAGTGATAATATTTTTATATATTGTTGTAAAAGTGAATGTCATTCATTGATTTGAGCTATCTGCCTTTTGCTCAAATGAGTGAGCCGTTGTCCAGAAGTTCACAGGGCATAGTGATAGAATAAACGATGTACTTGCACCGAGGTATTCTTATCACTGGTCAGTGGTTGTGTGAAAAACAGTTCATATCGCCTGATTTTCACTAACATCATGATGAAAGCTAACGTCGCAACAGGTCATTTTACTTGTCATCAAAATGCGTCCACCAGTATCCGGCTCAGGAAGACCATCTAATTGGATGAAATTTTTTACTTCGCGGTACAAAAGTCCAAAACACTATTGGGAAACCGTAGAAATATTGCATGACTATGTAGAACATATCAGCAACCATTTTCGGTGAGATAAGGGCATGGAACAAATAGCTGTGAGGCAGAAGTCCTAGGCATCAGTTTAGCTGTACAATTCTTGAAAGGCATACCTAACTGCATTACATAACATAGCACCCAAAAACTAATGACTTACTTGCTACTGGCAACTGGCCCACGGTAGTCAATCGCACAACGGAGAATTTAGATTCGCAGTGCTAATGATTTCTAACCGGTATGCAACTCAGCCCCGGCCCCTTAATAGTGAGCTCAGCGTTGTGTCCGGAGGTTGAATAATTTAGCGTAACTTTTGGTGTAATTTCGGTCACCTTGGTAAAATTTATATTTGCCCTGTTTGACAATGAATCACCGAGCAGTGTCAGTCAAGACCACCAAATTCGTGAAGAAATGACCATCGGTGGGAAAGGACGCAGGTTTTAGTTTAACATTAAACTGAAGAAAATATTAGTAAAATATCGGACTACCTGTTTATGTTCCGCTTTGCAGGTTCTTCTGTGTCCGAAATGTTTGTTTTTTACCTCATTGTGAACAAGGGGTTTGCACGGGTCATGCGTTATTCAAACAGCCGACGCCTTCCGACTCATCGTGTTCACTTTTACATTTGCTGACACAAATGACTGTCTTTAGACTGTAACCAGAAAGATGAGAAATTATCAGCCGAGGACAAATCGGGAATCAACTTTCCCAAATCTTTGCATTCAATTACAGCTACATCGCTTGTTTGAACATACGAAAAACCTTTCATACCATGAGACATGCCTACAATCAGTGACCAGCACATGCGGATAAATCTCATCCCTGCTAACCATGTGTAACATTCGGATTCCAGCGGTGCTCCTGGCAAACTGAACATCAAACAGAAGCAAGAAGCTCTCAAATGGAAAAGATCAAATCTGACTAGTTTAAGGAATACCGAAAATCGAGCCGTTGAACACAGAACTCTCAAATCCATCAAACTCGTTCTGCAGCGTCATCGATCGAACAAATCATGGACAGACCACTTCTTCCGTCAGGATATTCAAGTGGATTGCTCTAAAAGATTTTTGCATCGAAATACCCAAGAGCGCTCGCATTATGATAATGTATACGCGGGTAAGAATATAGATGTTGGGGTGGAAATACTACCTCCAGTTAATCAATTTGAGCCGTGAATTTCACCCTGAGCCATCATCGTTCGAACTTGTTGCACTAGGGTATTACATTGAAAAGTTTTATTCGGGGTATTTTGTCCAAATAAATATTCCTCCACCAGAACCTGTGCCCTGGCACGTGTTAATCATCAACAAAAATGTACTATCATCAAATTATTAGAGTGGGACTAAAAGCACTGAAAAATTTACTTTGCCCTAACTGCAGGAATATCTGCGCAATACCTCTTATATATTGATCCTATAAATATTGCAAGGTTTCTGCAATAAACAGACGTGTAACAGTGTGTGTGAATATGTGCTTGGCTATATATGTGTGTGTGTGTGTGTACTCGTAGTTTTGTACTCGGTGTATGTCATACTGGCCAAAATACCGCACATGTTATCCCAAGGATAAGGGAAATTTCCTGATAATATTCTTAATGAAAGGTAGTCTTTCGAGTAGTGGACAACATTTACCTTTTGGCCACCCAATGAGTGAACGAGTGCAGTCAAATGTACCTATTTCTATCCAGTGCATGACCATTCATTTCACGACACTGTGCGACCGAGAGATGCCGTTCACGAGAAAGGGGTATGAAAAACTCGAAACTGCTAAAGGGTTCAGTAAGACACTAATGTGTGTACACAAACATCTGCCATTTGTTCCTACCCTGTAAAGTGCTCTTGATTTTCGTATTGCCTACCTGGCGCATGAAGAAAGCGGCAGGTTGAGAGTGACGTCCCTAGGAATGGATTGCTATTTTTCATTATGGTTTACTCCTTTCATTAGAGACTACAATATATATCATTTTTAGGATAGAGTTCCCTCCCCAATAAGGGGCTACAAATATTGGTTTTTGACTGGCGGTGGGAGGGTTTGAACCTGCGAACCTCAGATTGAAATGCTACGATGTCGACCACTTGACCATGGCCGGTCATTTCCTCATGTTTGTAAACTCTGCTTTATTCAAGGAGCACTATATTCTCGAATCAAATAGAAAGAAGAACTATATTTGTAAGACTGAAAGTTGGGATACTTCCAAAAGCCAGCAATTTCTTTCGGTCCAATACTAAAAACTTGTTGCACGGCATGAACTGCCCCCAAAATATCATTGTACTACGTGTTCAATACTTTCCATGATCAGATTAGCTTAGATTTCAGTTTGATGCCCCTATTATAGAACTGGGGATGGTCAAACTTATTAGACGTCCTTTACTCCGAAATTACTAGAGATTCGAACTCCAGATTCGCTGGTCACTTCGTTGGTAGACGGCAATCCACACCAAACCATTTGGGACCTTATGTGATTCTACGCAATTCGGAACTTTGTCTTCAAGGTTTTAAGTTCTGTCTCGCAGAACGAGCCCTAGCGGGTCCGGTGCATGCCGCTTTCATTACACCCAGGAGCGGTGCATGTAATGAAAAAAATGAATTGACGATACACAATTCATTGGTATTAATTTTATGGAATGCATTAAACAATTACAAAAGTAGGATTGTCTGATTGCAAGGTTCAAAAAACAAACCATGCAATTGTGTGACTGTAAGCTGAACATACCTAATACATTTCCGTCAGATTAGTTCATGCCTAAGCTGAACAAAACAGTCTAGGGCAATTAGTAAAATAGATTTTCTACTGGGCCTCGTCTGATCCTACTCCACTCCCCAACCCTACAGTTCGTAGCACGACTGGAGCTGGACAGAATTCCGTTAAATGTGGTTCGTTGTAGAAACGAGAATTTTTGTTCTACTAAGCACAATTCCGTTTGATTTGGGTTGTCAACCAAACTTATTCAGTGATGGACTGAAAACGAACAGTCTTCTCACAACGATTGGTAACAGTGGCGATCAATTCGAAAAGTCATGTAGATTTTAGTGGACAGTAGATTAAACCGCTATTGTCAATCTTGTGCTCAAACTAAAGCCGCGGACGTGATCGTGGAAGAATATTTTCAAAAATGCGGTGAACAGCCAAATGCGGTTTTCCCATCTTGTACTAATGTTCAGTATGTGGGCAATTTTCCAGTCGAAAACCATATAAATGTGTCACTCGGTATCGCGGAATACAAGTCATTACAATAAGGACTACTAATGATTTTTGTCTGCTCATATAATTGGCTACTCGCTACCTATGTCATGCAAACGTTTAGGCATATCTACGTCATAATACCTACTAATAAATGAAAAGGTAATCAGTAGCACCCTTAGCATGCGGATGGACGAACGAAATCTCCTTGAAAGACGAGGCCCATCTGACAGTAACTGCAGTGTTTTAAGTATGTGTGCGATATAATTCCGTGTCCACCCATTTCCATACCTGTACACTCCCCTATTGGTTTCTCACTAGAAACTCCTTTGGAATGCTAGAAGCCTGAATGGATGAGACGTTTACTGATAAGTCACCTGATTATTCGTCGGAAGTTTTTCCTCGATCATGCAGGGCTAAACTTCGGAAAGAGGACGCAAGTCTCGAATGCGTAGATTTTGCTGTCACCAGTGTGTTTCGCATACGGAAAGGCGAATAAGATTTTTTCTGTGTTAGCCTTGCCTGAGGGACGAAAAACATGTGACAAATGGTCAAGTCTGGTTTTTAGATAGATCCTTCACCTGTTCCAGCTCATAGAGATTCACCTGAGATTTTAGTGAGAAACTAAAGAGGAATGTATAAGTATGGGAGTGATTGAAGATGACAGTACTGCCTGCGCGCACATACTACTGACAAATAAACCCCGTACTTACGGCAATTGCGTCTTCTTTCTGAATAGTAGCCTTATCTGACCGAAGAAAGACTTGCAACCGTTTCGCTTTGAGATCCATGTATGCATTATTCATCCATTCAGGCAGCTAATAATTAAAATGCGTTTCTCATCCAGGTTTTCTAGCCATGGGCAACTATTCTCCGATTCACGTGGCTTTTGCGAACAGCTTACCGCTTCCGACTACCACTGAACCCTTGCACCTCTAACCATATTCTTACATTGGGACAGCTGGGTTTGTCCGATTATCAATTATACCATTTATAGTTATCATGTTGACATAAATATGACTTGCTTGGCAAGGTCAAAGAAAGAAAAGTGGAAGACCG
>LUCM01001806.1:179025-202049 GCA_008360955.1 Fasciolopsis buskii
TACAATACAATACAATACAATACAATACAATACAATACAATACAATACAATACAATACAATACAATACAATACAATACAATACAATACAATACAATACAATGCAATACAACACAATAAAATTCACTCTGATGCATGCAACGTGGCTGCTTTATTTGGGCGCGTATTAGTCAATCCTTCAAAAAGGGTTTTGAATACTACCCAGCTTGGACTCCTCACCCAGTCGGTCGAGCGCACGGGATACAAGTACGTGGGTTGCATCAAGCCTTGATGTTGAGTACTTTTCACGGTTGGATCAATGCCACATTGGTACTATTGTCGTATTTTTTAAACTTCCCTTCTTCGTAGATCAGAAAAGAAAAGGGTTCATCCAGCGATGATCCAGTCTTTATGAGTTCGAATCGCCCGATGATGTTCAACTTGGTCGCTTTCTGTCGGCAGCTGCCGCCCTCCTGACAATGGTTCTTAGTGTCGATTCAATAGTAAATGAAGCAAAGCGCAGGCGAACAAAATAAAAACGATACCTGCAACGTGGTAAGTGGGAAACAATGAACAATTCCGTTGGTCAGCCTTTAAAAATACATAATTTTGTAAAAATACTAAAATTGCAATGGTTAGCATTTATCTAAGGTGTTTTTGAATCACTCTCAGCCAATTTGCTACTAGCGGGATCTGATCGACATGATGCATTCTATGCACACTCTTTTTGTATGACCTTCGTTCCGCCTTTGCTCCTTTTAACGAGGGAGTGCTTTAGACTTCTGGTAAAACACGAACGAGGATGGTTCAACTACGGTCGTCCGTCAACATTAATACTTTTCAATAGTATTTTATATTTAACAGAAAATCGTATGCACAAAAACTGCAAAGTTCCTGTGTTCGAAATCCCGTGCACCCGACAACCACAAGCCGAACATAGCCGTGGTGGAACCAACAGAAAAGCGTTATCACATTTTTGAGTCACTTGTGTTGACAGGGGAAATCAAATCCTCCGATAACCGGATGTCGCGTGAAAGAAGCTAGGAGGACGGAAATGTTATGTCAAAAATTGTTTCATATCGATCGCAATGGAACAGCACCAATAAGAGGACCTCATTACTCGGTCTTAACTCGAAGGTCAGCTTGCAGCCAGAAGAAAGTATCACAATCTGTGCGGTAACATTTTCAACATTTCTTGTCACTCGACTATTTTTGCATGAAACAATGTTAATTTAATTCCAATACTGAGACGTTCGGCATGAAAGTCCGGTATCGCAAGAACATGAAATTCAACCGCAACGAATGTTTCCAGATAGCACAAGTACGATCTATTCAAAATGCATAAGTCACTAAGAACAATCGTTATAACCATTGTGATTTGAGGCCCACGATGCAAGTAACTATGACTTGAATGAAAATGTAGGGTAAAACCAGTTAAAATTCTAAACAAGTCCTGCTCGACAAAGCTTGCTAACCAACAGTTCAAAAGCTAGAGTGGTGAAAGGCCCGGTGATCAGTTCTTGATCCCCGTGGATGATAGATTAAGTCTAGCTATTCCTGTAAATAAACGCTACAAATGGAAACATCGATGTTCCCTTTTAGAAAAGGAGCTAATTAACCTGGACTGGCCTACAGATCGGAGAACAACGTATTTCGTAGAGTAGTTGAGCCAAGGAGCCAAGAAGCCACATTAGACAAAAGTCAGGGGCAAGCTAAAAAATACGCAAAACGAAACGAACACATGTTACGTTGCCTAACCTGGAACAAGTAGAAGTAAAAACCAGAAAAGAACGCAGCTCATGAAAGAGCACCATACTTGGATATAAAAATCAACGATGGATTGAATCGAATACGGCTGAACGTGAACACCGAATATCCACACAGACAAATGCAAATGAAAAACGGTTGATCTTGAATTGTACTTCAACAGACGAAACAATTCCATAGTCTATTCAGTTTTATCACATGGGGGAAAATATTATAATGAATGAAGCTAGCGCTGATATGATTTGAATAGAGGCAAGAAGTGTTTCACTTAGAAAGTCGACAAAATAAAATAAACGCAAATTGAGGCTTTTTATTTATTCATAAAACATACAGCCAAAACCAAGCAGGTAAGATCTATGGTGGCTTTTTATGCTGGCCCCATTTAGTTTGTAGTAGGTTCTTTCTTGAATAAGAAGGCATTAATTTACGATTAAAATAGAGCCATAAATGTATGCGTAATAATCGTACAGGAAACTCTGCTCGTTGGTAATAAATTTACACGTAACAATCGTGAGTATTTGTTAGATCCAATGTGACCTTGTGTGGTTCACTGGCACTCCGGTTTTCAGGATCACGCTTGCTGATCGTGTCCACCTCTTGTAGTTGTTCTACTGGTTACGGAGCGTGCCCCTTCCACTACACTCGTGCCTGGATCACGGCCTAAAAACTAGTCTGACAAGGATTAAACACGTTGGCCTCTACGTGCACGAAGAAAAACCCAAAAATCCGACCGGTGGTACGGTCAACCGGAAAATTAAACCGACATCCATCTGCAGAAACTACCTGATTAGATTTGAAGAAGCGATAAAAGAAATCCAATTTTAAAAGATAATAGCAAACTGTGAACAGCGAAACCATTTCGCAAAAATTCGGCAGGAATCCTATCGAGGTGTTCGTATTTTATTGCTGGTTCCTTGGAGCGCGGGCAATTTTGCACAGTCAAATACATGTTTATCCCAGTACATAATTGATCTGAGCGGAATTAATCAACGGAGCGACTCTTCCTTCTGTATAATTTAACCCAATTAGAATGTATTTGTTAGAAACCGTTCGGAATATTTTCGTCCTTTATAGAAACAATTCAGGAAAGGTAGTACATTCGCGAGTTCCGAATAGGGTGAGAGGTGAGGTTTGACAAATGAACGCACCGAGGTAGGGACACAAACCAAATGATCCATCTTTACAGCAATAATTACATTTTATTTGAACAAAAGGAACTGATGTAGTACAGTTTTTCACCTAGGCAGGAAAAAAATGAAAGGCAGTCTAAAAGGTTTCGCCTTCTCCAATTCGTTGCCAGTCCATTAACAATGACCATTCAATCATGGCTTTATTAATTGTTCACGATATTCAGACTGAGAGCAGTAGTCTTGTTCCGTTTGTCAAAGGATTAAATCCAAGGCTAGTTGCAAACTGGTACTCGTTGTTTCACACAAAACTCCACGGGCTATCGACGAGAAATGCTAATCACTCGAATTCTTTTGATGAGAAAAGCGGCGAATATGTGCTTTATTGATTCCCGTCAACCATTAAATTTGTTCATGGTCCATTTTTTTCTGAACGTACTAAACGAGTTGACTAGAAATTTACTGTATGAAGATTCCACTCGTTCATATTAAAATGATGGGATAAATTAGGCTTTATGTCCCTTTTTATTGATCAGTAACCCAGCGTGGTCGAAGTAGTTGTTGACTTGTCCACGTTCCGGTTGGCGCGGATAACCATTCTCAATACCGATTTACAAACTTATGTTACTGTTCAATAGAACTTCACATAGAACCATGTACTATGGGTCATTGTTGTTTTGGTACGATTTAAACCCGTTCTTGTTAGTGATTTCAAACGAATTTTACACTTCAAACTTGGACTGGGAATGAACAACCAAAACTGAACGTTTTTGGTGGCCGCGCGAAATTCCACTTTGGCTGAACCAAACCAAATGGAATTCACGACTTGTGACAATGTTCCCACGATTGGCCGTAGTTAATTTACGATTTAAACACAAAATGGAACCAATGGAATCCATTGCTATCCAAAATCTTGAGTTAAGACTAAAAAAATTTCAAAACCATTGAACTGAACGAATACTCATCTGATTACTAATGCAGTCCATCTACTCTATATCGTATCGGACATCCGATACAGTGTGAATCTATCTGATGGACTCCGGTTAATCCATGCAAATGTTCTGTTTAGAGACGTTGAGGTCATATGTTTAAATATTTCTGGAGACTAATCAATAATGAGTGTGCGCGAAATATCTTTAGCATATGTGCGCGGTCTTCTGATGTGGCTTTGAAGGAACCAATGATCGTAAAATTATTACAGCTTGCTTTAGACGATTCAGGCTTTACACAGTCTATGAAGTTTGTCCTACGGAACCCATACTAGTGAGTTTTAAATGACACAAAATACAACTTAATTGTAATGGATATATATATATATATGCATTCATATGTGTACATACATATGTATATATAAATGTATATGAATATATATATATTTACATAAATATCTCCCTCCACGTTACCTTTACATCGTTTTTCAACTGCTTTTCATTCCTTCGTTTTATTACATGCTCGAAGCACCAGCGTAATGTAAGGGACTTTTTGCATGGCCTCAGAGATGCACCGCAATGATAAAAGATTGCAATCGTGACCTTGAAAACTGAAGTGACCTGTCGAGTGACAAAGGGTTCTATAACATCGAATTCGACAACAAATGAGGCGACAATGAATTACAGTCTATCTAAAACCGATCGGTAAATCTGGGACTTCACCGTTGACCCTTTGGGTGACAGAAGTCTCATTCTTCTGACCACTGGCTCATTTTTCGTAGCTACTTAACAACTTTCAGAACAGCTCATCGTTTAGCATCCTCATTTTATGTGATCATCGGTGTGAAACATTGCATCAAAAATGCTGCTGTATAAAAATCGGTTTTTCTATAGAACAACCGTTCTTTGATAGTTTTGCAAACAATCCGGGTTTCGGTAGAGGGCCAAGCATGTTCTCGACGTGACTGGAGCCCAACCGAAGTGGTACCAGATTAGACAAAACTGATTCACAAACAGAAATTTGTCCGAAATTGAACGACAGTGGAATTGTCCAACAGTGTTTGTGTCACGCACGGAAAAACTGCGCCTTAGTATTACTATCGTCCTGAGAATCACATCCAGACTTGACCAGTCGTTTGTACATGCAATGCCTTAGTTTGCTTTTTAATTGGGCTTATCATTTGAAGCGAATAAAGCTAAACAGGGTGGTTAGATGACAACAGGATCAACATCCAGCCTAGAGGAATTAGATGCAGCGTCACGAGGGTGAGGAACAGTACGACAGAGTTGAAGATCGATGCGAAAGAAGAACGTTGTAGTTTAAAAGTCAAGTGCACTCACTGATGTCTGCAGGTAAATCTTATGCAGATAGATGAAGTGGGTATCAAGGATCTAGTAGGGTCAGATTCCTGGGCACTTACCTCATGCCTTCGAATATCAAGTGTGGCAGTGGTATATGCAGTTGGCTTCAGGTTTCTGTCGAAGACATTTTGCTCAGCTCAGTAACCATGACTCACATGATTTGGAAGCAGTTTATAAAAAGCGATAGTGAAGAACAGGATATAAAAGCCATCGTGTAATGCGAGATATTTCTGAAAACTTTGTTCAGAAGTCAATAGCACACTGAACCGTTTTCTGTGTGTCGTAATGTAATTCGGACAGTTGTGATTCGCGATGGCTCAGTTAATCTCAGAAGTAGAATACGCGAACACTTTCTACCGTTAAAACAAACCATTTTATCCGGTAGTACTAAGTCGTTTAACACTCCCTACCTTTAGGAGAAGTCGTTGGATGGACTGAACACAACGAACAGCGTTGACCTTGTCCAGTGTTTTCAAACTTATCACTTAAATGTATCAAGCCACTCTGCTTGCTAATCATGTTCGTTGCAAGGCGAGATTTTGGCCATTGGTTACATTCATGGAGAATGTCGATGAGACGGCGTTCCGTTGCCAAATGCCCAAGCCATTCGGATAGTATCAGACATTTGTGGAATTCTGTGGACCCACCAGCTGCAATAAGAAAGCTCAGTTACGTGATCGAATGACCAAACTAACATCTCACTAGTTCCGAGTAGGTAAATAGCTGAACTAAATTACTGGCTTCGTTAGAAGAGCACATGATGTTCTGTTTGCCACTTCTAGAAGCATCATTTGGCAATGTTTCCAGGTCAAATACCTGATAGCCTTTTACCCGTGTGTGAGGAACTCTAGCTATTAATCACTGAAAATTTATATAGTTGCTTTATAGGAATTTTTCAGGTATTGACGTGCCCCTCCTCGCACCTATTATCTTTCTAACTGCCACCGGACTTGTGTACTGAATGCAGTCTTAGGAACCATCTAGCCATTATGCAATAAAGATTACGTTGACTGAAATTCGTACTAAGAGCCACGAGGTACTAGGCCTCTGAATGTCATATGAAACAACATTAGAGAACCCCAGGCAAGAATGTGTCAACCGTATTTGACTTTGGTTGTTCACAGTAATCATTTCGCAGAGGGAGAACGCTGTGCCATTATTACTAATTTGGGCTTTTCCCCGAACAGCCACTAAAGGTTAAGTGGTAACGAGTTTTGGACTGTTTATGCGAAAAAATTTTGACCGCACCAGTATCCCTTCTATCGACTTGTTTTCTCGGTAACGTTAACTTTTCTCTGTGATGTTCTGGTACGGAACAGTGGTTGGTACGAATATGACGGATAGTTCGGCAAATTACAGGTGCATCAATGCTTTGGCATGCACCCATCTAAATTGTCTCATCGAATACAGCCTTGCTCTGGCAGCCTTAGTGATTCGAATGGTACACCAATCAGTCCAAAATAACAACATTTTAGTTTAGGTAGATTACGCGAATGGTAGTTTGAGACATACTGTGAATGTAAAATTCATTTTTTCAGGCCTTATCTGCACAAAATATGGCCGAGGGCGCATATAAGCCCTTCCCAGACCAGCTTATGGTCTCCCATATCGATCTTTGCAACCCGACCACAAAACTGTATATATATATATATATATTTACTTGCATACAAGGAAATAAATATATATACCTTTAAATAAAGTTACAATAAAACTCCTTTATCTACTCCTCGATTTTTTACAGGGCACAGACGTTTGGTGACCAAACGACTGACCTGAAGATAACGTACTTTTTCGATAAACAGAAAGCAACTTAAAGGAGAACAGCATAAAATTAAAAAGAAAAGAATGCTGTCCGAAAACAGTTGCTTCAGATAAAATCAAACAGAACGATTATATGCTTCATGTGGCCTCCACTATGCCATTAGTTCACAACCGGAACTGTTCAGTTGAGAGAAGAGCTAACGGAGAAACACTAGTGATAGTACCAATATAAACACTTCCTTTTTCCCACGAAATGGACAAACGAGTATTATTGTAAGGACAAATTAGTGCTAATCTCTCGGTCATTGCTTATCTGCATTGGACAGTGTTTGTGATGACCCGGCGAATACAGAACAAGTTTGGTGTGATTCATTCTCCCATACTTGTCTGCTGAGTTCAATATTATGGTATACAGAATGTTAACCTGGAGTTGTACTTGGGTGTCCGTTTCGATCGACTTATATAGTGTAGGCCGGCTCAACAATCTTTCGAAATAAAGACTGAACAACGGTTCTTAGCGATTTCAAGTGCCCGGCAACCAAACTGACGAGTTTCTGTATCCCATTTGCAATAGATTTTGCTTTTGAACAAAACGTAAACTGGGCTAGATGACAGTAAAGACCAAGGGGTAAACAAAACAGAGTTATCCGATCTTGTAGGAGATAGCCATTAGATGTAAAGCAGTAGATTAGTGACATGTGCCACTTAGGATGACAGAATTCTTCTTTTAATTGGACTCGATGAGATCTGAAGCAATGAAAATTAGAAAATTAATTATCTAATTTGCCCAGTGACTGAGCTGAACAGTAAGATTTTTGTATTCCGTTTAAACTTCGGTTTCCAAGTGTTTGCAGTGACAGGAGTAATTCTGTCTGTAACTAACAGTTGTTTCATATCTGGCCCACACAAGCGCAACCAAACCACTTGGGCAGAAAATTTTGACCACATGCAAAGATTCCGGGTTAGCAGACCGGTGTAAGCGGTCGACAGCCGGTTCCCCGGCCTACTATTTGTATGAAAAAAAAAACAATTTGTGTTTACCACTTGTTTTGACTCAGCCCACTTATAATCAAAGGATACCTTCGAATGTCATAGATAGCAAAGAAAATATTTAAAACAACTTTTTCAAACTCGGTCTCCAGATGCGCTAATATCGTCGTGTGTGAATTCTTTAGTCCTCATACGTCTTTGTATTGTATTTCATAGACTTTTGCCTATAAATGTGCAGCGTTTTCTTCAAAACCCGTGGTGGAAAATGAAAAACTGATTGCATTCACCATTTTGCAGAAATGAAGAAAAAATAAACTCGTCGAGGCATTCGTCGAAGTTGACTGAACCACGTTTGTGGTTTGTCAAATTGTGTATTAAATAAGGGACAGTGGAGCTCCCATAAGTATTGATTCTTGAAAGCATGGAAAGAAAGGCTCATGGTATTGAAACGAGACAATGGCATTATGGAAGGTGATGTTTGGGATCTGAAAGTATTTTGTGAGTTGATCACACAGATTAATGGACAACTCATTAATTGGCGTGGAAAGTTAGTAAAACGTAAATGATTGACAGAGCCGAAGAAGAATTTTAAATCCATTTTTAAGGAAATTTGCAAAAAATAACTGGAGAAAAGTAAACTCCTGGGAAAATACATCGGCATATAAACCAGGAGATGGTGTTTTGCTTCACCTTGTAATATCGGATCCGTCTGATTTATAACGACAGTCATCGGACCAGGACAACCAAACGTTCCCACTTTGTGAAGTAGAAGAGTCCGTGGGACCGAATCGAATGCCGAAGAATAGTCTAGGAAGGTGCAATGCACAGATTTTATCGATGGGTATAAGGTCTTAAAAATGTGATAGACAAGGGAAGCGACAGTGACAAAGTAGGCCTGTTTGGTTTACAACCGAACTAAATGGGGTCGTCAGAAGGATTTAGGGAAGAAAGTATGAGTGTAAGCACAGCATGTCCTGTCAGTTTAAGACCAGAATACGTTAAGCCGATGGGGCGAAAGTACTGTGCTGAATCAACAGATTTGTTGGATTTTGAGATGGAAGCAACAGTGACGGGTCTCCAACAGTCGGGGATAGAAGACCAGCTTCATGATGAGTTAATGTGAGAAGTGAATGCATCCGTCAGGGCCACAGCAGCGTGCGTTAGAAACGATGAAAAGAGACTGTTACGGCATATCCCTGTGGTATTTTCGGCGGTGCACGGAAGCTCAAATATATGTGCCTTAGAAAATCGTGTAAGTGTCATATCATCCCCCTTTGAAAATATGACTGGATTATAAGTGGAAGCATGAATGAAAACTTGATTGATGCTGTCGACATCTGCTGAACATTTCACGCCTCTTTTCTTCCCACACAACAGTCGAATGTCTTGCCAAGGGAATCGGTTGTCGTTACCACTCAAGAGTTGGCTGGCGAATGTAGTGTCAATGCGCTTGATTTCAACGTTGACTAGAGTGGAAGTGTGTCGTACACGCGTGTTTCTACGGGATTTGCAGAAGTATTCCTCAACTCTCCTCAGAGATTTCAGTATCTGGTCACTTGAGACGAACAGTGTTTTCAGGGGACAGTAGATATCAACGATTGCATTGGCCACCTCTGTGAAAAGTTTGGCATTGTTATTGAGCAGGGGTTCAAAAGAGAAACAATCGGATGAGAGTGGAAGGGACTTCTGAAGAAGAGTAAGGTTGGTATGTGTAACATTACCAAGTCGAACTCGGATTTGATCTGTCTGCTTAAAGGAATGGAAGGCCAACCGAGAGTATATGTTGGGTTTTAACAGAAGCAGACAATGATTGCTGTTTCGGATGGGAGCTCGTAGTTTCAGGGGAAATAAATCCGGGTGGTTGGTAATAACTCTATCTTAAGTAGAATTGTCGCTGGTTGGAGAAAGGCAAATGTCAGTCAGCTTAAACCCAGTCATTGTTGGGTTTGATTCATGATTGACATCACCCACAATGGTATGCAGACGATCCTCAAGAAGGGGAATAATAAATGCCAGGAAAAAGTCGATGTGATATTGTGTCACGAGCTAAAAAGGGCAATATATGTTCGTTGCAACCACATAGGTATGGCGGGAATACCTGGGGTGACACCGGGCTAAAAGACAGTCAGTTCCGTTTAGCGAGTACGTATAAATACTTCGGACTTGCCAAACCAGGAGTTTCTGTATGTTGCCACACTGCCTTTAGTCTTTTTCCTGTCCGAAACTCTGTCCCGCCGATGGAATCTGAAGTTGTCTATCGACACGAGTGAATCTTCAATATCCGGATTCAACAATGATTCTTGTATGCAGATGACACAAGTGTGAACATAAATCAATGATTAGAGTACGAGGGACAGATGCGACATTTTCGTAAGTAAAGAGTGGATTTTGGTACTCAACAATGCCGGAAGGGATATCTTAGCCGGACTGGTGCATTTAAGAGCTGCCTGCCAGCCAGCACGACTGCCTCTTCTGGATGGAGTTACAACACTGCTTGGTCCCAGTCCTGGATGAGAACCAATAGGGTTTTCAAACAGCAATATTTTCGGTCGATTGTAGCAGTCAACGGAAACCACAATGGACCCGGAAATCCCACGAGAAAACGACGCAGCAATGATGAGACGGAATTATAGTGCAGCCATTTACAAATTCGAATCAGTAAACCCGAGGTTGATTGCAAATCAATGTTCCCCAAATTGGTCAGAGTTAAATCGATCTATGGCTGACTCCATCCGTGAAAAGAATTCGTAAGACTCCCGTAGTTGAGTCCCCTGTCAGGCCGTTTGAATGATATGAATAACAAAGCTGATATGGTCTAACCCAAGATGAACGAATTACAGTGATATATATATATATATGTTGACATTATTATGGTGACATAGTCAAATCGAGTAAAGCCAGGTAACTCAATATTAGTTGAAGAAGAAGGCAGGTGAACTGGTCGACAACCAGTCATATTCAAAGCAAACGGATGAAATTGTAACGAGCAGATTGTGTACCGTCCAACGACTGAGGGGATTGGTGATAGCTGGTACGCCTAATTGGCTTCTGTTAATGTTGGTTTCTATGCCTCCTGTCCATTTTAAATTGAGATACGTGTGATCCGCCGGGAACAGGCCTGACTCGAATGTACACCCAGAGACACGGACCAGACAAAACCTAAAGACGGCGTCACGTTAGCGGAAAAAAACGGATTGATAATTGGATGTGTCTGATGACTCTACACTAGAAGGTCATTGTGATAGTCATCGGTGAAAGTAGGATAAAACCGAGACTTGAAGATTTACTGTCTTTCAGTGCAGTTTGCCTTCAGACTACCAACATTCATGCAGCTAAAACTGAAGTGACCAAGTCAATCAGAAGAGCGCTAACCGCACAATCCTGCAATTAGTGTTTCAACATTCACTGGAGCCACCAACCCACAAAGCGCGTCTGCTCCGCGGCAAAATGCTATCACAGTCCTTATTATCGTCGTAGTTTAGTTAAAAGTCGAATGAATGAAGGTCATTATAGGGTCAAAGGGTGAAACATTTCGCACAGAACAGCCAGAAGTGCTGTTTGGTTTAAGGCTATCTGGACAAACTCACTGCAGCCGTGCACGCACATAAAACAACCAGTGGTACAGTTGGCAAAAATAAAATAATTTCCAGTCTAATAGTACATTCTACTCGTCCTTCAATCGATTGATCCTGGGTGAAGCCCCAGATTACGTAGGGCTGTCTGGACATTTATTCGTTTGATATCCGCCACGGTTACTGTTAACGACATAAAACTCGATTGAATTTCTACTTCAATTTGAAGCCTGAATTGGCTGAACATTCTAGAATAAGCCGAATGTGAAAAGACTTTGGACTTGGCAAGATCTCAACCCACTCATGGGGTCACCCCAGGCGTCTACAGCGCATGTACCCCAGTAGTTTAGATATGAGCCCACGTTAAAGGATTTTGCCGTATTCTGCCCTGGTAATTTCAAAAAAATTGAAAGCGGGTGTCGCTGCCTTTATTGTAAATAAAGTAATGTTAATAAAACAGCGATGTAATACGCCAACGTTTTGACTACCGGAGGCAGTTTCTCAAGGAAAGTCATACAATCAAATAACAGTGAACGTTCATATGCCAACGGGTGTCCACTTATCTGTGTGTGTGTGTGTGTGTGTGTGTGTGTGAATGTGTGTACTTTGAACTATGGAACGAGTGAGAGATTAGTTGACCTTCTCGTCATGCACCGTCGTGGTGGTGAGGTCAGCTAGCGTGGCGACCTTTCCTCAAAGATGTTAGGGCTGCCCATATCTCCGGAATCTGCCCCGTCGTTCCGATTGGGGTGGGCGCTTATCGCCACAGCCTCGGCTAACTTACATTCAGTGCAGGTTCTGAATCCCCGTTGGAATGCTTTAACATTTTCACAATCTTTGTTGTGTCCCTATGACTAGGCATGCAGAGCGACGGCTGAATCGCGCTCAAGTTTTGATAAGGCTGCCTTGTCCGAAGGTCTGCTCTTTTCTTTTCTTCCTTGTTCTGTTATCCGTGTCATCAGTTGTCTGCTGGCTTGTCCAATGTATTCTGCTAGGCATTCCTTGCAGCTGATTTTGTAGATGTAGTTGTTTTAGTCTTGAGCTTTAGGCTTGATAAGTGACTTTTTAACGTATTGTCATTCCGGAAGAAGTGCGAACGTCAAAGTCACTGAGGTCCTTTTTGATTGCTTCCGAAGGGCCTGATCCGTACAGAATTCCGGCCGAGGCCATTTTATCCTATTTTTTTCATCTTGGTTGCTGATATGCAAGTTTCCAGTTGTTTTCTTATAAGACGTGGCATATAATGATTGTTTTGCTTGGACGTCTTAGTTCATCTTTACATTGGCGAATTACACGTACCAACAAGGCTATGTTATTGACATTATATCACTCAGAATAAAAACCAATGAATGGTGCATTGATTTTTCGACATTTAGGGCCTGCGTTGTTCAAATATCCCCGCTTAGTATTCGCCTTTTACTATTCTTGAGAGTTTTGTTTTCCTAATTTTTCAAACTGAATTAGGTCAAGAAACTTGTTGGGAAGTGGACTTGATGCTCACTTCCTTATCTTTTATCTTTTACTCCCTTTTTAATAATGAACTACCAACGTACATCGATTTTTTCAGGAAGGGGGTCGCCAGGTGGGGAAGCTGATCGGCGGCGGGAGGATTCGAACCCGTGACCTTCACATCCAAACGCCACGACTTAATCCTCTTGGCCACCGCCGGATGGGATTTAGTTGCTAAAGAATTTACACCATTCCAAGTTTCCATTTGGGGGATATGGCGCCCTGCTTCATCATTCGGTTGGTCTTAGCATATCCCCGGGATTGAAAGCATCAGTCACTAGTTCTCCTATCATACTACCACCATTTTTTACCTAACCTTTTATTGTCTCCTTCGCGTATTCATTACTTCGAAACCTGGTTTGAACACAGCACACAATCCCGATAAGAGGACTTCAGATCATCTGGATCCCACCGCGGTGTCTTGGGGCAGGACAGATTCATTCAGTCGATATTCACCCATCAAATGACAACTCAGAAAAGAAGATTGACTCCATATATTCTCGTTGGTAATTGTGTCACACTTTGTGACGACCACCATATCTTTGGGAGAGGTTCGGACGTGCAGAGTTAAGCCACGGAGTGCATGACAGTTGGCGAAAGGTAAAATATTATCCCCACTTCGGTGAGATCATACGTTGTCAAGTTGAATCTGTTATTAAAGCTGAACGATGCTCATATTTTCCTGACTTTAGGCACTTTTCAATGTTCGAAGATACTTTGCACAACAACTTCAAAATGGAGCTCACGATTTTTCTGGAATAGCGTCAACAAAAGCGTAATATCCTTACAATCTGCATTGCTTTAATGAAGGCCGTTATACGTGTAGATCCAAACCAGTTGCAGAGGATAGCATGAACAAAACGTGACTGACTTCATTCATCCAAATGAACCCAGAAGAGAGAAAATGAACCAAAATTAGGTGGTCTAATAAGGACCATTGCGGAGTCCATCCAGCTGAATGGTGTCTGCAGTGCCTTAATCACAAGTACCAATGACCACAATATTGCCAGTGAATTTCTTTCTGATTTCCAGATTTTTAAATTCCTTTCTTTTAAATTGTCAGACTTTCCTTTTGTCTTTCAGTGGTTCATTTTATTGATATTCACAGTGTACCGATATTCGTCCCGCTTGTTCAACACGTCCCAGGTCACACGTCTACCCGGTGCTCGACCAGCGGATTTCATCCAACTCATCTAAATTTTAGCCGATACCTAGCATAATACTGAGAAGAAACGCACAACAGCATTTCCGAACCGAATGATTGCTGCGATTTTAAGTGTCATCTGAAGTGATTTGCGAACAAGTAGAAGATACCCTGTGCATGAAGTGTTTAGAATGACCTAGATGCTCTGCGCTGCATCTAGATAACCAAAGAACATTTCACGTTGTTTGCACTTTTATTGACAGACAAATCGATGTCATTTGCTTGCAGTCATACAGTTTTCCTATCGAAAGTTTTGCAACCAAATTAATGGATCCGTTTGTGATCACAGTTTATCCAAAACAGACCTGAGTCAGGAGATGATTGTTTATTCTTATTCAAGGTGATTTTCGAGGGGAATGTCTGCTATATTTACGGTAAATCATTTACAATATCGTAACGAGAGTTTCAGTCAGACCATTCGTATTGGCAAAATACGAGCGGTCACCTGAATTATTCACTTTCCAGACCCCTCTCAATCCAAGGGGATTTCCATTTTGTTACGAATTCGGTCTGAGCTTCCCCAAAACCCCATGGTTTGTAATTGCAATGCGTAGCTTCGTTCGCCCTGGATAACCCATCACATTTTCGCTACTCATCTACGACAAGTTCTTCCTGTTCACCGACCGTTTTATTGTGCTTAACCACGCCGATGAAGCTTTTTATGCGTTCCGCAGTTTGCTTTCAACATAATCTTTACTCTTTTTATAGGTAGTGACTGTCTATGCATGGACGGATTCTTCGAAGCATCTGACCGTTGCATGAACAAACGTTTCCAAAATGTGCGATTATCAAATAAAGTATATGGAGACCACAGAGAATCGTCTCTGTTTCCAGAATGGAGATTCGGGCATCAAATAAGTCCGGCATTCAAACTCGAGGTGATTATCGGTAACCACCGATCCTAACCTACTCACTAAATTCAGCATGATCCTACATGGACCAAATTGGTACATCGGTTCCAGTATATTCTTCCGATTGCGGTAATGGACTTGGAATATTGTCGGCGTCATGCAACGGAAAATTAACTTTATCTATATGTGATCACTGATAGAAGACTACTTGATTAATACAAATTCGTTTAGCTGCATTCATTCCCATTTCCCTCGCTTCCTCTCAAACCATTCCGGAGTGGACTAAACAGGTGTTGCCTCCCTCCTTCTATCTGCTGAACTGTCGAGGAAATTTTGATTAATAATAAAAGTGCTATTACTTGTAAGTTCTCCCATCGTATCATCTGTTTAAGTTCTTTCATTCAACGGACTTTCTGCTCCCACCTGCCATTGGACGTTCCTAAAAGAACATTTTCGTCTAAAATGCCAAGGCAAATCGGTGGTCTTCCATGGAATGTAACTACTCAAACTGATGTATTGATTACAATACGGTTTCCACAGTTGCGTCATGGAAACATCCGGGAATTGACCTAATATGAGGCCCCATCTGTTCAGGATACATTTATGATGTATTCTTGAAGGTAAGGTGTCAGTCAATTGTTAATTCATTGCTGCAGACAATTCACAATTTAATGAGGCCATATGTTCTTTTTTCTGCGATGTCTCCTTCTATTCCTTATTGTTTCTTGTCAGGTTTGTTGATCTTAAATAAACGATTTCACTATTCTTCTTAGATGTACCTGACTAGCTTTGTTCAGATTATACAGCCTCCTAGCTGCCACAGATTTTGATCCGTGGAGTAAACTTTGATCTATTATTTAATCAAACTGAATTCATCCTTACAAACTTAATTCTGCATGAATTTTTCCAACTTGATCATTAATCATCCGCATAGACACTGCGGATCATCCCCGACCAAGCGATGTGATTGGACGCCCAATCGGTGCAGACTGACATCCGGCAAGAGCGTTGAACAAAGTGCTCACCGTGTTATGATCAAACCATTGCAGTCGACAGCGCTGGGGAAGATGGAAAGTTATTTGACATTGCGGCACGGTATTTCGATTTTTTTCAGAGGATAGTTCCTCTTGATCTGTCCGGATAATTCGCTTTAGAGAGCAATGTTTGAATAATTATAACCTGGTATCACAATGGCCATGCCTTCCATCGATGATTAATTAAGTGGAGCGGACAGCACCCAAAAAAGAGTAGGCTGATTTTATTGCGCTTTCGTAATGCTTAGTGTAGATTTTCAGACATCAAATGCGTAGTTTTCGATCCCTATTTTAACTGCACCATTTTCTTGGCCATTCGGTATCAGAACCGATGTTAGGTATTTGAAGAACGCGATATTCTCGATTTGTTGGTCAGTGGTGAGTGATTGCCTTTCACCTAGAGCTGAGTAAACCAAGAAAGCCTTTGGTGTCGACTTCCGAATAAAAACCAGCTGCATGATCCAACTTAAAAGAAAGTGAATGTTTGCCAGATAGAAACCATCACATACTCAGTATACTAGTCTAAACCCAGGATTTTTCGTCATCCGTCAGTTCTAAATTCAGGTGGTTCTATTCACAGAGTGTAAGTTCTCTCACATATTTTACGGTACATTTTTAAACCTACCCTGTTTGAAGATGATCTTGAAACAGCCTGGTCTTGAGGAGCGTTTACCAATATTTCCACAGTATCACCATTGCGTGGTGAACTTCATTTGCGAACACTTGTTCACTGATCCGTGCGACTGTGAGCCTTGTGTTGAAACCCCATTTCTTGTGATAAGTTAAACTACCCTCGGGCTAAAATAAAACAGAACTGCGGATGTCCGTCCCCTGGGCCTCTCCTAGTTTCCTGCGGTCTCTTTAACACTATAAGTGTGTTACATTCCGTCAAACATAGTATTTCGTTGACACTACTGAACGAACAGTGTCTTTAGGCAAAAGTTTCCGTAGGTTGAATTTTGGGATTTAGCCACCGATACAAAGACACAGAGAGAGGCTAGAAGACGTACTCTGAGTTAAAACGTTTATTGTGGCCTTTGGATCCAAACAAGGAGTTGTTAGCAAATGTGAATGTATTGGATTTGTGTGCTATATACCTAAGACCATGCAAATCTAAACAGTGTTCTTTATTCCCCAACATTGCGGCAATATCAGGCTACCTTTCACACTGTCAAGTGGCTAAACACTATAATCACTAATGACTGCTTTTCCCAGTGGCTCTACTTCTATGGTCAATTAAGTGTGGTCGAATGCTTGTGGCTATCAGCATAAACCGGGCGGCCTGACGACTGCGTTCTGATATCAACCCGAATGTTATGCAGGATGATTGGTCTTAGACACCACGTGAGGTTGGGTAATGCCTGACAGTTAGATTATTTTCTAGTCCTTAGGTGCTTCCAACTTCCGCTAGAACATAGATCTCTAAATCCAACGATAACATATTCTGGTCATCGAAATTCATCTACAATTGCACATTCTAGTTTTGTGCATCCCATCGTATATTTGTTTCCCATCCTGTGAATCAAAAAAAAATGTCGACTGGATGTGTTTCGTAACTGATTAGGGCACCGATCGGTATAAACCTATTGTCCATATCATTATCCACGGCCGATCAATCAACGTCAACTACAAAAACAACAAATTTGTGTCATTGTGCAGATGTATTGTTTACTTCACTGATTTGTTACGGTTTCTACCACACCAGTCACGTGACGAAGTTCGCAGCTGTGAATCCCTCAGGCTGATTCCGGGTAGGCAAGCTCACCAGGTCTACCTAGACAACAGGCTTTATTTTATCCGAAATACAAAAGCTGTTAGTTAGCTTATCCTGTTCCTAAGCAAGAATTATTTGCGCAAATAAGCAAACGGAATATTTTCCAAGGTTCTAATTTCTTTCGCCTTGGGGACCCTCCCAAAGAAAAAATCAACCCTAAGTATGATGTTAGAGAAGAATCGAATTCGCATCCGCGAGGCACATTCCACCAACCGACCGTGCTACTCTTAGAAGTGAAATTCTATTCCACTTTCATCTCGAACGACAGTGTTTCGCTTTGATTTTTTCATTTCCATTAGGCTGTTTGTGAGTGACAGGAAAAATAGTTTGAGTAAACAAACGAAAAAAAGAAAACGTTTGGAACTTTATCCAGTGTACACAACCAAAGGTTAGAATTATTGTGACTAAAATTACGCACGGAGCTAACCGTTGGACTGTTTTCAATTCTTCGCAACTGTTAGTTGAAAATGACATGTTGTCAGTCAAGATGAATGAAGTCGATGCGTTACACTTTTATTTCTGTCTGTTACTCGATCGACTATTAGGTTCGCTGTCAACAATTACTCGATCTTGATTTGGAATCGCTCTACGTACGTGCAAATCTGCACACATGCGTGTTACATTCATTTTCAAAGCTTCTATCGCTGACCTTCCAGAGCAACCAAGGTATTTGTGCGTGTTTCTCATACAGTTACTTTCAACTGGAGCCTGATAATTAGATCAGCCAGTTCACAGTAGGTGTGCTTTAATCCACACGGTAAAACAGACCCACTGAGTCGAAACAATCAAGCGTGGTAAAATTCCAGTCAGTTTGTTCAAAATCCACGTGAAAAACTGTTCAGTTGTTAAAGCAATTGAGAACATAGTTTCGAAATTGCCTTTAACAAATCACTTGTATGCACAACAGGCAAGTGAGAATCGGAGATCACGTATAGACAAGTAGCTAACCACAAACTAACAAAGAGCGGTTTGAGAAAAAACAGTTGAAAAAGTACTATGCAAACTGAAAGTACCTATTCTTATCCGTGCACATTCCGGATGCTCCCCATGACCGTCGGTACCGAGTGAATATCACCAATTACATGTCCATACTGTTCACAAAATTGGTCATTACAGTAACCGACTTTCGATTCCATCAGTGCTTCTTATTACCATTGCTGAATTATCTTAGTGGATTGGCTTGTACGAATACCAATCTAGATTGCACATAATACTGATCTCTAAGAGATTTATCGATGACAATCACCAGAATCGGTATGATATTTGACATCGTATCGATTCTCCGAATGCGTCTCTACTGCTTTATTTCACTGATGTGTTTGAGGTTGTACAAAACCGAGCAGATAAAAAATGTCTCAATACACCAAATACCTGGTATGTTGATTCAGTCCGCCCCCCCCCCCGGGTAAACATGCATCGAACAGGCTGCAGGATCACATCTTACATCTGGTCGTGCAGATGTCACATGAAGTTCAGTACACTCATGAGGGTATGTTATGTAAAATTCAGAATTTTCGTACCTTGTGAACCTGAAAATATGAGCTAGTTCAAGTATATTTTAGAAAAATCTTCCCGTCTAAGGGGCTTAAGTTGAAACTATGTCAAACATCGAAGGTCATAACTGAGATGACCTTCTACGCTCTCTCCTTAGTCAACGGCCCGAAATATTCTATTCCATGCATGCTTCCGTTACACCTCTGAGTTAAGACGAACAGATGAGTTATTCCGTGAATATCACACGAGGGCTGGTGGTGGTGTGAAGATTGTACCCAAGCCACGTTTTAAAGATGAGGAAATGTTTTTTTCTCCTGTACTCTCTGGGACGTATGCCTTAGGATTCGAACAATACAATCCAAGTTCAAAATGCATCTGCTACTGGGTTCATAACTTTGGGGTTTGTTGTTGAATCTTTTACACATACACACAATTGTTCGAAATAGGATACAAATGTTTACTGTACGTCCACAACTGTGAACAAATTTGACGATCTATTTTACCCGTTCAAACCGATTCCGGCGAGACTTGAATAGGTTCGTTTCAGTCAACATTTTTTGCAATCTCGAAGGTTAAGCCTTTTCTTTGACTGTCACTTTTTCTAACATCTTCCTATTGACATTGATGTGAATCTTGACGAAACGGTTGCACGTAGCCTGAAGTCAAATAGTAACAACAGGGGATCCAAGAAGCATAATTTATTAAAATAATCAATTTTTCATATCGATGATATCCAGCACTAAAACGATAAAAGATAAAAACACTCTGCATTTTATCTCCTTGTGAGAGCTTGAGAGCGGTAGGGGAAGAACGAAGGTGGGCAGAACATTTGACGGCTTTGATATACCTTGCATTAGGTGCGGAGATATGTTCGCGTTACCTGCTAGTGTGTATGAACCTTGTGTGTAAATTTTGCACCACCTGTAAGCTTTCGATAGACAGTGGTGAGATCTCATCGGAATCTGAGATGGTCAATATTCTGAAATGTTAACACTGCCTGAGCCCATGCGTGACCACCGTTGAGATAAACGAATTAGTTCACCTGAGATTTACTTCACTCCAAGTGACAAAATCCAGTATCCAGACTACTAGTTCTCATATGATTCGGTAGCTATTCACACAGAAGATGAAACGGAGACGCTACACGGGCAAAAGCAACTCATTGCAAGCGTTTCGAGTAGTTCACTTTATTTAAGTCTTAATTTTAATTGAGGACATATATATATATGCAAACTGAAACCGGCACAAAAAAATTTTTTTTTTTTTTTTTTNCTTCCTTACAGTTCCGATATCTGGCGACTTTCTGTATTCGACCACCGATGTCTCCGAGGCATTGCTCGCATTCAGTGGGAATATCGGGTGAGCAATGATAAGGTGCACGATCGTGTATTGGGTGCAGACAGTCGTCCTCTAACTGAGATAATTGTTCTACGTCGTCTTCGGTGACTTGAACACATTGCGTATGCCTGTTCGTCGTCCACCTTTCCGAGCTCTTTTAGGACGTGCTGAGCAAGGTTAGAAGAAGCGACGCGGCGATCAGGCTATGACTTGGAGTAGAGGTATAAAGAAGTTAGCCTCGGTTGGTGGTTCCTCCATTCGTGGTTAGGGCCAAGAGATGAAGATTGTTGTTGGTTGGAGATGCTGACAGATATGGCTCAGGACCGAAGTCAGTGGCGCGTATGCTGTGTGCCCTGTCTGTAGAACTTATCACTCGTAAAAACAGTTGAAAAACAACCAAAAAGTCACAAAATGTGTATGATGGAGACACAGAGAAATGCAATTGGTTTGTCATTGTTTATTAAGATTACTGTTACTTTCCTCCTCTGATCCACTTCCTGTATGATCCCATTTACGTTTTATGTTTGATGCCAAGCATACATATATATATATATGCAAACTGAACCGGTCACATGAATTTGGCTGTTTCAGTTGATTCACATGACCGAATCGTGATGAGTACACGATCATGTCAGGTGAGATTGCGTTATAGCTTTGCAAACACTTGCAGCCGAACTAACCGGTCAGTACGAGCCGTGACGATTAGGGAACAAACTGTCGGTCTGAGTTTAATCCACCAATCACTCAGTCCGGATATCCGTAAACTTGCGTGAGAATAACAAGTTTACCCTAACTTGGGAACTAAATGCTGACTAATAACCACGACTTTCGATTGCCAGTTGTCAGTTCCAAAGTTGTCCGTTAGAGTTTGTGCACTGCATCTGAGTTATTGAACAGATATGAATTCCAAGGTGAGATAAGCAGAAATGTTTATTACCCTCGTGCAATACAATAGGTCATTGCTGGATGATGCGCAACTTTTACATTCGGAAATAGATAGACAAATAAGCAAATTTGTAAACCTTAAAAATTTCCATTGCATTCTGTCAACAAAAGCGTTAGCAAATGCAACAAGAACGGTAAAACAAACTGATTTTACTATCTCACTAAGGAAAATCTTATATAAAACCGGAATGCCTTCACTTGAATTTGACAATCCTCTTTATGTTTGCAGATTTTATGAAATAATTGACCAGATTTATCTTTCAAGAGTGTATTATTTTCCGGAAAAAAAATGTTTTCTCGTTTATATTTGTAGTAATTGCTCAAGATAATGAAACGATTACAAATCTTTGTTAAACGCTTCAGCTTGGAATTCTTTAGAAAAACTGTTCCACTGAGAAGACAGAGCGCCTACTAATATAATGTATATACTAGAAGAATATGCAGTTAAAAACTCCAAAAAGTGCGATGCCAACTTTCAACAAATGTGCGAGGACGGAATTAGCTCATTCAGCTTCTTGAATATACCGAAGTGCGAACGTCAACAGATTGCAGCCTAAATCCAAACAAAGCCACTAACTATCAAAAGCTGCAAGACCTCTTTTGCACGGCAAAGCGACGTGACACCGTGATTTGGGCAGGGAACATGAATACTCGAATAGGTCAGCTGTCCTCGAATGAGGCACATCCAGGTGGTCCCTTTGGTCTCGATTGCTACCGCCCTGAAAAGGGGAAACGGCTGTTGGTGTTGTTATCACACCATGAACCGTGCCTTGCTAG
This sequence comes from Fasciolopsis buskii, assembly GCA_008360955.1. NCBI lineage: Eukaryota > Metazoa > Platyhelminthes > Trematoda > Plagiorchiida > Fasciolidae > Fasciolopsis > Fasciolopsis buskii. The sequence continues at coordinate 201,437 of LUCM01001806.1, forward strand.
CACAAGCTTCAGATGTTCTAGCCTCCGGTAGGGCACTTGTTGTCCGCTCCCTTCGGAACAGCAGTGGACCCAAATCGACCTCATCGCCATTAGCTGCATGTGGTAGGGCTGTCTACAGGAGCACTCCCCTCGAGGCCGACCACGCAATAGTATATTGCGACAAACTGTCGGATCCAACGAGCCTGGTAACCTTTCGAAGCGCACTGGGTGAAAATCTAGCAAAGATCCCACCGTCAAACATCAGTGGGCGCTGGTCATCTATAAAAAATGGCTTGCACTCTGCCATCTTCGCGAGTGCTGGCCTGACCCTCCCAGTTGTGGAGCCCTAGTTTACTGCGGAATCCATGCGCCTTCTTCACGCACGCCTGTCCATCCCAGCTGGTATCGAGTACAATGAAGCACGGCTCACAGCAACAAGCAAAGTCAGAGCAACAAGGTTTATACGGTCTTTTGAACGTTGGAGTTGAAATCCTCCCACGGAATGGAGGTTTGGATTTAGAGTATGCCGATCATATCGCCTTCCTCGGTGACGATACATGGACAATTCAACGCGCCTAACAGACCACTCGGCGATTGGGACATCTACGTATGGTATGTGCTTTGTACCTTCAGA
>LUCM01001806.1:211208-235241 GCA_008360955.1 Fasciolopsis buskii
ACGGCCGAATCAGACAGACGTTCGACGGCCAATCGTGTTTGTGGCCTGCGTCGATGGCCGTTGAGCTGCAGCGAAAATCGCATTAAGACTAACGCATGGTCCGATTCGACGTACGTGTTCCAGTACGATCTACAGTTCTGGACAGAACCACGCCAACGGTAGCTAATTGCGATATTGTCAGTTTGTCGAGTTAGAGCGTCATGTCCTTGTGCGACGCGAACTATGTCGGAAATTCGTATTATACATGTATAAATTATTGCGTGCACAAAACTGCAAAAGCCTTCCCATGTTATCTTTTCGCTGAGCAGGCAAGGCGCACCGCCCGCCTGAACAGGACTCTGATGCACTAAGTTTTCCAACTTGTGAATTAAAATCACCTGCCACCACTACAATGTCAGAGCGTTTGCTCTTCCGAACAAGGGTGACGAGGTCATCATAAAACTCGTCTTTCTCCATGTCAGTGCTGCAGTCTGTTGGAGCGTATGCCGAGATAACAAATAGACTGCGTTTAACACTACTACCCTTCCGGACGCCGACTGATCCCTGCAGACTCACGGCGCACAAGCGACTGTTGACTGGGATCCAGTCCAAAAGGACTGCTTCAGCCTTCTCACTTAAGACTTTTCCTATACCGTGTTGACTCATAGCTTGAGCTGCTTCGTCTCCTGAAGTGCGAAGGAAATATCTCGACGAAGCGTTAGACGCATTTAGTTCAATTACCCTATTCGAATCCTGAATTCGTGGTTCACTCACGCAGCAGACATTAATCGAAAGTGAGTCCATAATCAGAGCCAAACATGCCTGTTGGCCAGCCTGAATTAAAGTGTGCACATGGAAGGAACCGAGATTCAGAGGCTGACGAGGCTTGAGAAAATGTGATCTAGCAGACTGGAAACCATTTGCTGCACTATTTGACAATGAATCGTTACGAGCATGGGGCGTGTTATCAGTGGGGACACTGTGAGTAGGCAGAGGTGGTGAATAGACCGAGTTGGAGACAGAAGAGACAGGTTGATTAAAAAAGAGGGAATTCTGAGCAGTAGCATGTTTACCACTACCCACCCCGCCTGCGCTCGACGCAATGGGCAGCGCGGTCCTGATTATCCTGCGCGATGACCGATGCAGTATGGAATTATTTGTAGGCGTGTAGCTTATGGGGATTGATGGACGGGTGTTTCTAGGGGGTCCAGCCACTAAGCAGAAGAACGACTAGGGTTCTAAGCCAAAGCCTTTGGTTCTAACAAGAATCTGACCGCAAGGCAGCGGGGAATAGTTGAATAGTACTTAGATGAATTATTCCAAAAATGGAGTGCACTAGCATAGGGATGGCTGGACAAAAAATACTAAATACGCATACCTGAAGATCGGCAATAGCCGCGAAACCGGGCGTGTGCTTCCGGAGAAATTTTCTTCAGCCATCCATGTGCGAAACACACTACTGAGGAGGAAAAACAATACTTTCGCACCTTGTCCCCTTTTTAGAGGTTATCTGACCGACGAAAATCCTCCCACGAATCACCATGTGATTCTTAATTGGACTCATCATCCATTTACGCTCCTAACGGTTCAAGTGAGATTCTAGTGTGAAATTACTCTTCCACTCGTTTTTCCGACTGAGTTGCAACTTAGATTAACCTCCGATAACGAAGACCAGAAGACTACTTAGTCAGGCCTCTATTCCTTGATCTTCCAGGCATGATTGGATCTTCGGCTTGAGATAGGTCATCCTGTATAGCTAGTTGGTCCATGAAGGCATGCACGCCGTCACCACGTGAAGGTGCAATCTCGCTGTGACAGCTTTCACCTTCTAACTGTATCCAGTAGGCAAACAGAAGATCCAGCAACACAAGCGTGGCTGGATTTTTTTCACTTCAAACAAATCCATATTGGGCGTAAGTTGCACCACAGCAGCAGAATTACTTGCTACCATAAAATGACGTCAGTTCATAAAGACCACAAAGATTGTCTGTAACTTGATGCCCGGCTATTTTTCGCCTAGTACAAAAAGAAAACTCAGATAGAACTGAAAAATCCGTGCATTATTTCACCCCCCAAACTCACATTATCGTTCAGTACCAGTGAAAGCAACCAAATCCTGTCGACCAGTAAATCCTGCGGCTGACAGATGATAGAGAACAGCAACAAGGTGATATCTTGGGAATTTCATACCACCCTGCTAGCAAGATGGTCACCTGATAGGTCCATGTGTTGTATCCCCAAAGGATAAGTGGGCTAAATGTAGGTATTGGTTACATCTATTTTTAATTCCCTGTTACCCGAGATTTGTTTGACCAAATGAGCTAACAATGAGCAATAAAAACAGTATCCCCGATAAGAAAACGAATAGAATGTGGTCATTACTGGCAGCCTATTTTGAGTATAGCTCAAATAAGCCTGCCCTTGAAGGCAAAACGCCCAAACCTGTTTGAGTTCTCAAATTGATTTTCTCTGTCTGGCTGACTCCTAGTGGTCTTATAATCAAGTAAACCTGTGTCTATGTATTCGCTTGGATAAATAGCACACAATGCCATGTTGTTGCTAATCTGCGTCGAGTGCTTGAAGATAAGGTTAGGCGGTCAAAATCGTGGCGGTGGGACGTCAAGGTCATCGGTTCGGGTCCGTCCGACATATGTCACTCCAGATTACTGCTAGAACTATGATTATTGCAAAACTCTTGCAAGCAGCAGCAACAGCAGCAAACAACCAAAGCGTTGTGAATTACAGTAAATGCGATCAAAGTCAAACTGTGATATGTGTACCAACCGATTTCGCAAATTACCTTACCTTATAATAAATCGACGGCTGACAGTATTACGTACAACAAGCGATAACTCTGAGTTCCACTCATTTGTGTTGGAAAATAAAATGTGATGATAATCGTCATGTCCGCTGCTTGCGGCTGATCATTGTGGCGTAAAATTATCTCTGCATTTTATCCCGGAATTAAGATGGTTATACAAGTACCCCTTGAAATCTGCATTTCACCGGTCTGTCTGATTTTTTATAATTTCAACTCTAATGGTGCAGTAAAACGGGACGAGTTAGTTAGTTGCACAACGAGTCCCACTCACCATGTTACACATTGTGGCAGACAAAATGAAAACACGAAGTGCACAGGACGCGGACTTATTAGGTTAGGAATAATTGCCAACAGAAGCCAACATACGAGTACGATTTTGCTGCGCAAATGCGTATATTCTCAACCACTCGAACTAAGCTGAAAGTGACAACACAATCCCCACTGTGCACGGTATGTTGTCATACCATCCAAGGTATCCAGCCAACTGGTTCATGGATTTTTGACATCCCACCCACGAAGACGTGAGACACCTCAATCACCTAAGTTCGATTTATGTTTCCTCATTCCATGCGCCTACGTCATATGCTGACCTCCACGTGGTTTTTTCTACCCTATGGAAGGAATACGAAATAGAGCATGGGAAGATCCGTCATAAGCAAAACATGGCTCAACCAATGAAGCTCACTAAAATTGAGCTGCTTCGATAGAATATTGTCCGAATCAGCACGAGCCAATGAATACCTATTCCTCAATGATCCCTAGACGGCTCCATCCAATCCTAACGATACCCAAAAAAACCGATACGCGAAGACTTCCAAGAGTCGCACGTCTATAGCATATAAATTGTCTCGACACGAAATAACCGACCTGAGCGCACTGCAACGCAGTACAAACGGCCTTTCAAATCCACTGAAATGTCAGGTTAGAGCAACTAGCGCTTCAGTCAAGAGCATACCGGTGCAGTCTTGGATATAGGAGTGCCCATTTCGGATACCGTATCAGCATACATGGTCATCCAACTGCCAAGGTAAGTGGAGTAGAATATCAAATTCAGTACAGCTGGCGTCGTATTCCAATAACCCTATACTATGAAGCTGTAAAGTAACTGTCGAACGCAGGAATAGTTTTTGCTAGTCTGCCTAAAGCACATTCTGCATGTTCCATGCATTCGAAAAAGTACATCAAGATTAAACGAGATCACACAGAGTTCCGCCATTCGCCAGTTCGACTTCCACATCTTGAAGACCATTTAAAGTATTCACCATTATCGCATTGATGACACCCTTGTCGAACACTGCTAGTTGTTTCTAGTGAACATGATAGCTCACTGTAAACCTTTCACGGTTGTGTAAATACAATGCTTATAACAGACTCACGAAATTCTGTGACATACTCTTCGGTGAAAAGCTTTGAATCGCGCTGTTTGATCCATCGGGTCGAACGCATCCTTCAAAAATCGAACCAAACAAGACTGTCCGGAAACAGTGTGTATCGCGCAATTCAAGAAGCTAGTGAAGTGTAAAAATCTGGTCGATGCAACCTCGACCTGGTCGGAATATGGCCTCCAGCTCGCGAACCGTTTTCAGAAGGCGCAGCTGAAACCTTGCAACCATCAGAATTGGACGGATCCCATAATGATTAATATATCCATTGCACGTGGCGTCCTGGAAGATGGGTATAGTCAGTAACTCACCAAAAATGACGGAACACGCTTGTCGTCCCAACTATCACCTGAGCAAATGGCAATTCCGAACATAATTAGAATACTACGAGTTCATGTGTAAAATTCCCGGAAACACCTTAGTTAAAAAATGAGATTTTTGTAAATGTGCATCTTTCACCCCAAACACTGTGATCTTACGAAATACGCTGCTAGGAATTGAATCATAGCGATGCTATTCATCCGGCAATGGCTAACAAATTATGGAATCTAGCCAAAACTGCCCGTATATTTACTTGAATACTACACGAAAATATATGAAAACATGCCAAGACAGCGGGCGACGGTGGAATCTTTGTTCCAGGCCAATAACTAATGCGTTCGGTGGTGGAACATAAAACTTCATTTCACTCTCTGGCAAGATTCTTCCCATCATTGTTGGGCTTATAAAGCAGATATTTATTTTCGTGACAAACTGATGGATTACGGGTATCGTTGACTAATGCGAATGGATAGTTGGAGCAAACCCATGGAAATAGCCAAACACAAGTACTTCAGTAGAACACAATCAAGAACAGTGCATTGCCAGTCGAATAAACATCGTTTCAATCTCGGTGGATATGAATGGTCAGAATTCCACCCTAGTATTCGCTGAAGGATCAAACTATTTTCGTCAGCTTCTTTATCACTGTTCCAAATGACATCAGAAATATTCCAGACCGTGAGGCAGTATGAACTGCTATCAGTTGAAAAACTTTAGGAGAACCGGCAGCAAAGACTTGGCCAAGTCAATATTTGATCTAACTTTGTACATTCAGACCAACTCTTCTGTCATGCGTCAAAACTGACCGCTAATCAAATGCGGATAATAAAATCTAACTGACTTACAGCGGTGTGAGTTGCAATCCCCGTCATTTTATGGAAGCCTACTCACGTTAAGAGTCGATCCCTGCTTGGACAATATCTGCAGCTGGCTACCAGACTATGCTGTTCGGTAAGAATCTACTTCAAATAACAATCCCAAATCAGTCCTACGCCACAAACTTTGCATCGATCACAAGTAGCGGTTTGATCAAAACAAGTCGGATGCACAGGAAGGTAAATGGTGATGTCCCGCTGTTAGCAGGGTGACCCCGCGGTCCAACTGACGAGCAATAAAGTTCGTCGTATTAATAGAAGTAGGAGCCGTGGTAATATTAATAGTGACAGAAGTAGCAGTAATGATAATATTTGTTGTGATCTTATTGGTGATGGTGGCAGTAGCAACTGTTGCTTTTACTCGTATTGTTGTTATGGTTGTTTTTTTGATGTTATTATTGTTGCTGCTGTTGCTTCAGTCTATGCAGATTTGAGATCATCGCGTGACTGTCCGCGTTTATATTCAACAGGTAGATGATTGACAAAAATGAGTATCGGAAGCGACCGGCATTTAACGTTTGAAGACATGCACATGCAAGGGACTGCTCAGTTCCGGAAGAAAGAAGAAAGTCAACGAGAAAGAAGGACAAAAGTCTAGAACTACGAGAAAGAGTGGCCCAAAGAAAGCAAAATACCAAGTGTGTTTGAACAATTGCAAATTTGAAAAGAGCAAAAGGGGGAAAAATTGGTTGGGATACGATCGACGAGGGATAGCACATGATTAAGGGAATTTATTCCGTCAACAATAAGGACATAACACGTTGAATGAATGCAACGAACCTCAGTTGGTACAGGAATCAGGTTCTTTGTGCAGTTGGGCGAATATCAATTAGTAAACGCGTTTCCAAAGGGCCGTGGGGACAAAAGGAAATCATGTGTGTGTATGTGTGCGTGTGTGTGTGTGAGTAATTGGGTTCGGTCAAAGTTTGCATATACACGAGGTTATAATCTATTTGTAGGCACAAAAGTGTCGACCATGAACAAACGAGTTAGCGTAGGCGGATAGAGTTCATAAAGTCTCGAGTAGCATTACTGGATTGCATAACTAGGTGAACGGTCGGATTCGCGGTCCGCAAAAATTAACCAAAATTAACAACTACCAGCCGAGTAAATATATAGGCAGTTTACATTCAACGTGCAAGTCATGAATAGAAAATATAATGCACGCATCTGTCGGAGATCCAGAACATGCTTTGTGTGTAGATGGGAAACAAGCGGGCATATGGGGTTAAGACGATGAGGAAAATATCCCTAGTCTATCATTCAAATTCGGTGGAAGGACGTGAGTATCACGTGACGGAGAGCACTGCGTGAGCAATACCGCATCCTCTGTGTAGACAGGAGTGTTAGGTGAAGCGATTTGCTGAATGGTCGAATAAAAATAACAGTGATGATACTGCGTTGCTCATCAATAAGTGTGAAGAGGATAATGTCTTTTGCAACGAGAATTTCGGTACGTCTCGACAGTTCATGAGCAATAGGAACACAAGAAGCGATCAAAGACGAATAAACGGGGGTTTGAACCTTGTTTCTGAATGATATAAAGTGGATTAGAAACAAGAAAATCGATTCACAAGATGAAAATGAAAGGAATTGAGAAAGAGAATGATGAGCAAACTAGAGCATTTCCCCTATCGACTGGTAGAAATTACAATGGTAATTAATAACTATCATGAAATGATAACGCGACGTCAAGGGTAAAAACCAAGAGAGAAATACGGGACCAGAACATGCGCATTCAAAATACGATGTTATATTCCCCACAATGCATCGTTAAAAAATGATGTGCGCCAGACCGAGGGTCGATGGCGTCGAAGTTCGTGAATAACCTTTATAGTTCAAGCCATAACACAGTTTGGTGCAAGGCAGACTGCGGACCGCGGGGGTTAACCCACATGCACATAAACATTCACAGAAAAAAAACGTGGCAAATTTCAGCAAAAAATGGGACAGGCAAAGGAAGTCATTTTGTGAATTTAAAGGAAGTAACTGCTAACTAGAAAGAAGAGGATAAGGGCGGTCAGACAAAGCATTGTAAACTAGCTTTTCGAAGACGGACCGTAACAATTATCCCGTCTCGATGCCAGATACAAAATTTAGCTTACTAATGGCCTAGATCTTGTAGATATTTGGGCGAGAATTTGCCTTAGGTATGCAATAAAAGATAACACGGACCGGTAGATCAGTGGAACAATCGGGATGCACTCCATTCAGATTCGGCTAGTCCGATTGTCGCAGTACCAATTTAATCTGTACTTTGTGAGTGGTGTTTACAAGCAAAAAAGCACCAGCCCCACGGATAACAAAAGTAGGCCAATTTCAGTTTCTCCGAAGTAATAATCTATATGAAGAAAATGATGAAATTGAATACATTAGCTTGTACGTTATAGAAACGGGCGGGGAAAGGTCCAGGTGTATGACGGAGAAAAAAATCGTAAGATGTACCAGCGCTAGTTTGTTATTATATTGTCGCCAATCACAGACCGAATAAATGTGGCCAGTGAATACACGCAACCATTGAGGCAAGACTGCGGTGTTCGACATTTGTGAAGTGGAAACATTCACATGTTTAGAGGTTAGTGAGCAAAGTACAGATGTGCGACATCGTAGACAACTCTTCGTAAATTTAGCATCGTTGGTCGAATACATTCGGTTAGGGGAAACACGGGAGCGGCAGACATGGAAGGGAAAATATCTACTCCGAGACACGTGACTCGGGTAATAACTAGGAGGAAAAAAAGCGTTAGAACTATCAGGGAAATTCGGCGCAATGAAATAGTGCAGAGATTAGGAATAGACAATGACGTCATTACGTATGATAATAGTAGCAGCAGTGCTAATGATAGCAAACAAGGTTCGAGCCGGAACAGTAACGAGCTGTAAAGCCGATACAGATCCGACTTGAAGTTGGAGAATAAACAGATGAAAGGAAATGCCTCAAAACTGGGGTACCGAATGCATACGAATTACGGAGGCATCTCTGATCAGTATGAAGAGAAGCAGAACGACATCACCGGCAACAGCCTAAAGTGAGTCAAGTAGCCGGAAACGGTTACACAGCAACCTCAGGAGTGAAGATCACGCTGATTTAAGCGTGAACTCCTAAACCACAAAAATGAATGGGTAAAGTGGTGAGGAAGCGAAGGGAGCAGCAATCCAGGTGGCTGCCAGTCTGTTGTTTGTCAAAAGGCCACGGTGAAGCGGATACGTGTGTAACGGGATAAGCGATTCAGAAGGGGCGAGCAAAGCACAGCGAGGTTTGAGCTCAGACATCCGGAGCGTCAGCATCCGCATATTCGATATTGGCGTTCTGACTATGCCGGAGTACCATCGAACTGATGCTTCGTCTCTGTTCCGGGTCAATACGCGGCCCCAGGCCCATGCGGAATGCGTCCACCACTTTCATCTGCAACATTCCAGTGGTGGTCCGTCCGATTTGGATCACAGCGACGTGGGAAATAAAACCGGCGGGGTAAGATAAAAAAAGAGGTCCAACAGGCAAGGCGTTACTTGCTGCTATTTTCAAAATGGTCATCGAGCTTATCGTTCTGCGCATGCACAAATACGATTCTAAATGTATCCTGTTTAATGAGTACTATAAAAACATCAATCTCATTAGCAAATCAAAACTCTAAGTTACGTGTTAAATGATCAAGTGTTTGGTGCTTGTGATTTTGAATTCATATATCAATGGCAAGCAAATTATTGAGGAATACGGAATCAATCATTGGGCAAACTGACTAGTTGGGAGTTACCAGCAAAGTGTACAAGATATACACATATATACTTATATATAAAAGCAATAATTGCTTTTACTATATATTCTAGCGGCATTCTTTCCTCGTTCCTAAGATTCGCTTAGGCAAACGGACAAAGAAATACAGTCGTGGCCTTGGATGGACTGTTCAACGAATGGATCCCTGCAAACTATTGACGAGTCATATGGGTCTCTGGCGATACATACACATCTGAAGTGTTAAAGTGCAAGGATTCTGGGACAGCAGCGTACCGATCAGGTATACCGAGCATCAACAAACGCCAAGCCTGTTGTGTACGTTCGGAGAATCTTATAATTGTTATAATTGTTAAGTATGTATATGCATGTGCATAACTGGAATATCCAGTGATTATCTGGCTGCCTGAGGATGATGCATTAATTTGTTCGAGACAAGATGGTGCCCCGGGTCTGGATCACATTGAGGCCAAAAAATTTTCCAGAAAGCAAACTTGGGAAGTTGCATCCCACTAGGTGGTTGTTCTTTGGACCACTTGCTGTCTATTATACTGAAAGCTCTGTAGATGTTTAGCAATTTGAGGTGTCTGTGTTGTCAGCATGACATCCATTCAGTGACTACTGTTTGAGTGTACTCGGTCGAGGCAAGCTCGGTAGGGTTAAGAGTTAGAAAGACAACTATTGCGGACGAAATATGTGAAAGGATCAATTTTTGACCATCGGGGTCTTTGCAGTACCGGTGGAATATGGTAGGAGAATTTTTTAAGTAACTCAGGGATTGCGTGTAGCCTCCACGGAGCTCCATGATTCAGTGCTTAAAAGGTGCACCGAATTGGAATAGGTTCGTCTCCCGATCATTGGTTAAAAAACGGATGAAAGCGGTCAGTCCATGACAAGGCAAACAACTGTGAATATCTTGACCAATGAACCACATCGCGTAAATTCAATTGGCTATTATGATCGAGAGTCGTTAGATCCCCCTAGAAGACGTTTGGAAACATTGGGCAATGTGACCAAGTGCTACAGTTAGTAATATGCCTTTACTCAACAATTTCCCTTTACTACGGTTCTTCAGTAAACTAGCTTTCCTTTGTCCGTACACTAAGCTACGTTTGCTCAACCCTTAAGCAAACGTTACGACTGGGTAGCAACCAAAAGTGGACTGAGCTGAATGTGCTCACTACGAAGTAATGAACGTAATGTCTGTTGAGTTTTCATTTATAAACTGATAGTTCATTGCATCGGCAACGAACAGGAGAACCACGTGGCAGTTTCATTATTCTCATGGATGCCAGTGATTTCTGGAACAAATTTATTTGCACCGAGAAATCTATGGCACAATCGAGGTAATTCTAAAATCAACGACCAAGTAATTTGATGAAATAAAACCGGGTTGGTGAAATCGAAACTGATACCCAGCCATTTGGCAAATTCCTCGGAAGAGGACAGTAAATTAAAAAATGTTCCACACCAGCTCCTGAATCCCTCAGAAGCAAACGCAACAACAAAAAACATTGACTGTCATATGAAAAAATGATAAACTTATGTACGAAAATAGACATTAACATACCCCGCTGGGAGTGAGCACACCTGACTACTGTCAGGTAGGCATACATTAGCAAGGGTAAAACTGAACAGCTTGGTAAACGTATATGTACGCGTGTACGAAGAATTCGACAGTTGGGAGTGTGACTGTTCTACGCTTGTCGAGTTCGATGCAAACGCAGTGACCCTGATTCTGATAAAGTATAGCACGGGTGCAGAACCGCTAGAAGATAGTGTAATTGCACACGTTTTCTTCTCACTTATTTTCTCAAGAATTTGAAAGCTGAAAGCAATCTGAATATTACTTATCTAACAATGACAGACGGAGTTACGCCAAGGAGACGTGGGTAACTGGATAACTTCAGATGGAACAACTTAGATGGGCGGAGGTCGTCATTACTACAGTATATTTACTGATAGAGGTACGGAGACACAAAGGTCAAGCACAACAATAAAATCGAACAGAAAGATAGACAAGAACGGGCACCATTCATTTGTGCTTCATAGTACGGTGAACCTACGCAGTACGTTCCGTGCATGACACGTAACCAAAGCAGACATGCGATTAAAACGCGTAAACAGAGGACTGCCTGTATGTGCATTCGGAGAAAAATGAACAACGGTATTTTATCTGAACAAGTGTGGGAGTGTTGTGCGCGGTGGAGTGAGCCATCCACAAGAGTGAACGACTGTTTAGTGCCATTGCATCAACCGATGGGACAAAGCACAGACGTAAGTTCTGTAGACAAAATGATGGGTGAAAAATTCGAGAGAATACACAACGCAGACCGTAAATGTGTGGGTCTACTGACGATCGCGTAGAAATACGGGCATCAGCTATACCAGAGGACGGCGAACCAGGCATAAAAACTTGAGGATAGTCAAAGAGAAGAACAAAAGTGAACAAAAAACGACCGAGAAGGAAATCTACCGAGAGTGAGTGATGAGAATTTCCTTCGGTTGAGCAAATACCTAGGGCACATGGACAGTCAACCAGGACATTTCGAGTCGCGGTGAGATCTCACTTCGACGGTGAGCAAGAACAATAAATAAACAAATCCACAACGAACAATGCATATGCAGTCCTCAGACGACGAGGAGTACGTGTGCACGACCAACGGAAGGAAAGAAACTGGTGTGATGCGTGCGATCATTACTTACAGCTTGCATCTAGAAACGAACAAAAGTAAAATACAATGCGAGAAAACAGAGAACGTATTAGTGGAAAAGGGCAACCGTTAACGCTGTATAAATTCGGTGATTAGCCGAAAACGGGGATTTGCAAGGATTTATGAGACTTATGGGTCATCAGCGCGTGATGCCAAATCCTGATGAAGGGAGCAGCATAACCAACGGAACAACTATCATCGAGATATTGATATGCGTGGGGGCGTACTAGTATGACTGAGTAATCTGCTTGTTTGTAGCAGAATAAATCAACGCATGTGCAAAGGACTTCTCTTTGTGAAAGTGCCAAATAAGTATCGCATGGCATAATTATTTGGCCAAAATTCCGTTAATGAAGGCAGCAAAAAACGTGCAAAACAAGCGCATTACACGGGAGGACCTAATGGTTATCGGAAGCCGGTGCCTTGCAACGAATTGATAAGAGTAGTACAGCAAATCGGAAAAAATGGCGGATCAAGTTGGCAAATGTTTGCAAAGAAGTGAGATTTGGTGAGAAAACAAGTCACAACGGGAATAGAACGAAACATCAACCCACCTGAGTCTGGATCCGATTCACACCTCTGACCCATAAGATCTTTCCGCCCAAAGTCATATCTGTAGGAGCGGGTAGACGTCCGAGTGTATCGGCTTCGTGTTGTTCTTCTTCGTCTTCTTCCTCATCCTCCTCCTCTTCTTCTTGGGCAACAGCATCTGCGGCACCAGCACGTTTACGGCATTTGCAAACTGGGATGATGGCATTCGGTACGGTATTGATCACCTTCGGAAATAGAGACGAACGAAGTTGACGAATTGCAAGGAAGGAAGAAATTTTCGGTAGAAAAAAAGATGCGCAAAAAACGATTGTGTTGAGCCTCATCAACTAAACAGTTCATGTGCTCCAACTGCCAACAAATTCCGAAAGCACACTTTTCAATAGTACTAAACCTGACATCCGGCAATACAATTCGAATGTGTCCAGACTCTCAAAAACCGAAATGTCTTAAAGACGTGATTAGAGCATCGTCTTTGACTTGAAAAGGGATAAACGAATTTACCATGGGATCAATTTGTTCCGCGCAAATTTTCAATGCAAAACTATTCCATTCTCATACTATGATCACGGTGGAAATCAAAAAAATATCCTGCACCGAACAACAAACAGACAGCACACAGGAAACGCATACAACAAACATTCCGATTGGCATCAGCTCGTCATCAATTCCTTACTCGCCCGCTTCAATCCATTTAGGAAATGGCATCACTCAGTACAAGGCGATCATTTCGATATGGGCAATGGACTAGGAAGTAGGTGCTTCGGAAGCTGTGATAAAATGGTTGATAACTGATCATACATTTATTAGATCAATCATGTATAGTAGGAAACTTACGATAAAAAGACGAGCAGATTGAAGGGTTTTTTATCGTGGCTTTCAATAGAATGCTTACAGAGTAGACGTTGCGTACGTCATTGTTCCAGATGTTCAAGACACGAAATGACTTCCAGTTTCCCATAGCCGATTAGAATACCACTGTTTTTCGCGTACGCTATATTGCAATAGCACAATTACGAATCAATGAAAGCGGGCTTTCTGACCAACTTAAGTTTTCTAAAATGAAACTATAGGGCTTCATAGTATTGTGTTAAGTATTATTGATGGATTTGATCATGTGTTGGTCTTCAGATTGACCTTGGAAAAGATTGGCTGACGGCAGTCTAATCTGTCATCAAGGAGAATAATGACGGCCATTTGGCTTACTTGTCCCCAAATCAGTTCACCGACACCAAAGAAGAGACACCACATCCACTGGTCTGCAGTCAACGGAGCCGTGCTGAACGCGTAGGAGCCGAACTGAATGAGAAGCACTTGAAGAACAAATGTGACAATCCAGATTACCACGAAAAGCCAGTTTCGTTGCAATCCACTGAATACGTTTCGTTGACCGTGAATTTTTCGTGCGTTGAACTCGTTGAACAAGGTCATTAGAACCAGGGTGTTGAAAATCAATGTATAGTGCTGTGTCGGCTCATGGATTCGAATTCCAGTCATATTATCTACCTCAATGAAGAGATGAGCTGAATGGGAGAAACAAGACAGATAAAATAGATGTGAAATGTAATGCCCCACAATTGGAATGTGAATAAAACTGTCATCGACCGGATGAGACTGACGACGAAGATGAACTCTAGACCCTGCGTGCTGAGGTAAGATAGTTCTTCCAGTCCACATTTTCACAAAAATTGTTTGAGTTTCAAATACCGCTAACCTGAGTCAGAATAGCATACCGGCTTTGAATTGCCCAAGCTCATACCCAGGACAGAGCTGCTTGCTACTGGGTGCGTCCATAGGTTGTGGATAAGGGAACAAACAAGTGGTAGACCGTGAATAAGGTAGGCTTAAGCCCACCGAATCAGCAACTGCAGACAAATAGCAGTAGTGTTAGGAGCGAAGTGGGTTTTTGCCTGACAAGCGATCGTCCTGAAAAAATACCCGAAGAACCCGCTGGTGGCACTGTGATGTGGTGAATGTGGCCCGCCAACAAAATAAGGCCATTGCTTCCGTTCAGGATCCGCTGATCCAGCAAGACTTTCCAGAGGAAGCGTATGAACCGATCGACTGGCCACTGGGCTTTTTGGAATGATTCCGTTGATTTGCACAAAGTTTTTGGGATGGCTCAGGCTAAAGATGCATCCCTGCATAAAAAAGCCTAATCGTAATTGGACGGTCGAGCAGCACAAAAGCCCACAGTGCATACCACAATGAATATGAGTGATCTTTGTGCGAAAGTTTCTCATTCTCTTGATAGGTCTGCAATACGGTACTGTTCGTCGAGGAATGGAGTACCTGAGAAGCATATATCGGTCCCCAAAGAGTTACACCATCATACGTCAGGTCGAGTTAGGGCCTACGGCCAAATTTCGCCTCACTTCGTCGCCTTCAGCAGAGTATGACAAAAATCCCCATATTCTCAATTCTACTCAACCTTGTCACAGAGAATGTTCCATTGTGCAACAAGCTTCATCTGGTCTTTTGAACGTTGGAGTTGAAATCCTCCCACGGAATGGAGGTTTGGATTTAGAGTATGCCGATCATATCGCCTTCCTCGGTGACGATACATGGACAATTCAACGCGCCTAACAGACCACTCGGCGATTGGGACATCTACGTATGGTATGTGCTTTGTACCTTCAGAATATGAGATAATTATGCAAGATTGGTGGGGGCCTGTGCCTGCACTCACCCTTTGTGGTGATCGGCCAGACGTAGTCAATAGCTTCAAGTACATCGGGAGCCTGATCACACATGACCGAGATGTTAGGGAGGAGATCATATGACGAATTGCGAAAGCCAGAGTAGCTTTCGCAAACCTGGGACATTTATGGCCCCGTCATGACATTCGATGAATTTCCTCCAAGGTAAGGGAGTATAATGCCACAGTTCGCAGTGATCTTCCTTACAGTTCCGATATCTGGCGATTTTCTGTATTCGACCACCGATGTCTCCAAGGCATTGCTCGCATTGTCAGTGGGATATCGGTGGTGAGCAAGTTGATAAGGGTGCACGGTTGTGTATTGGGTGCGGACAGTCGTCTCTAAACTGACGATAATTGGTTCTACGTCGTCTTCGGTGCACGTTGAACACATTGCGTATGCCTGTCGTTCGTCCACCTTTCGAGCTCTTTAGGACGTAGCTGAGCCAAGGTTAGAGAGGGAGCGACGGGGAATCAGGGCTATGACTTGGAGTAGAGGTATAAAGAAGTTAGCCTCGGTTGGTGGTTCCTCCATTCGTGGTTAGGGCCAAGAGATGAAGATTGTTGTTGGTTGGAGATGCTGACAGATATGGCTCAGGACCGAAGTCAGTGGCGCGTATGCTGTGTGCCCTGTCTGTAGAACTCAGCCCTCGTAAACACGTCACAAAATGTGTGTGATGAAAACACATGGACCAGTTGGTTTGTTAAGGTTAAGTAATTTTCCTTTTGCTTGTCCTCTTATCTTCAGTTCCATTGTGATGTCGTTTTGTCGGTAGCATGCTTGTTTATATATATATATATATATATATATATATATATATATATATATATATATATAATCACACACATAAGGATATAAAATATTCTGATTGGCAAGGTTGGCGTTTAGGTCGCCAACGGTTTGTCCCCAGTCCAAGTGATATCGTCAGCGAGCATGCGCAGTGGGTGTTCCCTTCTTTCAGTGCGCTTGATCTTTGACCCCTTCAAGGACCATGACCTTTTAATTAGACGTTTGTTTTACTGCTTGACGTTTGCTGACTCTACCCAAGGGAATAAAGCTTGGCTTGAGTGGTTCATTCCCATCAACAGTGGACCGTTGTTTGCATTTCGAATATGCGACTATTTGGCAATGTGATTTGCCAATTGTTTGCTCATAACTTACTGTGAGCCCGTATGATTTGCTTTCCAGCTTTCCTATCTAGTGGAACGGTTTGAAAACCGCATCTCGGATATCTTTAAAATTCAGTTTGTTTTCTGTTTTACATGGAAAATGCCTCAGGGTTAAACTCATCTTTGCAGAACAAACGTCTAATCGGAAGAAAGACACTAAACTAAAGAAAATATTTTAAGTAAACTCCGAAGAAGTGAGACATGGAGATATCTTTAAAAAACACTAACATTCTCATATTTTCTGTACCCGTAAAAATCGGAGAATACCTCCGTCACCACAACGACAAATTTTCCCCTGCCCATGGTGCTTTTCGTTTTGATCCGTTAGAAAGGTTTCCTCTATTTGGACGAAAATAATAAAACTGGAACATCTTAAAAGAAGAATCTTACTAAAAATGGCTTTTTTCAAAACGTTCTTGGATCACCAGTTGCCACGCATCCAGCAACACAATCAACAGGTCGCCAGATTAAGGCGTCCACTGTTTTCCACTATCGCACAGGATAAATGCACTTTCTGCTTTACCGCGCAATAAATCCTTACTCTGCATCTGCTAGTGCTTGAAGTGGATACATATAGTGCGACATAGGTGCAAGAGTTATTGGTGATTGTTTACCCCGGGACTGAAGAAAAGTACTTCTGTCGTAAAACGCTACCAGAAATATAAACATCTCTGAATGCGTTATTGGATGTGATCGATTCCTAACATAAAATGTGCCTGACATAGTCTGCCCGTTCAATATTATCTAGATGATGGCCCCGTTTAGCTTAAAACGCCAGATATGCTTGAACAGAAGAAAAATAATTTCCGCAAAGGTTTCCAATCACTTCATTACTCTCCACCATATGGCACCAAAAGACTTCAGCTTCTGGACCACCTCTTCACTGATAGGATAAAAGGTAGGCGAATGAATGACCTTGACGAGAGAACAACTTTGATGCAAATCAATATCCCACACAGTTTCGTAGGTGCTCGTTGGAAGATTACTACTTTACTTTTGAACAGTTTATTGCGAGTGGAGAATGAATTACGTGAACGGAAAACGTCAGTTTTTCCGGAAGCCAAATTGGCAGATAACAACAGAGAAATGAGTAAAGACCATGAACAAATGGGAAACTGAGAAGAACGGCTATCACAGCCAAATGACTTGCTTTGTATAAAAAAGATAGAAGTGAAAGATGCACCAGAAAAAGGGAGGAAAATGATTATCGAAAGTCCCACAATGTATAGGTAAACAAAGGATGAAATCACGCGCATCAATTGACTTTGGTCGCTTTTCATTTGGACACGACAGAACGTCATGAATTATACACGGTTGGAACAGATGTCCACCTAGCTAAATTACCTTAGAATCCGTAGATATCAGCTTTGCACGTTAATCAACTTATGAAAAAACGCAGAACGAAAAACTGAAAAAACATGACGAAACAGCAAGAAAAAGAAAAACAGTAACAAACAAAGGGAACTTAGTTTCTCCTGATATCTATGGCAGCTAAATTGACTCGCATCGTCAAACGATCCGTTCAACCGTACTGATAATCTGTATACCAAATACTACCATCGGAATACAAGCCAGAATAATTCTGAGCGTCATTGACCTAGTTCATTGCCTTTTCAGTTTACCGCTATGTGAACCAATCACATTGTTTCCAACAAGGACTTTGTTATTAAGGAAAATCCCATCCATAAGTTCGGACAAAGGCCACCGTGATTTTTGCGCCAAGATTTATCAACATGTGAGACCATTCGATACGTACCGCATTGAAAAAAAGCTTGAACGCATTAAGCCATCTTTGATCACCTATTCAGGAGCGAAAAAAGTACTTGAACTACAACACCACTTATCCACAATGTTGAGAAAACCTTTCCGATCGCACATTAACGAGTCACAGCAGAGATTGAGTCATTTAATTTTAACCAATCCAGGCATTTCGACTTTTTGGTGTTTGGTCGGCTAACGTGTCCTTACGGCGCACGGCATATTGAAAAATGACGAAGTAACTATTCAAAATAATAGTTAATACATTTGGGCTCCTTTCCACAATACGATGAAGATGATGAACAACCGAAACCTACAATCGCCGGATAGCAAACATCAAAATGGCCTTGTAACGGTAGTTAACTCATCCTAACAATACCGAAGATTCCCACCAAAGTGCTATGCAGAAGACCTCATATAACTGCCACTTTCCAATCAAGATCTCAATTGTGTAAGCAATGCAATCTTTGTGGCTGCTTTGACCAAGAAGACTACTTCGACAGAACCAAATACCAACACGGTTACCTATGTTACTCAGCTCTGATTCACACGTGTTCCATTCATCTGATGCGTGGTCGAAATGCACTTAGTGTGGTCATTCACGAACCATGAACAGTACAATGATTGCGAATCTTCTTGCTGAATATTGTTTCCCGAGTGTTGCTAAGTTCCTCGACAATCCTGACTTATCCTAATTCTGCCCAACTGGAATTATCGCTATCCAGTGCGTTGTCTTTATGATTACTGCATTCATCGTTATGTATTTGACATACGGCTATGACCTTTTGAATTTCACGTCCTTAATATATCTTTTCATTTAGCCTTGAGATTATATATATATATATATATATATATATATATATATATATATATATATATATAGAGCCAAGTTAATCCTTTATAGCTCTCTATCCACCCACTAGCGTGCCCACTTTTGTCAAACAATACTCGAATTCATGTCTGCCTGACGGCGGGTTCACTGTAGACGTTGTAGTCGTCAACGATATTTTTGTTTGTTTGACTTTGCAGCAAACTACGTGACAAACATAGGAACCGGACTGTATTCATTTAATTTCTTGGTTTACCGTAGATTCGTACACGTAGGCCGTATCTCCTTTCCTGGACGAAACGTAGAACACGCTCCATGTGCCAATTAGAACGGCATGATGATTTAGGAACCAAGCCAAACATTGTGCAGAACTACATACGCGAATGAGTACACGCCCGTGCCAGCACGTTTGACCCAGCTGAACATGAATCCGGGAGATGGCGAAATGTGCAAAGCGACAAAGTAAACCGCTTCGTACTGAACGATGAATCAATGTCACTTAGAACGGTGCGCTTAAACTTAACTTGCCTTGATTACTTCTCAATGAACAGGGAGTAAATAAATGCACTTTGGTCGAAAGCTTCGATGCCAATAAGGACAGAAAACAGACTGAATAATGAAGCATAATGGATAGATTATCCAAAAGCTTCCCAGACTCGCAAACTTTCCATCCCCGTGTCGGGCGATAAGAAAAGAAATATGTGACCGCGGATCATATAACAATGAAATAAGTAACTCCAAATTGACTGATCTCGATAAGAAATTAGGAAACATCACATACTTCACAATTAAGCATTCTCAAATCGTTGAATAGCCAGCAAAAACATTGACCCAATCCGCCTAGCCTTTGTTGTCCACTAATCACTATCTTCTAGTTCAGCTTCATGTGCCAAAGAGGCCAAATGCTTCATCGTAAAAAAACCGAATAGATTGCAACGAATTCAATGAAACATTGCACACATTGACCGAGTCACTCAGTCAATCTCGTATCTAAGATGGACCGTGAATAGACGTGCACGCGGGAGAACCAGTGCAATTCTAAATCAGAGTGGAGTGTGGTTGGGAAACGAGCAAACCGGAAAAAAGAGTAAGAAAGAAGCGCATCGTACAGCAAGGATACATTCACTAAGTCAGCCAAATGACTAGAAAAGTGAACTGCGGAAACGGACTCCCGCGAGAGTGGCGTATGTGCTAAATTAAACTAAACACCATTTCCAGAAACCATTTACGGTGACAAAAAAAATTGGAAAGTTTGAGTTCCGCTTCAAAATGGAAAGACAGTTTACGGATCAAGACAAAAAGGAAAATCGGCATAAAAAAGAGTGGCCGATGCATAAGAGGGAGATTGGGCGAGAGAAGTAATCCAAAAAAACCGACTAGTCTTATCAAGTGTGGTTCGTGAAAGCTTCCATATATGTAGATGACAGAGATGTGATTACAATCGTGGTAAACAGAAGAGTAACTCAAAGTTACTTCCAAAGATGAATATGTATGCAGAAGAACTTCATATCAAAAACAGAACCTTTATGTCAAATTATTAACAGGGAACGTACCTCCGGTGAGGAGGAAAAAGATCACGCCCAACTGATAGATGGAGTGTCCGAGAATATTTTTAGCCATCTGTCGACTGATCAACGGTTGCGTTCGGCCGTACGGAGCTCGTTCCAGCAGTTCCGGAGATGGTTGCTCTGTGGCCAGAGCCAAACTGGCCAAAGTGTCCATGATCAAGTTGACCCATAACATTTGAATTGCTTTCAATGGGCTGTCCTAAATAGATCGGGCAATTTCAATTTCGAAAAAGGGTAGAATACTTATGCCAAAAATTCATGCACTAAACAGTAAAGGACTGGCTGAAAACCGAAGTACACAAAACTAGTCAAGCAAACAAGTTTGAATAAAAAAATAATAATTAGAACATTTTAGGGGTCCGTTCAAAGACAATCACAGCAAAGCTTAATTCAGGTTAGTTTTCGCAACCACTAACTAACAAGGTGTTTGGCCTGGAACGAAGCGGGTATCACAGTTGTAAAACACGCCTTTCGGTTGGGAAGCAGGGGTTCAGGCTTTGGGTGTGCCAAAGAATATGGACCATTCATGAACTCTAATAAGACTGGAACACGATTCTGATGCTTTCCGAGTGTGAGATTGACCGGATGACCTTAAGTTTGTGCGTGAAAGGTGAAATCGAAAGGTCAGCAATTCGACCACAGAAAACACCGATCCCACACTACTCACAAGTAAGCTCTATATAGAAAATGTATTGAGTCTGTCCCTTGCTTATCCCAAATTGCGAGTTATTTTTCGGGTCAACAAATGATAAGACCTACAATGCTTTCATTATTCCGGATTGCATCTCGATTGACACAGTTAAGTGTTATTACACATGACGTGGACACCTCACGATTCCGATGCTGTACCCCAAAAAAATCGTGGCCTTCATTGAACAGTCAAGACTCAAGGTTCGAGGCTAGTGGAGTCATTCATTCATTGCATATATACATATATATATCCGATGCAAAATCAACATAAAAGAACGATTGCAAGTAGTGTACAAGTAGACAAGTTGGTTGCCACCACACATTCCAGTATGGTCGGAGTAGAAGTACCAGGATACGAGCCAGCTTCTCGCCCTGAAGGCCTATTGAAATGCTCCCAAATGACCGTGCATTGCAAACGGACTCTGACAAGGAAGTTCGATGTGTGACGGTGGCCAAGCGGATAAAATCATAGTGTTTGCAAGTGAAGGTTGCGGGTTCCAGTCCTCCCACCGACGGTTAACTTCCCTACTTGACAGCCCTCTATTAGTCGCGGTCCCATTCCTGAAAAATGACATATATTGTTAGTTCACTAATAAAGGGAGTAAAAGATAAAAGAAAAGTTTCCACTTAAGTGCGAGGACAGAAGCGCGTGCTCGGCGCTGTACACCGAACTGACTGACCTTTGATAGTCAGTCTAGGAGAGGGGACAAAACCCAGGTTCCAAACCAATCACGGGCAGCACACGAAGAAAGCACCAGTCACCTCAAAGGAAGGGTGCACTTGACATCCAGGATGTCTAGCCCCACGCCTAGGGCATATGAACTGATCAGTCAGTCACCGATTCTTAGTGGGTTACAAGATCCTCAGACATTTCAACTGCGTAGCAGTTTAGGCGTTTTGATCAAAGTACCGGACTAAGACCCCTAAGCCTCTAGTTCGGTTTGTACAATGGAGTACCACAGTGACCAAGGGAGAATCATGGATCCCGATGGATAACCGATAATGTGTAAGTGGAGAACACAAGAGGTATCGTATGTGCCATGAACGCATTTCTTTGTATTTCCTCTATCCTACTCATCGGTTTCCTCACTAGCCGTGGTTTCGACGGCACATGATCTGCGCATGAATCTACTCTAACAATAAATATCCATTGGAACTTTGACACAGAAAAAGGGATATGAATTTTTTTCTCGTTTTTCTAACCCTACATGTTTTGATGCTTTTCATCCTTCATTACTATTGTTTCATCCGGGGAACAGGAAGTGAAACAGATGGCAAAGAATTCATGACACTGGTTTCGATTATGAATTGCTTTTCTTAGTTTCTCTTATCAACGATAATCACCACTTATTTGGGCACTAAACAGGAAGATGAAAAGCATCAACTAAGCCCAAAGCTGAAGCAAACTTTCTTCATATCTCTAGACCACAACACAGCTTGATCGCCGAAACGCTCCTTCCAGCCCTGTCTGGTATGTGTAAAAAGAGCAGAAAAACAGAGCGAGCAGACATACACGAAACGTGCACACGCAAAATAAAGCAATGTAGAAAGATTATCTCAATGAGAGGACAACTATCAACACTTAATACGACACGCAGCTGTGGGAGGAACTGACCCTGAGGGCCAGAAAAACTGCCTCTTAAATGTAGCGTGTAGCCTCCAGACCATTATACCAGTTTAACTATGCACGTTTTGATACAGGCTGATATGGTAACATGTTGATTTTTTTGATTCCATACATTCCAGGTCATCAATGCAGCTCCTCGGAGAAAGCTCTATCGAGGTATTTTTCTTACACAATGAGAACTGCAGTAAAAAAGGGTACATCCCAAAGTCAAAAGACACACTGCAATGAGGAGTAAGTGTGGTGACCACTTAAGTTAAACTCAGTTTGTTGACTATGCTTTTACAAACGTGTACGTCTTAGAGTGTTGGGAAAACGGAAGGAGGACGAGTGTTCCACGGCCTTGAAGTCAGGAAATACAGGAAGAGTGAGCTAAAGAAGTTTGCTATTTCAGGTTGAGGATTTGATAAGAACGACTGGTCGCCTGAATACGAGAAGAACGGGAGAAAATTATGTGGAGAGAAACTCCAAAGCGAGTTCTGAAGAACAGAAACTAAAATACTAGTGAAAGAATAGAGACAGCGAACTAACTGTCCGATAACGAGCAAGCGCCTATAGATTGGAGATCAGGAGGATCATAGATTGACCGAACGGTCTTTTTTTGAACCCGATCAAAAAAGAGGCGTAGACGAAG
Organism: Fasciolopsis buskii; assembly: GCA_008360955.1. Lineage (NCBI taxonomy): Eukaryota > Metazoa > Platyhelminthes > Trematoda > Plagiorchiida > Fasciolidae > Fasciolopsis > Fasciolopsis buskii. Next base: position 234,554 of record LUCM01001806.1, read on the forward strand.
CCCCACGCAAAAGAGCATGCACCATGCAAATATCGAGCGAATTTGATTTTTGTATAAAAGATAATGGGCGAGTGTAAAAAACACGTCTCACACGGAATAGAAAACTTATTTTGCGCACAGCACGAGTCCAGTGATAAAACAAAGGAAGACCAACAAAAAAGAGTATATGGGAAAGCCCCGTAAAGAAAGTGTCCCCATGGGACGAACAGAAGTCGAGTCAAAACTCAGTTGGGGCGAATGCGGAAGACGTTTGACTGGAACAGAAAACAGGGAAACCTCGGAAACATTGGAATAATCATGGTTGGTAGACCCCCAGATAAAGTTTCGTTCTAGATCGAATGTAAACGATGCACAGAGAAAAATATGATCATGACTGATGTTAGCGGAAGCATGGTGAATAGTCGAGAAGAGAGCGTTGGCGAGTGAAAATAACCGCAAAACAATGAAGCGGAAAAGTGGTAGGTGCAAGTATGGAACCTCGAGGAACACCAGCATTCACGATGAGCGGCTGAGAGTAAACTTGTTTCTGACAAAAGTAGGCAGTGTGGGGCCAACATTCCGATTTGAATCATGAATGTTGCTGAGGACAGTGTGAGTTTGTTGTGTGTACTGTGAGTGGGTGCGCGCAGGTGATTTGTGAGGTTTATGTTTGGCGTGAGAGAACCATCAACCCAAACCCTGAGACTTG
>LUCM01001806.1:236776-275325 GCA_008360955.1 Fasciolopsis buskii
TGAGTTGGCAGTCACCGATTACCGCCTAGAGTCAGCTGTGCTGAACAAACAGCTTTTGTGCTAGCGTGACTACAGATTAAATGCTAACAAAAGCGAGCTCGAACCACAGCATGAACCAAAATGACTGCTAATCCTCGATTGATCCATGCTACCGGTGACCAATAGCAATGTGATCAATCTGAGTCGAACGTGATGACGTCAAAGAAGAGCGTCGATGTCATTTCTTATAGCAAAAGTCGCCATATCTCGCGTGCACACTTTCAAAATCCTTCGCCGTGGGTTGGAGACAAAAGAGACAGGTTGAATAGAAGAGAGGAATTACGTCGTAATTCTGTGAAAGAGGTAATCAGCGTCGCTGACCTATGAAATGGAATGACTGGCTAGACATCTGTCCCAGCAAGTGTTATAGCGGGCTTTGATTATCGCTTCATTCCGAAAAGCACGAAATCAGCAAACCGGGTTGTCCAGTTGTATTCCCTTCTTCTCTTAACTTCTAAATCGACAAATGTGGGGTTAAACAGGGTCGGATTACCGATATTGTGGTTTATTGTTTGCATCATAAACATCTAAAAAAAACACCTGAAATTCCAATATACCTCATCAAAAATTATTCCGAATTATCCCAAGACCAACAGGAAAGCGTACATACTCAAGGATTTTACCTGGATACAAGCTTACAAATATCAAGTAGGCAATGGTAAAATGCTTTGTTTAGATTTGATCGACCGAAATCGGAAAGATAAATTCTTATCCGAAAGAGCACGCATCTTCCCAACCTTCACTACACAAAACGATAGATCACGCATTAAGTAAATTGCTCAGCACCGCTCGGGTTGTGCTTTACCCGAATAGTAACTTGAAACCCGGAATATAAAGACTATTCAAACAAATATGGTATCGGATGATTTGAATTCTTTGTCTGAGAAAATCAGCCGATTTGGTACTGTGGATTGCGATAAACAATGCGGACAAATAACACGGAGTTGCTTCAAACCCTCCCTTTCAATCACGACATAGCGAAGGGTGCGGTAGGTTTGCACATTTCTCTAGCTGATCACTGAAAAGATAATTAAATTTCCAATTTCGAAATAGCAATTCGACCCGGTCGTCCACGTAAACAATTGAGGATTAAAAAGCTCAGGAGATGGATGATAACAATCAATCAATCATTGGAGAGATAAATGAATGGGTAGGTAAAGAGACAGGCGAACCGTAACGATTTCGTTAGAGCGCAAAAACTACGCAAAATTCATCTCTCAAGACAGAACGGCTGGATTTGCACTTACATCAAGGAAACAGGCGCCAGCAAATGCGACAATGATGGCAACCACGTTCACAGTCAGTTGGAATTGTAAAAATTTGGTGATTGAGTCATATACATTTCGGCCCCACATCACTGCCTTCACAATGCTGGAGAAGTTGTCATCCGTCAGAATGATGTCTGACGCTTCTTTGGCCACGTCGGTCCCCGCGATACCCATGGCGAACCCGACATCCGCGCGCTTTAATGCCGGTCCATCATTAGTCCCATCTCCGGTAACTGCTACCACTTGTCGCGACGGAGCAGCCCGGCTACGAATAATGTGACTAACCAGGGTGTATTTATCCTGAAGCAGATACGAAAAAGGCGATAAATTATTTATGGGTTAAGTGAGTTAAGAGGAAGCAACGCGGTATCAGCATCCAGCATAACGAACTCTACAAGCGATTAATTCATAATACGGGTACCGTCGATTGTGATGAATCCAAAAAAATCCTACGCTAATATTCTTAAAGTTCTAGCACCTGCAAGGTATAGAGAAGCATCGTGAGTTTATTCATGCTGCTCTAATTATATATGAACGGAAGAAGCGTCTGTCACTGAAAAACTCTCAGGTTCGATTCCCAGATGTGCTGACCACTTTGGTGGCGGACGGCAATTTGCGGTTGCCCGACCCGTTACGACACCCGACCTATTGGTTCCATATCACTCAAAGGTTCAGGGCCAACATTACCGATTGCTCCCTCTCCTCCACCTCCGTGAGCAGTGGGCCCTAGTGGATACAGGACACGAGGTCCCTAAATGCACTCATGCTTCAAGCATGTCATACAACCATCACCCTGTTGGGGAAAATAAAGTGATTAAGAACTCTCGGACAATTTGAAATTTTGTGTCTGAGCTATTCCAGCGCTTTAAATTAAACAACGTCGACAATCACATCATATTGAACGAATAAACTATGCCAGACCGTGACTTTTAAGAAGGTAGTCAATCACATTCATAAACAGGCTAAAATGTTCCGCCATAAATTATTTTCTCTAATCCTGAAGTAGATTACTACCGATATTTCCTCCACCAATATCCACACAGAGTTGAATAATATTTAAACACTCCAAGTATCCGCATATATGGAATATGGAATATTCGCGCGAGAAACAGGAAATGTAATTATCCGACGCAAGAGTAGAAAATGCTGAGCGCCCTACTCCGGCGACCCATTAACGGATGTTCAGTGAACCTGGTCGAAATAGACTCGTTTCCTGGTTATCTCGACATGTGTCTACCTTTTTCAATACATTTGCGGTAGGCAGAAAAACATCAGAAGAACCGAGGGGCACTATAGGCGTGGTTTTTTGGACATATTTAAAACTTTTTGGCACTGAATACCTCGAAAATACAGAGTAGCTCAGTCGCAAGAAACTTAGTCGATCGTGATAGACCCCATAAGTGGTAAGTCCTTAAAAATCCGGCCGTCAGCTAAGGTTAGCAGAACCAATAACCGTTCACCGTCAAAAGCCAGATGTGTACTCGCAGCTGGGATTTGCGACAAATCTTTGGTAAAGAGTAAGAAGATAGGAAGACTGATGGCTGTGACCCTCGTCCATTCATTCAATGCAAGTGATTCCAGTGACTTTTATTCAAGGGTTACCAGTTACAGGTTTTTTGAGCCTTACTATATAATACAGCACACCTATTCATTTCGATGTGCCATCGGTCCGTCGCCGTGCAAATCCTCGATAGATAGGTGGTAAATCATGTGGCAAAATCAAACAAATCGTTGAGAGCCTCTCGACCGTTCATTCCGTGCTGGAATTCCAGTTCGAGATCGGTTGCTATTTTGCTGATGATTCCGAATGAGAATGAGACAGCTGGATGACGTTTCTATGGTTTCTTTAACGGTGGCAACGAATAATTTCACGAAACCGCAGTTATACTTAGAACGTTATCGTTCCCGAAGCAACAATTATTCGTCTAATGCTACCCGAAGTATGTTCTCACAAGATGCTAGTCTAGGCTTCCGAGCTTTCTCCATCAGTGACATCATTCGCAACAGTAATGCCGATCCAAACCTCCTGACTACGACGCTTTAGGGAGTCCGTTCCCGCTCATTTCAGCGGTTATCAATGGACTGGCCAGGTATTTGACTAGCCGTGTGACAAACTGTTCAACTGATTGATGGACGGAAGACACATTTTTTCGTTTGCGTTATTTTGTCCCTGGAAAAATTGAGAATGGAATCATTGAAAACGTATGTTCATCCATACCTCGAGCTTTGATGTCCATCTGCCCCTTTGATACCAACTGTACAAAGAACAGAAAGATGAGTTACACTCGATCTACAAAACATGCGTTTCGGTGGCAGAGTAGGAATGTGGGAACGAACATGATTGTTAGTGCAACAATTTGTCCACGGTACGATAGCACCATCGATTAACCCTGTCCAGGAATCAACGCACACACACACACACACACACACACACGTAAACTAGTTCAAAAATTAGTTTCAATCCAGAAAAAACTAGACAGCCAGAACAATGTCCATAAGATAGGAGATGGAGGAAGTGCAACCGCGACGTGACAGTAAATCATACGCAGTGGATAGGAAAGTGGGTCAGTTAAGGTCGCTCACGTTAATTCCAAGGTGTAAAGCCCACCACGAAACCGATTCGGTTGGTCTGGTCGAAATTTGGTTCCGGTATGGGCTGACGAACTGAAGGAATGTGCCGAGCAGTGATCGACCTAAAACGTGTTACCAACTCTATAAAACCGGTAACGTATCACTGATTTCCTACTGAGGTCTTTTAAAATCTCTGACGGCGTTGCAAAAAAGCAAGCTAAAGGGGTAAACGGAATGAATAATTGCTTCCCACCTGAGTATAAATGTATGACCGCTTGAAGATGCATGCAACATTCGCGTTGTTCAAAATGGAAACTTAACTGGCAAGAAAGTGAGCTACGATTGATTTTGCACATATTTGCAAGGTATTGAGGAAGAGCTAATTAGTCAAAAACCGTGGAAATTCCAAAGTTCATCACAAATTTCACAGGATGCAGATCACAATCACTGGTTGGATTCGCATAAACAATAACTTTGCATACGATATTGCATTCTTTCCGACGAGTTATTCACTTCGACTTGCATCCTTTAACGGGTACTAACTGAATCTACAACCACATCGTACACTTTGCATCTCGAATGAAACGATTCGCTCTAATCTCTCATAACAGACATCAAAATCAACATGTTGATCACCAGAAAATCACATTGTGGAAATCACTTCGTTTACTAAAGCTGTGACGAGAGTTCCTATGAGAACTAAAACCCAAATGTACATGGCAAAGTTTAATACGGAATAGAAAACTCAGCAAATTAGCAAACTTATGGGAGGAAGAGTTGGAAACAGTGTACCGGACAAAACAACAGTGAGCCGTGAAAGTATGCGGAGAAAGCCAAGCTGTTCTTGTTCATATTATTGAGTGTCTTATTAACGTGCTATTTGTTTCTTGTTGAAGTTGTCCGTCTACATTCCCGCAAATGAACACAAACACACGATTAGGAACTCACATAAGCGCGCATCTATTGACTGGGTGTTAAACGCTCCTTATAACACTGGATCGAAGCAATCTATTCCACAGGATTGCTCGATCAAAATTGCCGGTTTCTTTTGTAATAATTTCCCGTTTCATCCAGATAAATCACCTGCATCGCGAAACTCCTAACTTCTGCCCCCTCTCAATCGAGATGTTTATTGCAGCATTATTCAAGACCAGATGATGGTCGTAGCTCATAGGCAATCAGATCTATCTCTCGCTGTTCGCTGTCAAGTTAGTGCTAAGCCATGACTTTAAACTTTGCTAGTAGGAAAGTTTCCATTCACGAAACAACTTGAAGTTGTTATCTGTAACAGCTCTTCCCGGTGTGACACATATGCAACCAAATTCCCCCAATTCGATCCACAACTTAAGTGGGCTGTACAATGCGGAGTGCATGGATGGGGCAGTGACCGACGAATCCGGTAAATTCGCGTCCAACGCTCCCATGCTGCCTACCGCTTGTCTACTACTGGTCAAGCGAGCAAGATCGCTATCCGTTTCTGTGATATTCGACCTCAAAATGTCCTCATCTTCAAAATCAACTTCTATTCCTCCTCGTGAACCGTCTTCGGATAATTGTTAAGTAGCGGTGCTTGGATTTTTCAAGTACTTTTGCGAAATCTCCTTTATCTTCTGCAGGTCATACTGGTTCCATAAACTAATTCATTAACGAGACCTTTTCGAAATTCAGGACAATTTAAGTCAGAGATCATTGCGGGTCAACACAACGGCGAACTTTTAAGTAGGTACAATAACAACTATAGCGAGGTATTCGGCTAATGAGCGGAAAGAAAAACAATCCAGCGATACGTTCAACAGACAAATCCGAAATATCGTACGTATATCTACCTAATGGCACCTTTGGTTATTTGGCCACTAGCTCATTTCCTCATAAGAACAATGACCACAATCACTAAGTGTGATGAACCATCTACTCTTAGAAATGATATTATCATAATGACTCATGTCAATATTCCCCGTATAAACAAATCGTTGAGATTGTCATCTGTTTTACACAATCGGAGATACGAAATTACTACGTACACTTACGGAAGTTCCTTTCTCATTACCTTAACATCTGACATTTGGTCATGATTGAAATTCAACGTCAAGAGCTCGAATCCTGCTCTTTTCTGTTATTTGTTTTCAACATTCATAAAGAACTGACTAACGAGCTACTCTGGAAATTAATGGAAGCCTAAAGGTGACGTCATAATCTAACAGGTCATTGCAGGGTGATGTGCCCCGGGGAAATTTTGTTCATCCATCCGTATGCGAAACATAACACTGAGAAGAAAAACCAACAGATTTTACTTCTGTAATGATTGTGTCTCCCCGTTAAAGACAATTTATCCTGTTTCACTAATATTTAACTGATCGTTCCTGTTTGATTATCCGTGTGACTTATCCTTTAATAGTAAAAATCATGAGCTCGAACAAGATCTCGTCAAACACATAGGCGTCTCTGCTGCTACAGAACTTAAGTGACCTTTTGATAAAACAATACCTAAAGAAAATTCAAAAGCTACCATTTCAAATGCAAAATCTGTGACATTTAAAAGATGGACGGAGCGGAATTTCACTGGCTATTTATAATTCTTTTGCCTTCCTCTATTGTTCATCTATCCCATTTGTACGCCTGAGAGAAATTATATCAGCGACCGGAAGAAAATCACGCCTCTCACAAAGCACATTACGCGGAAAGGACCTTTGAATATCGCCAGTCACTGTCGACAATTATCGAGCAGCAAAAGTGCACATTTTTTTACCATATAGTTAATCATTCGGGAATTGTGCAGCCCATATTTCATGGGGTAGGAAAGTGACAGAAAAATTCCTTTGAACGTCGCAAACACTTCATGTCGTAGTTGTTTCGGTCATCTGTTTCGATTTGACTCAACTGTCCTATTTGATCCGGATCTCTAGGAATCGGGAGCATTTCCGATTAATCTTTTTGTAGTCATATCACCTATGCAATGAACATCGGTTTCTTGACATGACTAACTTTTTGATAAAATGCGTACATTTTAATACCCAAAGGTCGGCATGAATGAACACACAAACATCGTTCACATCTGGATACAAATGACTACGAATGGAAATTTAACTTTCTCAGATTTCGCACTTTCAACACGGTTTAATGTGCAATGTTTTATTCAGATTTGTGTTTGCCACAGAATCCGACAGTTCTCGATACATCCACAATTATAGGCTGGCTTCACTGTCTCTTTTCTATCAATACTATCTCGAGTTTTGTTCTTCTGGAGATCCTTCAATTGTTTCTGACCCGATATCTTTCCAAGCCAATCCTTTATACAAACAGCCAGCCACTCGCATCAGGTTTCCAGTCCTAGACATCGCAATTTTGTCCGGCAGGCTGCAAACCCTTAGAGCGCCATTCTAATTTCGGTGCCCCTATCATTTGGAATCTGTCTCTTGCAGGCAGGATCAACAAGCCGGTTATTACCTGAAATTTCCTCCATATGCGTCCGTTTGCAGCGCATGCGAAAAGTTACCTTTCACGTGCCGCCATGAAAATAATTTCCTGGTGCATATTCCATTGTTTCATTTGTAAACAAAACACCATGGTCTCACTAGAATCTCACTAGAATCTCACTTGAATCGTTAGGAGTGTGAATGGACGATAAGACCATTCAAGAATCACATGGTGATTCGTCGGAGGATTTTCGTCGGTCAAGCAAGACTAGTTTGTTTCGCATATGGATGGATGATCAAAATTTCCCCGGCTTTTGCATCATGGCTGTTGGTTTCTTTTTCTCCATCTAGTGGGCCTCATCGGCCATGGGGTGTGCTCATTCCAATGCATGAATGTTTCAGGCGGGACAAAAACGTCAATCACACCGCATTCCGGTTGGCGATCCTTTTTCGGTTCACGCACATCGAACATGCAGTACATATGCATCAAGCCGGTTAGAGTTATCGCATATCCTATTCTGTCAAACGACAGTTCTCTTTCTTTGGATTGTAGCCAAAGGTATTCAGGTGCGCCAACCTTCCGTGGGAAACACCAATGAGAGGACCAAGTCTATTTGAAAAAAAACGGCGTTACTGCTAATTTGTACTAATGAGCCGACTATCCTGAGTGACTTTCCCCAATATTGTCTGCCAACTGAATGAATGATTACTGCATTCGAGCTGGTGTTATAACAACCGTGCAAATCGATAAGTAGCTAGAGCATTTCGTGAGTCACCGGCACCTCTTCTGCTGATTCAGTAAACCTCATTGGCGGTACAGATTATCCGATGTCCATTGGTTTCGTTAAGAAATGTAGGAAAATTGTTGATGCACCTGGCAACGTATGGTTACGCACGACCAAGATCAAAACGTTCACCTTACATCAATGTCGTGTCCCAGCTACCAGTTTCATCAAAAAAGATTCTGATGGGCTTTCAGCTTCTGCTTTCAGCCGATAATTCCAACAAGACAATGTATCATCCATTAGTCTGCATGCAATGGAGCAATTTCTTCTGCGGTTTAATTCTGCATTCATTCATGCTGTGACCAACAATCAATAGTAGTGCAGATTTCCGTTGCCATCAGACTAGTGATTCAATCCTACCAATTGCTGGCGATCAATGGCCTCATTCTCGTGATCAGGACAAGTGAACAAATACTGCGTTTGAGCTGAACTGACACATCTTACAGTCCGTTGAGAAAATGAAATCACGTGATCCTGTAGGATCAGTAAATAAGAGACAACATTGGATTAGCCCCTTTCCAAGGGAGTATAGTAAACAGTGTAAATAAAAAAGATCGTAACAACGAAAATGTCTCGTGTGGTCTTATACAGTCCATCATTCAGCACAGTCCTGTTAGGGACTAAAAGATCAGTGGAATCATGATCCTCTCGACCTAGACGGCAGTAATCGGATGGAGGAGGAGGAAGTGTAATGGGCCCTGACGTTTTGCAAGCGAACCACTTACAAACTGAAAGGGATCAAGAGACGTAGATCTGTTAAATCAAGTAGTGAACACCACGGAGGCCAGTCGGGAATGATGTTTTGTTCGCCCCCCTCGACTAAGAATCTCGGCAGTGACACCGGCTCAAATAGTAGATTGTCTGGCACGCTATGCGAACGTCACTGTGCTTGAGTGAAGGCCCAGATAACCTCCAGGTACTAATCCACCGCTCCATACCTTCAAGACTAAAAATAATGCTGTATGACCAGATTGGTTCAAATCCGAATTTGGTTTTTCCAGGGGAATGGTTAAACGAGATCGATAAGTTCTTCGTTTAAATAGATGTATCTCATCGGGTGATCGTATGCTATATGAAACGTCTTTGAACACAGAGGGATCGACTGGTGTTTACCAATTTTAAGCATATGTGGCTCCGGCGTGAAATCCGAACACAGGTCCAGTGTACATTGTAGCAATAGGATCAGTCTTGCTGTACGGTTCCGAAACATGGCCGCTGATGATAGGGGGTACGAGAAACTGACGCTCGAACATTGTGGGAGGATTCTAATAGTAACCAAAGGTAAGACGTAGGGTACTAGGTCGTACAGTTCAGTGGATTGAGCAGACATTGGATTGGAACAGGTTATGGCGATTGGGACACTCATTAGGTATGCTCACACATCGACCTTCTTGATAGATGACCGAAAGATAGTTCGGGGTGGTCAGTCTAGGATCTAAAAAAGGGTAAAAAAATTTTAACCTACAGACGGCCTCGAGTGGGTCGAGTTAACTCGCCAGGTTGGAATCCACGAGACCATTCAACGCGATGGTCGGAGATTTTTAGCGACATGGCTGACTGCTGCAATCAATGGCGTCCCTGCACCAAAAATATTTCTGCTTCCCTCTAGTCCTTTTTTTATGCCATCCTGATAACTATTTCACTAGTATACAATGCTACAAGGTAGCAACTAAACCATGGCACGTTTGAGAATAGTCACGTTCCTTAGGATCACTTTGTTGATTACCTCGTACAATCGATCCAACGCAGCTTTCAGGTGGTCACAAAATGTGACTATAATGACCTGACACAGTGTTATTACAAAAAAATGACCTTGGACGAAAAAATAATCTGAAAAGTTTAGAGGTGAAATTTTTTGTACCTGCTCTAATCGTCGATAGCTACTTAGATGAGAACTGAAACATCCTGTTTCTCAGCGAATCTTCCACACATTTTCTACAAGATCGGAAACCCTTCTTTTTTTCTATGGCGCATTGCTACAGACGAGTGCACTACCACGCAGAAAACACTGTACTGACAGCACTTAATTTGAACGAGTTCGTTTGTGATGCCTATTTGCTAGCGAGATTATTGCCGGCTATCACCGCCCATGAGGTATGTGTACCTGGCACTGTCTTGCCAAATTATCCTCATAATTGTAAACTTCAATTCTGTGTTACCCACAGAATCCCATTTGGGTGGTAAAGAGTGCCCATGAACATCGCAAATTAGAATCTGTTTATATATATATATATATATATATATATATATATATATATATAAATTTATGGCGTCAGGAGTGTGAATGGAAGCTGTTCGTTGAAAAGGTCGCAGAGGAACCATAATTGTGACTCGTTGATAGTTCGCTTTCAGTTGGGCTGCACCAACTTTAGTAACGAGGAGTGAGGGCCACCTGAGGAGATATAAATTCTAAGTGGTATCTGGATGAGTGAACAAAGTTTCCCCGAAAGGACACGACCAGTTTCACAGTCATTGCGGACGTGTCAGGCATGCGGACCCAGATACCACTTACGATATATATATATATATATATAATGAAGAAAAAAATCTGAAGGCGTTCAATAAGTTGCAAAATATTTACTGTGACGTGTCGGTTCAGACTAGGATTAGTTATCGAAGGTGGACGAATAAGTGTGTGATTGGGATGACTAATTCCAAATGGTCTGTGTGTTGGGCATCCGTCTCACTTATGAATCATATGTATATCACATTTTAGACCCTAACTTGGCTACTGTGTTCCTTAATTCAAAAACTATAGGGAGCTCAGTTGGTTGCAACGAGGGTAACCTCATGGGGAATCATTCTTGAGAACGGTTCATCGACTTCAAGGTTGGAAGACCATGGAAGCTCGTAAATTCACGTAAGGATTATTCATTTGAAATTGGTAGATGTTTACTGTTCATCATCATAAACTCTTAACATTGGCGTCAGCATTATGGTCAGTATTATAGTAATACCTGACTTCAGCGGACCATTATATTATCACTAACTACCGCACTTTGAATGCCACCATGCCATTTCGTCTACCTAAGTGAACAAGATGTGAACCCTAGACTAGTAACTAGCTCCTCGACATTGAATGACGAATTACATTGTCACAGCCAGCGACGAAAGACTTGTGTGGAATGTTCGACAGATTTCATCTACCGGCAACGCATCCCAACAATGTACGATTACTTTTGGCAAACCTGACATATTCACTTGTATGTGTGGGACACAAGTGCAAAGTTGCCAAGTCGAAACGGGTTTGCTCAGTCTATAAAGTCTCGCGGCCGAAATCCGCTTATCATTGCAACTGTTTGGCTAAAATGAATCAAACTAAAATTTGAAAAAAATATTGGAGAAATCACATTTTCATTCTGGTCTATTCCCTGGGAGTACTGATACATAGTTGGCTTCAGTGAAAATTTCTGATTAGACTGAAACCATATTTGGCATACGAGGTTGACGATCCTATTTGCAGAGTCGATAATGTCACCGCTGCATCGCATTCAATCCGTGAAACTCATATGCCCAAGTAATTGTCAAACAGGTTTTTGAATCGACCGGAGATTATTTGATCGATTGTTTTTTTGCAGTTGTCCTCTTGCATCGAGTTCCGCACTCACTGGAAGCTCACCATTATCCCTCGCGCAAACCGTTAGAAAATTGTTTAGTATCGAGAGTACAATACGTGAAACGAGTGATGATGCACATACAGTTTGCAAGACCAGCGTCACGCGAATTGCACATCCTTTACAACTTACTGGGATATAAATGTTTGCCTAACATAGCTTTTGTTTTTATCAAGATCGCGTGTAACTGACTTGCACATTGACTTGTATTTTAGATAATCCACTAAAGATTAAATCACGCAAACCGTACACTCGGAACGTTATAAAATTCATCGCCCGATTGTGGATCTAATGAAATCAGGATCTTATATTGGTCAACTTATAGACCGTGAGAACTTTCATTGTCAATGCACTCTCCACTCCCATTCACTCGTGATGAGTTGTTCTCTTGTCAGGGGATCAATGGAGTGATTCAGTTTTCCACTGATGACACAATAGACCGATCGACCAATCACCTGGTCTCTTGACCCCTTGATCAGTCTTACTCACACAGAACGATTACGCGTATCCTACCGTCCGACACAGCGACTAGCAACGTGAATTCGGTTCAACCACGAAATTAGTCACCAGCGGAATAAGAGGTCATGCACTGGACATAATCCGTCCATAACACGACAATAAACTAACAATAAACGAATTTATAAAGACAATCGAAATTGTGACACCACAATTCCCTAACGCCAACGAAGATCTAAAACATATGGCATGGTATTCCTTCATTTAACTGATTACTGCGCAGAAAACTACCTACATCATTTAATAGCTAGGATACTGGTCGAATTCCAACGATGAATACCAGTTGTTTTTACAAACAACTCTGACGCAGAGTGCAATGTGGTGAATTTATTCAAATGAAAAATCGTTTACCTCGAGGAGAACGAAACCCAATTAATGAGTTTTCCACCCAAGTGCTAGATGTCGAACAAAATTTTAGGTAAAAATCACTAAAAATACCTAGGGTATGACTTGTCGCCTTCATGATTTAGCTAATCAGTTGTATGAGGCACTAAACGGAGAAGAATGGCACGCGGGTGGAGTCTACGGTTTGCACTGAAACAAGTATGACGGCCACGACAAATCCAATGGTGGATGCACGAACAGACGAATGGGTATTTTGATGTGGAATGAATGAAGACTACTTTGGATGTTCTTAGGATGATCAGCGAAGCGGTACGATAAATTCAAGATTTTAAAGCAGTACTTTCTCGGTGGATGTCTATCGACAAAATGGTACCAATCTAAGCAGCCTAGTTGTATGTGCGTGTTTGTGTGTACCATCATGGACGCAGAATCAACGGGCGTAGAACAAACGGAATGAACTGGACAGCAATTAAAAGTAGCGATCATGGGGACTGATATATCAACGCAAACGAGCGAACGAAGGGAAAAAGCTAAACAACTTGGTTTTGTAAGAGTAGTTCTGTCTTAAACCGAGCGACAAAGGTATCCGTCCAATCTAAATATCAAGGCCATTTACAACAGGTAAAGATCAAACATCCTACAATGGCACGGGAAAAATATGAATTTATTATTTGTGAAGATGTGTTAGTTTAACTGTTACAAAAGAACTAAGCGAATAGCATGTAGAACGTGGACAAATTGTACAAAAACCATATTCCGTGCTTACATTCGTTTTTCTTAACAATTTTATTATCGATGTAAAAACCAATCACTTGTTGGGGACGACGCATGAACCGACTGGGACAATAGAACAGCGGATTTGGGCGATCAGCCCTTCAGAAACAGACGTAACTTGCAATTTCGAGAAAGATGTTCACAAAAAAAACTGTCCAGGGCATCATAAACTGGTACAGTGAGCTTACTTGAGGAGAAGATCGGGCCAGCACACGTAGATTAATCCACACCTTATCGAACAAGGCCTGCACCACTTTACCGGTAACCTTATCACGGATACGCTTATTAAATTCTCGACCCTCAAGCACAAGGAAATTTTCACCCGGTTGCAATATACCGCATTTGGCCGCGATTGATCGAGCTGTATTCACATTATCTCCGGTAACCATACGCACTGTGATCCCCGCTTTCTGACACTGACGAATGGCAGCTGGAACCTCCGGTCGCACCGGGTCTTCAATAGCCACTATTGCTAGACCGGTTAGCCCGTTTAACAAGTGCTCCTCGTCGTCCCAGTTTGGTTCCTCACGGACGACCATATCATTTGGCATGTGTGAAGTACCACCTGTGAACCGCACACAAAGAGATTGCATAAATGGATGAATATTGACAAGAACAGGAAGCCGAACAAAAACAGAAATGTCCAAACAACTGCTAAAAACAATGGAGAAGAACGAATAAGGTACAGATCCAAGCAGTTTGATTCTAAAAAGCGAATTCTGTAGACTTATCCGTTAGTCGGCGATTCCTTTGGTCAACGATGAAACAGTTTCTATGCCTGACAGCTTAATTCGAAATGTAATTCGCAAAAATGTGCGGACGAGTTCGCAGACCAAATCTAAACAGATGACAATGCATACATAAGTATGCCCACTCCATATCCGACATTTGGGATATTTTAGGTATTGAAGCCCATAGTGCCGCTCACGAACAACAAATGAAATCGCTACTTGGTTTGCTGGTTACCAAGCTAATATGTACTCAAGATCAAAATTCTAGTCCGGACCACACAAAAACAAAATTCGCGGACAGCTTCTATCCGAATACAGACCATTGTAACGTGTAGATAATACGAGAGATGCTACTTATTCACATCCATCCAGATTCATGATTTAGAATGAAACTGGGAAACTTCGCAAGGCCATTTGTGATATGCATTAGACAAAGAGGGCCGCATATGTGATACGTTCATTTTTGGATTATATCGCTGGCTGTACAGCTGATATACAACTAATTGTCACCTGAGCCCCAGTATAACGTGAAATTATGCTTATCCATTTTGCTAGAAGCACCAACAGCCTGTGCGTGAAGCGGTTACCATAATCATCTACAAGGAAAATTGAAATTAAACGACTCGGGTATCGGTGAACCCAGAAGAGAATAACAATTCACTATTTCCAAAATCTGTTAAAATTACCACGTCAAATGACATCTGTCGCGGTAAAAAGGTGAGTCGAATCAATTGAAGTATTCAACAAACTGAACAAAATTCGCACCGGTAATAGTACACGTGGACCGGAGAGCGACCTTTGTTTCATTCGCAAGATAAAGAATGTAGCCGTACGGCCTATTTACCGTTAGAGCTGCGTGCGTGCACAGTACATAAACCTTATAAAATAGGAAAATGTGCTTAGTGAATCACAGATTGGCAATGCGAGTTGCAAAATCCAAGATCAGTGATACCGATCTACGTTCGACAGACTGATGGAATGCAATTAAGACCAACAGGACAAATGACCTCGAAGTGCAAAATTTGTGAGCATAACGCTTGATTTTTCGGCAACAAAGCCTGGAATATCTCTGGTAAAACAGTCCGCGTTTCAGCGGCGTATTTGTCAAATGAATCCATATGAAACCACGGTGGGCTTCAAAATGGCCACTGCCTCAACTCATGACTGAAATTTGAATCAAGAAGTCTCTTTGGTTTTACTTATGTTCTTAGCGCGAAGCTAGTGGCAGAACCTGATTGCGAGCAAATCGTACCTTGGTGATAATGAGCAAAGAAAGGGATGAAAAATACGAGTTATGTGAACAAGATGATCCATGTATGAGTTACTGACTTTCCGAGGATAACGCAGTCCGAAGGCTGCAACAAATGCTTGATTTGTTCGTCACCGAACTAATCAATCTCCGTCATATACTAGAACTGCGTGCTTGTAGTGTTGCGCAGGTGTTTTGCCTAACAACTTTAATGGTAGTACACATTAGGGGACGTAGAGAATGAACTAAATGAACAAAATCTAGCTAAAATAGAAGGGTCGGAGGGCAATAGAACATTTGGTTTCTCTTGTGAGAACAAGCGAAAAAGAATCACAGGAGATGAGTCAAACAGAAAAGGTAGGGCATCAAGGAGAAGCAATTCGAGACAAACGCACTGGTGGTAATAACTAAAAGCTCACGTGCGGCTTCCTATCCGTCATGTGAGGGGGCTTACCTACGATAATCCGTTTATAAGCAACGCATATGGTCCGCAAGCTCTCGCCAGCCATTGGTTCGATGACAGAAACAGTAAGGTTTTCCTGGTCAGACTGACCGAATGCTCGAGGAATGCCTTGTGCATCAAGGAACCAGGAGCAGCTGGATGTAAGTGGTAGTGAAAAACGAATACAGAATTAAAGTCATGTGGTGAGCACAATAATAGTGAATGTTTATGTGGAGAAACGACTGTAGCCCACTCACAGGGACACCGTTGTTTATTTTTATATAAGCGCTTCTTCGAAATACATAACCTGATCACAGATACTGAATGTAATTCGCTTTATCCGAAAATCAATCTAATCACAGAAACCGCTTTCAGTTGTGAAGTAGCAGAACATTCAAAGAAATTCGAGAAACCAATTACGGCGAAGACTGTGGATAGAATAGGACAGCAACGAAACTACTTTCGGCTAATGTGTGAGAACGGCCCGAATTAAGGCCAAGGTGTGCGTGAAATCGTACACACGATCTCACAAAGAGAACAATATGCGCAAAATGCCAAATTTCTGTCTTACGTTATGCAGATGTTGATAAAATGCAACGTCAAATCCAACTGAGTCAAATGTAACCAAGGGGACCAACAACACATGATTCAATAAAGCAGAAAAGGACTGAACTCAAACTTTGTATCCGTAACTGATTAAGGTACAATATCGTCAAATCTTATCGGCAATGAGGTGCAAGGGACTCAGTCAGACACCTGAACAGTGATGACCACCGTTTAGTGGCAGAGGACTTCACGTAGACCTATTCTCGATAGTGATCATAACCCGGATAACAATCCAAAAAAATCGTCCATGTTTAAGGTACTGAGTTAGTCATAACCACAGTTTCAACGACTATCAATCGTGCCCTCACTGGCCCTGGTTTTAGTTGCTACGTCAGGTGATCGACTATTTAGAAGTGAGGTGAGTCTATAACAATAGGCAAGGCAGCTCAAACAATATGTAAGAATTATGCAAACGAGGGAAGGTTTTGAATACAATTACTCTAAGGACTGCATTTTCACAATGCTTAGTGTCTACAAACATTTCGTGACGAATCACATGGACCCAAACTCGGCATTCTAAATCGTTCATCAAGGGACAACGCATTGGTTAAAGACTTCGTGGATTTTTTCCATGGGGTGGGTTGATCATCAATGCCCACCTTTAGTACAGTGTCTGTTACGGGATAAAGTGAAAAGCGAGACGGCATACGCAACATGTTCGAACCACTTCAAGTTATTCAATCTAATTGAATGTTCTAAGGATGGAACTCTACGACCCAGCGTACTCTACAACGAATTTCAGCATCGCTGATAAAACAACTTCAACTACGTTCTAGCAATATTATAAAAATATAGATAGTCCTTGGATATCTACGTACGACGAAAGCTGTTTCAGAACCGCATAGAAGATCTAATATGACCAGTGAAGTGCATGCTTGGCCGTTAACCGATAACTTGATGTCGTGCCGACACCACAGATGTCACTAGGGGGTCTTCTGTATGTGATGACATTTTCTCCAGTACACGAATGCATCAGCGCGCCACAATCGACTCATCATCATCAATATTCCGCGTTAAACAGCAAGGCACTGACTGCTGCCTTTTCCTCAGAGTTGTACGTTTCTATAAAAAGAGTGAACATTCAAGGGGAACGCAACCGAATACGAGTGTCTAACATTTCCGGTCACCATCGGACCATTTGATCAAGCATTCACAAGATGTCGGCCAAGACAGATCGACCAATTGGAGTGTTGGGTATGCACTGACAAACCGTCGACGCGGAGGTGGTTTCTAATGTTCTCATTCAAAATCCTCTATCAACAACATAATTTCTATCTAGCATTACCTTGGTACCATGTTCCTGCCCATGCTGACGTCGATGACGGGGCGGAACATAAAAGACGGAGTCCGCGCTGTTTCCGGCAATATAAAGTAAACTGCAACTTGTATGCTGTACGTTACTTAACAACAGGAAAGAAACTGGATCGAAATCGAAATGACAACCTCATCATTATTTCACTTTTTGGTGACTATCTGATAAAAGATGTGTGCGAATGGCTCCAGAAAACGCTTCCTTGCCGGGACAGAAATTGTTCGACAGAAAAATTACCTCGCCCCCGAGTAAATTTTAGTCCGATAGGTTCACTGGAAGCCTGATGGGCCATCTGGTGGGAGGGGAGCAGTGAGTTGTTTTTCAGATCGCATCATTAATGGAACAGTTCACCTTGAGATTCTGATCCGATCCACGCAGTCACTGTTGAGCATAACCAGTGAGGCGAATTTCCAGGCTGACAAGGTGCATTCGCATCGTTCTCTAATCGCATGTATATTTCATGTTCATCGTAATGCGAAAATGCTTCCGAAGATTGAGTACAAGTAAATAATCCATTGGATAACCAATCAATATGATTAAGGGATAATTCATGTTGAGTTTTCGTTATCAGCCAGAATGAGCCGTTTCATGACAAACAGTTGACACCTTAACTACACGAGGATGTAACCTGAAAGATGAAACAATCGGTTGATCAGTGCGCAGAACCTCATCACCATCATTGCCGTTCAGTGTTAAACAGCAGAGGAAACCTTACTAGCAGCTGCCTTTCTCCAAGCGTTACGCGTTGCTATAGAAACGGTGAATGTGCAACCGCAACAGGGAGTGGACTTAGATAGGGGGAAGAGATGAGAATAGTAGTCAAAAAACAGTACAGCGCAATCTCCTAAACGCACTGATTCGACAAAAAATGACAACACGATGGCCCTTGTTCACGGTCACCCTCAGTGTCACCAGCCAGCTAGTTGACGTATCTTTCAGACCCCAACCGCGAAGACTTGACACACCCACCTTACTTAAGTTCGGTGTACATTTTCTCACCCCACGTTGCCAGATCATTTGTTCACCTCCACTAGTTTTCTTCTACTCCATAGGAAGAACGCAAAATAGGGTATTGTATGGTAGACGATCGTTCGCCATACCCAAAACGTGACTCATCCACCGTAGTCTACAAAACTTCATACGCTCAGATAAGATATTCTCAACAAGTCGAGAGTACTGTCGCCCAGTCCTGTAACACCACTTTACACTTTAAGGGTGTAAAGCATATGCCAAATAGAGCTACTGACCTCGCGATTTTGTCCCGTGCATCCTACACATCTCCCGAAGATTGCCACAGGCATACGACACCGTGTGCATACTATAGGTCATAAAGCTTCTCGCCATTTACCAGTTTGACCCACTACATCATGGAGATCTAAGGATTTCTCCAATATCTCGTCGATGACGAAGTCAAACAGGAACAGGGAGATGGGAGACTCTTGTCGAACACCGTTAGTCGTTTCGAATGAATTTGATAGTTCATCGTATCCTCTCGCCCGATCACAGGTATGCAAGTACAATGCTAGCAACAGGTTCATGATCTTTGCGGACATATAGAGAGCAGTGCATAGTGCTGTTAGGTTCACTAAGTCAAAGACGATTTTTAAGTCGAGAAAAACTACGATTGTGGAGAGGTGAGGTGTTTCGAGCAATTACGGAAGACTGAAAATCTGTCTGATGCAACCACGACTGCTGTTCGCAGATATTATTCTCGAGAACTAGTGTCAAATGACGTAGCATTATCGACGCTAAGACTTTAGTAATTGAGCCCATTGAAGAAAAAACAAGTTGGTGAGCAAGCTCGTTTTCAGTGATTCGTACTCATGCCATCACACATAACATATTAGGAAGGATTTTAAGGGAAAGCGGATAAGTCGAAAAAAGTATGGACGAGAAAGGACTGGTGGTGTTCCATGAACGTGTTGTGGTTATTATTTTGTGTTTATGGGTTTGAATTGCGGAGGAAGGTAGGCCAGGGGAGTTGAAGGGCAACCACAAGTTGTTTTTGAGTATATAGTGGAGGACTGTGTGCTCAAGACACGTTGACCCCGGACCTTACACAGGGCACGAAAAGCTTCAGTAACATTCACGGTGTGGTTAATCTGCGCTAGGTGTGAAACCACTGCGTTACTAAGTAATTTAATTGTTCCAGTGATTAACCATGCAGGGTGGTGTTCAGGGATACGGTCATACAAGTGCATGGTACTGCGGCCGATGTACAGTGTCCCACAGGAACATTTGAATGAATAGATGCAAAAGGAGGCTGCAGAATCAGGAACTTTGTCTATCAACCATGGGCTGGGATGTGAACAGGATTCGGGGCTTGGTTGTGTGAAATGACATACTGATAGCGCTAGTCAGTGTTCTTCGTGCGATCTCTGCAAGGGTGTCACCTTAGAATGGTAATGGGAATTTCTTTTCTGTCTCCATTATATTATCAAATAACTGACTTCGGAAGCCATTTTCGATGAATTCCCTTCTCACCGTCTCAGGCATCTAATTAGGATCATCCTCATACTACGAGGTACAAAGCTGTGAAAGTGGGTGTATCTTCCATTCCACGTGGTTTTCCTGTTTACTGATCGCCGGAGTGAACCGTCTTCTCGACAACTTAATATTACTTCCAGAAATGCTATTTCACTGCCCACCTCCATCTCTGCGATGAATTGAACATGGAGGGGTGGCTAGATGAATTCATTCAGTAGTTAGTTAGTTCCTGTCGAGGGATTGAGTACAGAAAATGTCGTATTCATGACGTTTGTAAAGACAAAGCATGTGGATTGACGATTCGAGTGGACCATTTTCTAGTTTTGTCATAAGTGTCGGCAAGCAATCGACCGAGTGGGGACGAAGCGGTAGACCGTCCTTTTGGCGATGAATTTGACTGTTAAATTTAAACTGCACGTTGTGGATACAGAAGAACAGTGGTTCTTTCAAGTTTTTTATCGGAAGACTTGTTGCTAATCCACTGTTCTCGCTATAGTTATAGAAGTATTCAATGGTTTCCGTGACTGGAACGCTGGTAAAAAGAAAGACGGCGTCAAAATAAAGCACTCGACGTCCTTTCATATTTAACTCACGAATCGATGAGCTCAATTTGTCCCCCAGGGCTATGTCTAGCCATATTCTATCTAACGGGTTCCAGCAGCTTGGCCGGCCGTTTTGCCGCGACGTGATACGGTGAACTGTATATGTCGAGAATAGGTCCCAAAGAAACTCCACTCTTATGCATTTTGGGTAGACCGCACATTCTCGGAAAAGAGGTTCCCATTGACCGAATTTGTTCGAATGTGGTCGAATCTATTATATCCTTTCGCTTCAACCGCATCGGAATGTTGGATAAATCTTTCTCAATCTGAGGCACTTTAACATTTTTCGCCATTTTCGCTAAGTAGTTAAACTTGTTAAGGGGAACTACGACTACATTTTTGTCTGGCCTTGATAGCAAGATGTCGCCATTTTTCTGCAGCCCCCTTAACTGTCTCTTATGTTCTGACCTGAGCAACCCACTCACTGAATATCTAGAGCTATGATACTGGGCGTATTCACCGGAGTTGATTTAAATCCTTGCAGTTCGCCAAACACCAGCATCGCATATAAGCTTAAACAAAGCTTATTACCTGCAGCAGCTGGTAATTCCATTTCTTCGGACAACTTAGCTCATCAGTTTTCACGTTCATTCGTAAGGTTTGTCGTCAGTTGACGCTGCAGCTGTCGAGGTAACTTCTCCGTTGCCTTACTCTGACAGAGCTGCCTTTTTGGTCAATTAGGCCCAACGAGTCTTGCGAGATCCAGTGTCTTTGATGAATACTAGATCTAGGACCACAGGCCAAATCTGCTGCCAAATGCATCGCTTGCATGATTTCATCCCAGTGCTCATCTACATTGCTGCTCGTCGAAGTCCTTTCCTCCGATAGTTTCCGCCCATAACTGTTGCGAACAACCGAATCACAGACGTTCGATGACCAATCACGCTTGTGGCCTGCGTCGATGGTCATTGGGCTGCAGCAAATATCACATTAGAACTAATGCACAGTCCGATTCGACATATGCGGTCCAGTACGATCTACAGTTCTGGACAGAACCGCGCCAACGGTAGCTAACTGCAATATGGTCAATCTGACTCAAAGTACCTGTCGAGTTAGAGCGCCATGTCGTAGTGCGACGCAAACTATGTCGGAAATTCGTACTAGATAGGAATAAATGATTATCCGCACAGAATTGGAGAAGCCTTTCCGCGTTATCGGTTCGCTGAGCAGGCAAGTTGCATCGCCCATCTGAACATGATTCTGATGCACTCAGTTTTCCAACTTGTGCATCTAAATAACCTGCCACTGCTGCAATGTTAGAATCTTTGCTATTCCGAACAAGAGTGACGATTTCGCCATAAAACTGGTCTTTTTGCATATTGATGCTGCAGTCTGTTGAGGCGCATGCCGAGATAACAAATAAACTTCGCTGGGCACAACTATCCTTCCGGATGCCAAATGGTCCCTGTAGTCATACGGCGCACAGACGACTGGTAACCGGGATCCAGTCTAAAAGAGCTGCTTCAGCCTTCTCACTCAAGACTATTCCTACACCGCCTTGACCAACAGTTTGAGCTGCTTCCTTTCCCGAAGTGCGCAGGAAATACCTTCAGGAGACATTTGGCGCAGTCAGTTGAATTACTCTACTCTACTAGTATCCCGAATTCGTGTTTCACTCACGCAGCAGATATCAATAGAAAGTGACTCCACTGTCAGAGCTAAAAACGCCTGTTGGCCAGCCTACATTAAAGTACGCACATTGAAGGAGCCGAGATTCAGAGGTTGACGAGACTTGAGGTGTGAGCTAGCAGACTGAAAAGCGCTTACATAATGTGACAATAAACCGTTGCAAATATGTGGTATGTTATCAGTGAACGCATTATGGTTGGGAAAACTGTGCAAATAGAGATGGTTGCAGACAGAAGACAAATTCAATAAAAAAGAAGGGACTTATCACTACCTACCACACCTAATGCAGCGACGACCAATGCAATGTGGAATTCTTTGTAGATGTGTAACTCAGAAAATGACGGGCCGGTATTACTAGGAATTCTAGCAACAAGGCGGGAAAACGATCAAAGTTCTTAACCAAAGAGTTTGGTTCTAACGAGAATCTGACCACGGATAATGGCTGAGTGGAAGCCCATCTACTTGGATCAATTATATTCCCCTTCATTTTTCGCTTTGAGCTCCCTGCTCAAATCAACCCCCAACCCGGTGGACCAGGAGACCGTTTCGCCAGACATCTACCCATGACCGGATCTTCGGTCTGGGATAAGCTATCTGTATAAGTCGTTAGGTCATGGAGGCACACAAGCCGCCAAGATGCAGTCTCGTTGTGACGGGGAAGCTAAACCTGGCGAGGTGCGTGCAGCACGCCGAAAACTTACTGCATGCTCATACCAAAACCAATATCAAGGAACAATGTTTGGATAGACCGGTACTACGACATTGTCCTGCGATCACTGAAGGTATCAATCTGCACATTGTGCTTGTTACTTACTGTTGAGTGTCTACCGTGTTGGTGCTGGGAGCCGTTCATCGGTTGTAAAACTTGTCCGATCCTATTACGGGAAAAATCTAATTCCTTTTATTCGTTTGTGATTTCTAACCGGTCGAAATGGTTTTGAAGATTGGTGCTAGTCATAGCTCAGCTTGTTGATTTTCATGAGGCTCTTACAGCTGTGCTGGGCGTTTGGATAGCAAATGTTTCATCGCCAGTCGAAATGACATTGGTACGCGCAAACGATGTCAGCTCGACCGGGAAGGGAACATTTACTATCGAAACACCAAGTTCAGCTGTGAGAACCATATGAAAACCAACAATCTAAGCTACCATTAGCACAAATCTTCAAAATTACTTTGACATCGTCGGTGCATGTCTCCAAATGCCTGGGCACAGTCTGGGATGAATGTCTCAGCCTCCGAGCACGCTACCAGACCTGGAAGACTCTTGAAGTGCGCCCAAATGACAGGCGCCTTATGCAATCTTTGCTGAGGAAGACTTGCACACTGTCGCGGAAATGTTTTCACAAAAGTGCGAGAACGAATGCCCAGCGCCCTCCACTGGGTTAATTAGTTTTTGGTAATCAGTCCAAGGGAGATGGCTAAACCACGATTCTAAACTAACCACAGGCGCCATACGAAGCATACGACTGTTTTTTCACAGTTATCTTTGACGAAAGCGTATACTGGGCACCCAGAATGTCCGCCTACATCCGAAGGACGCAGAAACTGAGCCACCAGTCACCACTTCCCAGTAGGTTACTTAACTCTCAGATGGTCTTGCTGCCTTGGGAGTTAGGACATTTGGTCAAGGGATCGGGGTAGTATACCCTAATTCAACCCTGTACATCGGTTTGGGCAACCGAGTGGGACCAGGCCCACAGAGGAATCATTGGATCCCGATGGATAACCGATGTCGGGTGGGTGGGGAATGGAAGAACTGCCATGCGCAGTGAATTCTGTGCATTGTTTCTTTTTGTTTTATGTTTCTCGCTCATTGCTTTTGTCCTTTTCCACGATTAGGATGGCACGATCTGTATTCATATATGTACATAATAAATACAAATACGTCAACGCGTGTACTAAACTGGCAATGCAGAGACAAATAACTTGACCATTTTCACTGTACGTTTCTATATTAGCATTGTTATTATTACTACTACTTCCTGTATTTTATAATATGAGCTGACATAAACCTGGAACTGAATGGGGTTACTGCTTGAAAAGTCAAAAATTGAGCCACTCTCAAGATGTCTCATACGCCTTGCAAGCTGAATTCAAGTGTGCGCCAGATATCTGACCCGATTTCTGTCCTAGAAAAAAAACTAGCAGATTTGGACTGGCCTTCGCAACGACAATGACCATATGTCGACAAACAGAATAAATGACCTTTGATTTAATCAAATCACGACTACCGAAGCCGGCTATTTGAGTCGCGGTGTTCCACCGGAATCTAGGCTCAACGTGTCAACCGGTAATGAACATTTTAAACTTCCATTTTTCACCCCAGGACAATTAGGTTCCATTCCACCAGATAGAAATCACGGTAGCCAAGGCAAATATCGATCGTGACGACTAAGTAGTGAATTCACAATCACTTCTGGGTCGATGTCGCCTCAACCTCGGGAACGGTGAGAGTTGAATTTATCAATGTTACTGAGAGTAGCAACCGGAAATTGTGCATTCTTATCCATTTCCAACAAAGCGGTTCAAACAAATCACCAAGTTCCTGAACATCTCAACATTCCTGGAATGTCGCATAGCGACGTGAAAAGATGCAATAAGTGCATGCTTACACATACTGCGTGTATGCGTACGTGGATACGAGAAACTGCGTTTCTCGCTTCTCGAAAGACAATGACAACACAGATGACCAGATCACTAGAAAGACAAAGTAGTCAACCGTGAGTATTCCACGTCCGGTCGTGCAAATACCGTTCACTTATTAGTAGGGCAAGCCCATAATGTTTCGATTTCTATGCCGTGATATGAGGAAAAGTGGATTGCTAGAAACCAGATTATGATGAATACGACTAACAAATTAACTTTCAGTATCACATTATTAGGTAGGTTCCATCGCCGGTATGGTAACATGACAGAAAAAAAGGCAAAGGTAGAAGATAAAACGGCATCATTCCAAAACAAATTTCCAAGGATCAGAAACCGAACTAACAAATGCGTTCAACAACATCGCAGCAGTATGGGATTAAATCAATCAGGAAAACATCACAATACGTACTATTTCACGACCATTTCTGAGGCCCCTTTAGTGAACATCAAAAAGGTTTTGGGGTTGTCACTCTCTTTGATAACTGTGCTCATCGACTTCCGGAGCGAGTTGAACGTGTAGACCTTGTACAACTTCTCCTCCGGCCACTGTTCTCGCACTACCTCGTAGTTTCGTCCCAAAGACTGTACAAATCCTAGCAGGGCACATTCAGTTTTGTTTCCCACCTGTTTTGGTAAGGCACCAGCTGCGTCTGGAGGCTGGAAATTTGGAAGAAATTGCAATGAAAAGCTGCAGGAGGATGACGAATGGTTCTTAGTATAAATAATATATGCACAAGTAAAAATACTAAGCCCAAGAAGTCACCTCACCAAATCCCGTCTCGAGCATTGAAAACCAACCGAGCGAGAATTGAAAACATTTTACAGAAGCTTGAAAACGGCAACATTTCGCATTACTCTCATCAGCCGTCTAAGTAAAGCAATCTGACGTGTAAGGGACATTGCACTAGCAATAACAATCTGAAAAAGGGCACTTTTAGGAAATAAAATGGCCGGAAAATCCCACGACCATGGAAGGTGAGTTGGTTGCATCGGTGTCTTTTGTTCGCATAAAAGTGAATTACGTGACCTTATAAGCGACGGAGCACCGAACGCCAACTGTTTCCAGTTCCGATTACGTAACAGTTGCTTGAGAGACTGGCTTGAGTCAGCTTTAATGAACCTAAATTTCGGCTTTATTGGTTATCGGAAAATTTTCGTATCATCATCTTTATAAACCACTAAGGAATATCTCCATACATCCGTTGTGAAGGCCGTGGGTTCATTCCCTCGACGAATAAGTCACCGTAACTTCATGCAAGTAAGAACTGACGAGTCGTAAAGTTCCCAGTTCGTATATAATTGTATTATCATATTGTAGGGGAGCGGTATTTGATTAGATTATTCCCCTCTCAGTCTCGTCACCGAGATAGGAACAATGACTGCATAAATTATTCTTGTCCTTTAAATATCACATTAATTTCCCTTATTATGTCCCATTAAACAATAAGGTGTTTGAATTGGCTCATTATTTACAAGCTAGACGCCTCTCCCTTCGTCGTGTGTTTGAAAACGCTTAAAAGTGATGATCCAACCATGATTAGCGATTACCCAATTTAAGTCCTCCCGCTGATCTCGAGCGAATTCGTTATGCGAAACCTCCTAAATAAGAAAAAAAACAGAAAACCTCTTTTCTAGGACAGGCGCAGCTGCAACTTGGCAGATTTCTGGGAGGTTGTGTCCTCTAGGGAGTACAATAAAATCGAACTATCTACGATAGCTTAAGTCAGCTGTGGTCAAACAGATAAGGTCGTTGCGTTTGGACATGAAGTTTGGGCGGTAGATTCCACCCATCGGTGATGAATTTCCCCACTTGACAGTCCTTTGTTGGCTGCGGCCCCCTACCAGAAAAACGATTGACACTATTTCCTCAAAAAAGAAAGTAAAAGATAAAAAAGATTGAAAAAGTGACTACTCATCAACTTTTCTGAAAATGCTGTCCATGAAATATCAAGATATAATTCCAAAGTGCGCCTCAAAGGCTGACAGAAAACAACAAAACGACACTACCGAATAATGCGCATATCAAGTGTGGTCGTTCGCGATAAGTGTACATTCCATGATAACTTAATAGCAAATAAGCAGTATCACTCTGTCTTGAGTGGCAACCAGAAATTGGAGCAGAGCTGTATGCCACCGGGTGCGACCCCGGGTTGCTGATAAAGGGACGGCCATCACTCCGGTGGTTACCCGTGAATAACGTGGACTCAGGTTCATCGAATAAGCCACCGCGAACAAACAGCGGGAGTGTCGAGGGAGCGCTGGGTTTTAGCTTGAGAAGCGTTCTTAATGTAAAATACCGCAAGAGTTCTTTGGTGGTACCGTGCTGTGGCGAGCATGGTCCCCCATATAAATAAGGCCACTGTCCCGCTTCATCGACCCGGGGAGGTTTACCAGAAGGGCGCACAAACCGATAGACCGGTCACCGAAAATACTATCTTGAAGATAGCGTTCGGGTGTGCGAAGGCTAGGAGTGCATCCTCGAGCAAAAAAAGCCTACACTGGATCGGGTGACCGAGTAGTACAATAGCCCAAAACACAGATATGAATGCGACTGATCTTACAACGGATACTTTGCATTCTCATCTTGATCATAAAAGCGCCCATCCACTGTACACGATAGCTCGTTTTTGTGATACCTCATGTTACTCCCCTTCCCGGACAATATTCACACACTCATCGAGGACTGCAGTTAGCCGTACAAATTGTAGCCTCACCAGAAGAAGTTCTGTCCCTGTTCGCTTGCGCCCTCCCTCAGCTAGCATTCAAATATCAGTGAATCTGCTCCCGGCCGCTGATGTTCCTCGTTGTTCTCGATGGCCCTTAAATAGAGCCTTTTTCAATGTCTGAATATTGACGTTTCACTTAACTGATATCCAATCTAGTTCTTTCGTAAAGTTTCACCTGCGCCTTTCTGGGGACCCTGAGGTTGGTGCTTTTGGACTTGTTGGCACTAGTGACTCACGCCGAGAGAATGGATTGCTTGATTGGATCCCCATCGACATTCGGAAATGCACAGAGAGACTTAAGGGTCCACGCAAAGTAAGCAATGCTTGTCATTCTAGCGCAACCCCCCCCCCGCAGAATGTAACCCAGATGCAATCAAGGACAGTTTCTATTAAAAGCTGTACGACCATTTATGCACAGCAAAGCGAGGTGACTGTTTTTAGCAGGAGAAGAACGGTAGGGTAGGTAGGCTGTTCTTGAACGAGATGCATTGAAGAGGTCCTTTTTGGTTTCGATTGCTGTCGATCAGAAAACGGGGAACGGTGGTTAGCCGTTTCTAGACTATCGATTGTTTCTCCCCAATACGAACCTGAGATAATCCGATGGGTGGTATGCCATCCGGCGTCCGCTCACATCAAGTCAGCGATGGACCCAGATCGGCCACATTGCAATTAGCTAGAAATGATGAGTCTGCTTACAAGATTGCCAGTGATACTGGAGCACTCTCTTCGACCCCAACCACACGTTAGTCTGTTTAACCTGCGCCTTCTTGATGCGCGCCAGTCCAACCCGGCTAGTGGCAAACACAATGAAGCCCGGCCGGCAAATGGACGTGAACTCAATGCAGGTTTAAGCAGGGAATGCCAAATGTGGCGATTTCATTGGGCGGTAGAGATAAAACATTGCAAATGAGAAATTCCGGTAAGTTATTTGACCTCATCCGAGCTGCCAGTAGGAACACGTTGGATATGAAGAAAATGATGGTTCACCCATCCGCAGTCAGCAGAAACGTTTCGTACGATCGGTGAAGCACTTAAAACCGCAGTTCAGCTGGCTTTCAGCGTTATTCTCTCCTATAGCTATTTCAGTGCACGTCTGTTTCAACAGAATCACCTGCTAAGGCGAAGATCCTCTGGGAAATCCAAGCCTTAGGACAATAAAGAATCGGGCTCCGACGCTCGTTCCCCCATTTATACCTAAAGGTAGAGGGACGGAAACGGTCAGAGAATTTCGAGTCTTGTTCTCAAACGTCTGGTACTCCCAGGAAGTCATCTCTAATCGTGGGGGGAATTTATTGCTATGAACTTATTTAAGAAGAATGAATGTGCTGATCACAGGGGGATATTAGCCTATTTCCGATAGCATCTAAGCCGCTAGCGTCCGTCATTCTTCGCAGATTGCACACCACTTCGTCCATACCGGTGGACTCAGGCCACGCTTGGATGTATGCTAGCCCTTATTTGCGCTTGGTCTATGATCGCACCAGCACGAAAACAACGAGTACCGAAAAACTGGTTCTAGACATTAATTGTCGACTTCCATTCCGATCGTAGCTTTCAACGCGGTTGTCGTGACAGCGAAGTACTAAGGGCCGGGAATGGTCGACTGGATTAAGCGTCTGCCAACCAAAAAAATTAAATCAGCGGTTCGAATCCCAGATGTGCCAATCACTTTGGTGGTAGATCGCACTTCGTTGTCGTCTGCTTCGTTACCAGACCTGCCACGATTGAGGCCGACCAGCACTGGGGAAAATTGTGGATCAAATGAATCTCAGGTGTGCCTATTCGATAAAGAAAAGTAAAATGTGAGTTCCGTTATTCTGAGGCCTGGTGGTTAGCATAAGAATTCGAGTGGTTTGTTCTTCATATCGTTATGCGCAAGATCAAAGATTTTGTTTAGGGTTTGAATGCATCATATATCATCCGAAAGACGGCGGTGAAAAAAGTTAAGGGGGAAATTAGTTTGATGATGTAAGCCTCAATGTGGACCTCGATGTTCAAGTTATTATGCGTCATACTGATGGCAGTTGTAGGTAAGCCGAACGCGGGTGTGGCCGGTTGAAGGCGATCTCATGAATCAGAACTGTGCATCCCAGGACGGTGGGGAGAGATACATTATGGGGAAGTCGTGTAACTAATCGTGTTATTTTGCTGCTGCAGCAAGTAATCAGATGGACAGAGGAGTTCGTACTCACGATAGTCAACAGAAGCAGTAATGAGCCGGAGATTCTGCTTTTACGAATAGCATTTCTGAGAGCAACTGACTTCAGTTAAATAAACTAATTCAACGTTCTACGAGGACGGTTTAATCATGAATAACGTTTCATGCAACCAATGCAAAAGGATTTAAACAGTGAGATGTACAACTTTAAATGGAACTAAACTGAGCAGAGAAAGTGTCGTTGTACCAATGGAACAGAATCAGTCTGTGTAATCACTGTTTTAAATAAACCCTACTGCGACTTTAGGTTTGTTCATTTATTATTCCTCTTCTTGAGGATAGCTTGTATATTATTATCAGTGATTTCAATCATGCATCTACCCTACCACTGACTGTGTTTGATTAAACTGACTAGAGGCGGCTCCATTTTAGATAGTTATTACCAACCTGATTTACTTTCCCTGCAACTGCGTGCTCCAATTTCAAGTAGTGATCATTGTCTGCTTCTGTTAAGACCCAAGATATACTACAGGTCAGCTTTCCATTCCTTCAAGCGAACAGATCAAATCCAAGTTCGCCTCCGTAACTTTTCACACAACAGCCTTACTTTTCTTCAGAAATCCCTTTCACTCGCATCTACCTGTTTCTCTTTTGAACCCCTGTTCAATGACAATGTCAAACTTTTCACAGAGACGGCCAAAGCAATCTTTGATATCTACTGCCCCTCGGAAACACTATTTGTCTGAAATGGCCGCATCTCCACCCAGAAACTGAAATCTCTAAGAAGACGCAAGGAGCACTTCTACAAATTCCGTAATAATTCAAGCCTGCTGTATATTTCCAATCTACTAAAAGCTGAAATCCAACGCATCGACACTACATTCGCCAGCCAACTCCTGAATGGTAACAACAATCGATCCCTATGGCAAGGCATTCGACCGTTGTGTGGGAAGAAAAAGAAACATGCGAAATTTTCTAACACTTATACCCCAGTCACACTTGGACAGGGTGATGATGTGACAGCTACATGTCCTTCTAGGGAACAGGTGCTCGACCTTCTGCGCACCACTAAAATTACCACATTGGTTGGTCCTAACAGTCTATCTTGAGCTCTTCTGCATGGTACTGTGACTGACGGATGCGTTTACTTCTCTGCGCAACTCATCATGAAGCTTGCTTTCTATCCCTGACTGTTGAAGACCCGTCACTATTGCTTCCATCTCAAAATCTAACAGTTCTACTGATTCAGCAAAACACCTCCGCCCCATCGACGTAACATGTTCTGGTCTTAAACTGACAGGAATTGCTGTGCAGAAGCGCCTGATTTCTTCTATAAATCCTTCTGACGACCCCATTTAGTTCGGTTGTAAGTCTAACGGGTCTGCTTTGGACACTGTCGCTTCCCTTGGCCATCACTTTGTAACACCTTAGACGCATCAATGAAATCCGTCCGTTGCGCCTTTCTAGACTATTTGTCAATATTTGACTCAGTCCCACGGTCTCTTCTACTTCACAAACTGCAAACATTTGGTTGTCCCA
The DNA here is from genome assembly GCA_008360955.1 of Fasciolopsis buskii. Taxonomy (NCBI): domain Eukaryota; kingdom Metazoa; phylum Platyhelminthes; class Trematoda; order Plagiorchiida; family Fasciolidae; genus Fasciolopsis; species Fasciolopsis buskii. The sequence continues at coordinate 268,229 of LUCM01001806.1, forward strand.
GGCCATTATTAGCATGGCTATCTGATTACTTTATTAACCGAATCCACTGCACACGAATGGACGGTAAAACTTCAAAACCGTTGATTAAAAACTCAGGCGTGCTACAGGGTGCTGTTTTTTCACCGTATCTCTTCTCTACTTACATCAGCGACTTATCAACTAGTTCACCTTATTATCTGTTTAAGTATGCTGATGATATTGCCGTTTATCAAGCCGTTTCGAACAACGATGAATTCCAAAGTTTTTCCAACAACCTATCTTCTGTTTACGATTTTTCTACACGAGCTGGTTTAAATCTGAACACATCTAAATGTTTCGAATATCTGTTATCTACCTCTCAGTCGGCCTACTCATCCGAAACGTCTTCCATCAACTCAAAAACTCTTACCAGGGTTGATTCTGTGAAATATCTAGGAGTTATTATTGATAAGAATCTGAAGTGGACTTCTCACATTTCTATTTGTGTAAGGAATCGCCAACGGTTGTCATTTCAGGAAGCTTCGGCATTACACATTGAAACAAAGCACCATCTCCCGATTTGTATAACAATGTTTTTCCAATCCTTCTTTAATGTTCTCCAGTTATATATCCAGGTTTACTTAAAAAAGGCTGTAAAATTCTTCGCCGGGGCTAACAAAAATCTTTCTGATCCCACACATCCTCTGCACAACGATCCTTCAAAGTGCCGCACTTATATTTCTACACGGTCCGCTTTACGTTCCATACCCTCCAGAATCAATATCTATAGGAACTCCACTGTCCCATATTTAGCACCCATTTTGACAAACCGTGACCGTGCTTCACCCGAATAACTGAGCAACCTATCATAATGTGTTCTAACCATTCCTCAAAGAGTTTTTTTAATTTTTTTACGAAGTGATGGGTGTGATTATTTTTTTTCTATTTTATTTTTACCCCCACATTTTTGACTGAAATGCGACATTATTTGTTGTACGCAAAGTTCATACAATACAATACAATAGAATAAATGCTAACAGACACTTTATTATCGCATGAACAGATGGTACGGTATCGTAAACTGGAGTGGCAAATACATGGTGCTAATTGTCATTGCGCTGATTACTCTGTTGTTCATAACTCCCCCTATGTCGCTGGCTGTGATCCCGATGGTCAGCCGCAACAGACTGAAAGAAAGTCAATGACTGCATGCAGAAAATTTAATTGCTCGCGTACCATTCTCAAAGTTGATGCATGCGGATCTACGTTTACAGAAAGCAGACAGAAATAGCAACCGGGTAAAAAAAAATTGCACGACTACAAGACGCGTGCGAACACTCCAAAATAGATCTGAGTGAGAACAACGTTCGCCTCAGTGAGATTCTATCGCAAGCACGTATTCCACCCACGTTTCAGTATCACATCTGATTTACTTCCTGAGCTACTTCGCCCTTCAAATTGTAACGGATAAATAAGTTTTGAGCAGAAGCGAGGCACATTGAGGGCGCTTCGCAATATCACTGGTTTAGCTATTCCCTTCTTTCCAAGCATCGTAACCTATTTTTGAACTTCGATTTACAATGAAGAAATGCTTGTATCCAAAATAGTCACAAACGTGCCTGAAATCTGAAGAGAGACTTAATGCAACAATGTAACTAGGACGAGCTTATGTTACATTTGGTTGTGGTGTGAAGCAGTGGTCACGGTAATAGGTCATTCCCAAAGCCATCCTCATCATCCTCATCATAATCATCGCTCAGCGTGAAACAGCAGGGTAAGCCTCACTGACTGCTGCCTTTCTCCCAAGGTTACATTTTTCTATAAAACGGGTGAATATCTAAAGGGAACAGGAAGTGGGCTTACACAGGTGGGAAAAGATAAAATGTTGCTGCAGCCAACACACAGAACACAGTCTAACTCTACAAACCAACTCTTCCAACCATTCGGATTCGACAGAAAGTGACAATACGATCGCCACTGTTCGCGGTTCACTAACTCATCCTTCACTGTCCCCAACCAGCTAGTTGACGAGTCTTTCGGACCCCAACCACGGAGACGTGAAACATCTACTTCGCCTAAGTTCGCTGTACATATCCTCATTCCACGTTGCCACGTCATCTGTTGACCTCTACATGGCTTCTTCCACTCAGTGGCAGGGACACAAAATAGGGCACAATATGGTAGACGAGTGGTCGCCATACGCAACACGTGACCCAACCAGCGTAGTCTACCAAGTCTTATACGCTGAAACAAGGTATTGTCAGAATTAACACCTAGTACTAGATTCCTGACCTCCACATTACTCACCCGGTCACTCCATCTAATCCTAGCCATACTACGTAGACATCGGTGGTCCAAAACCTTCAACCGACGAACATCTCACACACACATACTCCATGTCTCACAACCATACAACAGAACTGAGAGCACTACGGCTCAGTACACACGACCATCCAACTTCAGTGAAATATCAGGCCGACGCCACAAGTGCTTCAATCAAGCGTAAGCTGCCCAAGCCTTGGATATACGCGTGTTTACCTCCACTGCCGAGCTACCATCGTTCGACATGCAGCTACCCAAAGCCACCGTCATAGTTAGGCTACCTGCAGAGAAGTCATCTATCAGTATCGGTCGACTGGTGTGCGCTAGCAGCCCGTGGCCATGCAAATCATTGAAGGATAGGTGCAACATCATATGGTGAAGTTCAACAAACCGTTCAGAGCCTGCCCGGTAGCGTAATGGCTAAGGCGTTCGACTCAAAATCGTTCGTCCCGAGTTCGCGTCTCAGTTCAAGCGCAGTGGATATGTACTGCTGATAATTCCTAATAAAGATGAAACAGCTCTAAACTGCTTCTATGGTTTCTTAATAGCGAGTTGAGCGATGATATCACATGGTGAATTATTTAGTGGGAACGAAAGAAATATAAGAGGAAGAGTCTAAGGTAAGTTCAGAACATCGAAGTCATATATATATATATATATAATGAAGTTACAGCAGTTGGTCAAAAGTCGCTGTAATATTCAATCGATTAGGTTCCATGAGTGAAAGCTACAAGTGAACTGATAACCTGAATCCTTACATTCGGTTGTTATTTCTCATTATTTGATCATTTCGCTTACGAACGAAAGAAATTGCATTGAACGAGATACTTTGAAAGTCTAACAACGAATATTCCACTAAAGCATCGTCCGTTGTGCGACTAAGAGCAAAGTGATAGCTTTGTTCAATTGAATGAAAAATTACTGTTTGGAAGGTTCCAACAAACCCGGACACTGAAACTGTTTGAAACTCAGGTGGATAGCCTTGGAAGCATTTTGTTTCCCGATTCGGGTGTTTAGATCACAAGCGCCGTGGCATTGTGAGTGTATAGGCTGACGATGAAACGTTAGCAACCCGTTCGCCATGGTCAGCTTCAAACAACATTCGACGATATTCGACGGTACAACATTGAAACAACCTAGACGGAACGAGCAACTTCCGTTAGACCCGGGGGGAAAACCATGACTGATTTGCATCACAAATATAGCGTCAATTCAAACTGGATAAAAAACCTACCAGAATCTTTGACGTGTAACCGCTGTTGATAGAGATACTTTGAACGAGAAGGTCGACCAACGGTTGTGGTAGCTGAGATTGATCAGGTATGTTCCGATAGTGGTGATTACCAATATAACATTGGACTGCGGTCATTCGGTTTGTGGTCAGCGTTCCCGTCTTGTCCGAACAAATGGCAGTCGCATTACCCATGGTCTCACAAGCATCCAAATGTCGAACTAAATTATTATCCTAAACACGGACAACAAATGGATGGACAATAGAAACAAGCCTGCATTAGCCAATGACAAAATTGAAGATCACTGTCGTGGGGTTAAAAAAGGGCAGGATTATGGAGATTCATCTGTTATCTTGACTAGAAGGTAATAGTTGGTTAGTAGTAGCTACTTCTTGAATCGGTCATCGCTAATAACGAAGGAAGGGGTGGGTGTTTTTCAACACAAATCTGGGTTTATTACACGGGTGATGACCGGTGCTGGCTTAGCTAAGATCCGAAGTCGAATTAGTTCTATTCGCTTTACTGGGACTCTGTCTGTGACCTTGAATGGATTTTCCGATCCAATCACGTGACTGCTATTGACCAGATAGCTCAAAATGTAGCTTTTAGCAGAACCACAACTCGACCGTCGCCATTTTGTGTAAACCATGACAGCGACGCTTAATCCGTTCACTTACCAATGCACTAAAAAAAGCATTCGCTGATATGCACTGCCAAACCACCTAATGGGTCAAATGGAACAAAATCGCCTCCTGGTTTGGTATTCTAAAACCGCCGGGTGCCAGATGGGACAACGATTTATTTGTGGAACTTCACTGAGAACCACGACTAGGGGGTTTCTGCGGGAATATTTAACATATCCGTTGCCAACAGACTCAAACAAGCATGGTAAGGCAACCGCAACATATATTATGGGAATTCAACGGCGATAGCAACCCTGCAATTTCAACCAGCATCACCCCGATGGGAATCTCGAGATTTTCGCTCCTACAATGAAAAGCATTCCCGATCAGATATTGCAGTTAAGATTTATTTTTGATAAATTCTGATGACACTAGAACACTTTATGCACATATACTTACGATAGCACCCATTCGAGCGGTAGGTGTCTGCCGCTTCTGAGACCGGGGATTTAAATCCCATATACCTCGGTAAAGGTGGTGATAGCTGGCGATTCGTTGTCACCCAATTCGTTACCACACATGATCCACTGGGATCTCGTAATCATTTTGGCAACCGAAACTTACGGGTCAGGGCTTCCGTTTCCTATCGCCTGAATTTATCGGGCTCTACAAGCCGTAGGGTATGCAAAGCTCAAGCTTTGAAGGTGTAATTAAAATAGTAGATGATGTGAAAACAGAGGCAAATATTTAGATAATTCAAAATAGACTGGATTTTTGGTGGGTGAGTTGGAGCAGAATCAAACAATGTCGAATTAATGATCATACGACCAAATGCAGTACAGAATGCCAATCCGGTTCACATTATAGTTGACCGTAATCAACAGCTAATTGTGAACACAATGATCAATTCTCCTCGAAAACCCTAAAACGTTTTCCGTCCAAATAACTCGAACCCTGAAACGTTTCTTAATAGATTATGATGCAATGGCGTGAGTACAAATTACTGAGAACAGCCTCATTCGCCGAATCTGGTTCTCTCAAAATCCTTCTGAAAAAGCTTCCGGAAATCGAAAATGAAAAGTTCGATAGGTATTAGTCTATGTGATGCATAAAACTTTAGCCTGTGAATGGAATACACGATTGGATTAGACAGAACGGGTGACCAGGAGTAAGTAAACATTAAGCATGAACCAATTAAAAAACAGTGTTCTATGGGTCCACAATCGGGAAACATACGAGCATGGGTTCCGGTGATTGAGTATTTGGGAAGGCTAAATTACACCGATTTGCATTCCGGGTGTTGTAACGGTCTTTTAAAAAACCGAGGACAAAATACAAAAACTGGAATGAGCGAGAAAACACTAAAGATGGCTTCTGGAAAATATTCACTCAGTGAGATCATTTGGGAACAGCAAACTGAGCAAACAGCAGGATGGAAGTAGTACGACCTCCACAGACTGGGACCAAAGCAGAACAAATAATAAAGGGGATGAACTGAATGAGAATGACAAACGATGAAAGAAATTTTTTGATTCATATTGTTTTGGGAACAAGCACCGAATGGAACTGTTAACTTGAATGTATCAGATTGCATTCGAGGGAACAAGCAGAACGGAAACTATAAGTGGGGCTGTTTATGTGAGAAGATCAGAAGATCGGCTTGAAGATGACACTTGACCAGCCGCTATCATCAACAACCTCAAAAGTCAGATGTCTGAAACCCAGGTGCTTCGATAATTCTGGTGGCGGACGTTGATTCGTTGTCGCCTACGAAAGACTCACTGTGACCTTATGTGGCTGTGTGCCACTCTATGATTCACAATGATAGGTGTTTGTTAAGTTTTACTTTAGTACAGCGAGACTTAGTGGGGTGATGCATGCCACTTCCATTGTAATCAATTCAAGAATGTAAAAATCAGTTCAAATCAGACGTGTGATCTATGTTCCACCGGGTGAAGAATCCAAGATGAGCTATAGCCGATGTGCCTTACGATAAGTAGCGACAATATGAAAAAAGCAGCGTCCTCGTTAAAAAACCAGAAATAAAAAATGACATACTTCTGCTAGCCTACCTCACAGGATCACTAGTACAAAAAGAAAAAAAAGAACGGGGAATAATGAAAGATCAACTGTAAACAGTAAGCTGAAGAACGATATAGATCAAGAAAAGTTTCGAACACAAGAACGCCAATGATCATGGGATTTAGTTATATCACCTGGTGTCTCCAACAATCATTTCGGGGGATTTCGTGAACCCCGACTCGGCTGTTTAACTGCACCTACACGAGACAGTGCATTGGTTAGGGTTTTCATTAACTTCCCTTGTCATTCACTGGCCACTCCAAACGCTAAGCCAACCACTAGCTGCCTCGAAGAACAAATCACACAGTGGTAGCCGTTCTGTCTGCATGCATAAAACTTATTTTGCGCACAGCACGAGTCCAGTGATAAAACAAAGGAAGACCAACAAAAAAGAGTATATGGGAAAGCCCCGTAAAGAAAGTGTCCCCATGGGACGAACAGAAGTCGAGTCAAAACTCAGTTGGGGCGAATGCGGAAGACGTTTGACTGGAACAGAAAACAGGGAAACCTCGGAAACATTGGAATAATCATGGTTGGTAGACCCCCAGATAAAGTTTCGTTCTAGATCGAATGTAAACGATGCACAGAGAAAAATATGATCATGACTGATGTTAGCGGAAGCATGGTGAATAGTCGAGAAGAGAGCGTTGGCGAGTGAAAATAACCGCAAAACAATGAAGCGGAAAAGTGGTAGGTGCAAGTATGGAACCTCGAGGAACACCAGCATTCACGATGAGCGGCTGAGAGTAAACTTGTTTCTGACAAAAGTAGGCAGTGTGGGGCCAACATTCCGATTTGAATCATGAATGTTGCTGAGGACAGTGTGAGTTTGTTGTGTGTACTGTGAGTGGGTGCGCGCAGGTGATTTGTGAGGTTCATG
>LUCM01001806.1:276584-303104 GCA_008360955.1 Fasciolopsis buskii
AACCTAGCGCACAGAAACTCAGGCCTAACCCCTGAGTTACCGACACAATTCTCTCACCACAATCTGCTACTACGAAATCAGCGGTATTCGAAAACCAAAAAACTCCACACATACGATGCCCTCGACTGAAGTCATGGATATCCATCGTTTCTCAGGTTCACGTGATAAGGAGTCCTGTGTGACAACTGCCGCTGAGTGTAGAGCTTCTTTGATCTGCTCCTAGGGTTTACTTCAATCCTGTCCATTTTGCTGACATAACAACCGCCATGAGAGTTCCGAGTGAGTTGGCAGTCACCGATTACCGCCTAGAGTCAGCTGTGCTGAACAAACAGCTTTTGTGCTAGCGTGACCACAGGTTAAATGCTAACAAAAGCGAGCTCGAACCACAGCATGAACCAAAATGACTGCTAATCCTCGATTGATCCATGCTACCGGTGACCAATAGCAATGTGATCAATCTGAGTCGAACGTGATGACGTCAAAGAAGAGCGTCAGGTGAGTCAATGCAATTTCTTATGACAAAAGTCGGCATGACTCGCGTGCGCATTTTCAAAATACTTCACAACAGAAACCCCCACACGTTGACGCAGTCTATCGTGGACGGAAAACGCAGTTCTCACTCACAATATTTATTGCTCGTTAAGAACGATCAACGAAATTCAAAACGGTCATGGACGCACAAAATATCCCACGTTTTGTAAACCCATTTCCAGGTTTCCACCGAAATTCCAGCCACTTAGCGCGAAATATTCATACAAGGTATCGTGAATTGCCATCGGGCAGTTCGCATTCCGACAGTCTCTTTAAAGTTACGATAAAACTAAATCGATCAACTGAGCCGTCCTAATACTGGGAACTATAACATGATTAATTAGCTTACGCTCAAAGCGGCCGACGGGTTATTAGGTGTGCAGCCAAACTATCTCAAAGGAAAATGACGTTAACATCTCACAAATCGGCTTGATTACTACAAACGAAGTTGTCCGCAATACGAACAAGCCACTATGAGGCGATCTCCACGGGCAAACCAGGAAGAAAAATGGCGCATGGTCAGAATCTCCAACGAATCTGTGGTACGTTTATGCTTTAGCGAAAGTTCGATTAAGAGAACAAGCTTTTCGTGACCTTTGGAGTCTGATACAACCAACGGGATCGTGACTGTCCAACTCAAAGTGCTGTAAGCACTATCTTTAACATTCAATTCTGCATTTGCAATTGTACACACGAGCAGAATGAACTTAGCACCACAAAAACCACGAGATCGATTGTGGAGGTCCCCGTTGTAGATCTAACGCATTCTCAGACGGACATTTTCAGTCCAATAAAATGTCCTATTTCGCACAGTTAACAAGTAACCCGGAACTGATTTTTACGGTAAAATGTAAACACTCCAGCACTAAGCCGACTTCTTGAGGATGATAATAAAACGTCAAAAAATAATACTTTTCGTGAGATAGCTGTGATATCACGGACCTCCGGTTCGGAAAAAATAAGCGATTCTCTTCTATGATGAATGTCAAGAGGTACAGATGTCCACAATTGCCGAAGTGCGGACGTAACCAACTCGTTTCACAAGATTTAAATCTTAATTCTATGAAAAAGGTAATTCGCGTCGCTGACTTATTGAAAGGAACGACTTACCGGATGATATAGAGGATGAGATATTTTCTAGCATTTCACCTTTGCGAAATTCGATTCATATTCGTGGTTTCGTCATTCCGGCGGATAACATGTAAGTGGGTTTCTCTTTAATTAGAAAGCGCGGACTTTCAACATCAAACGGAAGATTTTTTTAGATATAATTCGATTGCTTCTAGGTTCTTTTGAAACAGCCTAATCAGAAATCGGAGGCAAGCGTATCTACACTGAAGTTTCAATAAAATAATTTTACCACTGGATTTAATGAATCGAGGCGCCTGGTTTTGGGAACGGTAGGCTTTGCAAAAAATTAAACTGTCATTCTATGAGTAGCAAACTGCGGCAGAATTGCCCACGATTGCCGTATCCACCATCTCAAAATATATCCCACCTCCAAGGTATTATGTGGACGGCATACTTAGGAAATGACCGACTGTAAGCGATGTCAATAAAACAGCACAAAAAGAGCGGCTCGATACAATGTTACCGTAGCAACCACCATCCTACGTTGTAGAATTTCTTCAAGGGTACGCCAGGACTAAAAAAACTGTCACATCTCAAATCAGACAGGTGAACCTGACTGCGACGGAAAAAATGCACAGCAAGGCTTTCTGGATAACTAATCACTCGTTGGGCGCTTTCTCTGTTCGAATCAGAAAGACATTTGCGAAGCCAGTGTAAGTTCATGGTTATGTACGTATTTATGGACAGATGGATGAGAGCATGCATTTACCCAGATATGTGTATCTTTAACCATGCATGCACATATACATGTCTTCACGCACGCACACAAACACGCATGCTTGTACGTAAGGACACTTGCATCGTCCCAGTGACGAACGATTAAACTGTGATTGTTCCTTTTCGCTCGTACAAAACCGGCGACTGGGGCACCCTGTAAGCAACTTGCACAAAGTTTTGTTTAGGTGACCTTGCCAGTGGGAACCTGAAGTAGCCAAAGATAAGTGTGAATGGACCTGCTGCGCAGACCAATCAATTGAACCCACCAACTTAAAACCCATTCTGAAGGCACTCATTAGAGCTTTCCACTTTCAGTGCATAAAACGTGGAAGTTGAAGATTGATGGCCACGGGATTTTCATAAAGAAGCTCGAATTTTAAAAGAGAGGAGGAAAAGTGAGCCACCATGGTGAAATGATGCATTTGTAGAGTGAATCGAAATTTCGTTGAGCGCGAACAGAAGCAACGAACCGTAATGAAATCAAGTAAAAATGATCAGTCAAAAAAGAGTAGGACAGAGCGGGATGTAAACCAAGTCGCAGATTTGGATGGCGGATGGCGCTCGATGCAAGAACAGAGTGGTGATTGCGAGAAACAGTAATAGGAAGTTGAGGAGTAATGTGCGCACAACATTGGGGCCTTATCAAATCCAACAATCACTGGGTCAAACGAAAATAGGTCAAACATGATGACAGATTATTCATCAGATAAGTCAGCGTTTTTGATAACCCGAATACGTAACAGTTGGCGGAGAAAAGTCAGACGTGACTTTGATCCACGGAAACCTCTGCGTTCTGGTTACCAAATGGATTGTTCGGTACCCACAGAAAACTTGAGCAATGAATGACAACCGCGAAATAAATGATAGCGATGACACATTAGAATTACGCTATCGAAAGGGAGAATAAAGTGACAACAAAAGAACACGCAAGCAGAACTATCGAAGTTAGTTGTGAGCTTATAAGCAAACCTGCGCGAAAGCATAGCAACTGAATGAAGGAACAAAGGATGTGGCCAAGTTGATAATAAAACTTATAAACAAAAGCCAATAAAAATTCAGTTTTCCTGAAAAGTATGCGTAAGTTAGGAGCATAAGTGAATTAGATTCGGGCCAACGAATTTACGTGTTGTTCTAGGTGATATCGTATTACTGGCACTAAAAAGTTAAATGTAATTGGCCCCGGAAGTCTGTATCGGGGATAGTTACTCGTAGAAGAACCGATGGCAGTGTTCACAACGACCTTTGGTGATAAAAGCTGAACAAAATTGACACTTGAGATATCATTAGCCGGTGCGGTAATCGATTACGTCGAACAGCAAGGATACGAAAAGGGGTCTGCCAGTTACCATGGCGATCTCAAAGTAAACAAGAAGATTGCGGTTGGACGGAAACTCGTCAGACGCAAACGGTAGCCCAAGTAACACAAGTTGTCTTGATTAGATCGTATATATATATATATATATATATATATATATATATATATATATATATATATATATATATATATATATATATATAAATCACGAATCCTTCCGAGTTGTTACCTAATTCCGCAACGTAATTGGAAGTGGAGACGAACATTCGACTACCGAAGATGGTAAAATCGGTCGGTCTCGACGAATCCACCCAGTTCTTATCGAATTGAATGGAGAGATATTGATAAAAGCATTTAATTCGTTACTCTGTGACATCCGTAATATGCAGCGTATTCCGTTATCATAGATGGAACTACTGGTTTAATGCACTTTCAAGAATAGCACATGCAATGAATCATGGTAGAATCAGCTTGATTCTGATAGTTACCAGGGCTTTAGCTTCGATATCGCTGTGCCGTTTGACAGCGGTTGGCAAGAGTCACTTTCGCGAACAGCAGACTAACTTTCGCCTAGGTCGCTGTTGCATCGACGGGATTTTCACTGTTCGCTAGCTTCTTGGAATGTGCGACAAACACCGTTTCCGGACAGTCTTGATTCTTTCGCTACTTGAAAGACGCGCACAGCTCCGTGGACCGAATAATGCTGCTCAGTTCAATGGAAGAGTCTGCCGGCGAATTTCATGAATCTCCAGCCAGCATCGTACTCAGATACCTACGGCAGCCGGGGGAGAATGGTGTATTATCAAGTTCATTCGAAATAATCAGAGGTGTTCGATAAGCGTTTCGCATCTCGTCAATCCTATCTAATTTCGTCATTGACGGGGTAATAGAGAATGTCTTAGGTGAAGTCTTTATGATGCAGACTGTCAACAGCAGTAACTCCACCAGACGTGCGCTTTGCACTTTCAAATTGTGCCATGCTGTAAACGGTTTCACTAACTTCGGCATCTGCTTGACTAAGGGTGGTAGCACGGTACTGGAGATGAGAACAAGTATATTCACGGATTGAACGGACTGACGCATTTGTGCCGTCGAATTGATATTTTACTGATGTTGAAAGGTTGCGTGTAATGTGCACTCAGTTATGTTGTATGGCTGCCAGATATGCCGCTAACGTCCCGAAAATGTCTGTCGCCCGGAGGTTTACGGTCATCGGTGTTTGCGTAGTATCGTTAAAATTGGGTGAAGGGACGGAATGGGCAATGAAGCTTGGGTCTTGGTGCTCTGTAGTTCGCCAATTTGTGCGAGATGGCTAAGGCGCATAGCTGAGGTCTGTTCGAGCTCTTTTCGCGAGGGAACCGGCGACCAAATATGGACTGGTGACTAATAGAACCAACTGGCCAATGACATGCACCGGTTGTTCTTAAATTAAACCTATAGTTCCTCACATTCATTTTACAGTCTCTCATTTTAGTATTTTTTTGCATTCAAGTTATACACTATCATAAAATCACAAGGCTAGTCGGCTCAATCGCTCAGACGATCTCAGAGCAAGATAAATATGCCTACATGTATAACCGTGCCGCAGCATTTTTACCATATGCTTCATGCACGGACGTAACGGAAGGGACATGCCCTATAGCCATTATGGCCCATTACACAGGGGCAGGGGACCGGCAACCATGAACCTAAGAGTGGCATAGAACCACATAAGGTCTCAACAGATCAGGTGTGGTAACGAGCCGAGCGACAGCGAAGTCCTGTCTACAGCCAAAGCGACACCCGGTTTTGGGTTTTGGACCTCTAAACATTTTGGTGGCAGACGCTTATTCCACTTGACCACGGCCGCATTACACATTGAAGCCGGTCTGAAACGCAGATGCGAGAATAACAATAGACCGCCTACTGAATGAGAGATGTGTATAAAGCGGAAACCGGAAACACGGGCTGCCGCTCTCCCACTAGTATGTGCACACCCAACACACAAACAAACAAACTTAGAAAATCAAACAACGGCACACAATTGTCCTTGCTTGTCTGAGCTGAAACTCGCATTCCTGACCAGAATGGTTGGTTCGATTTTACTCGAACGAATCGTTGACATATACAAGCCCTGAGAGATGGGTAGAATCAGTTTATAAAGCTGCCGTCAGTACGGAATGTCCTCTAAACGGTTTCGTGAAACAAAAGCAACTGAGCAGTGACAAAAGGGGAAGGATAACGTATAATTATAGAATAAGTTAGCATCAAGGTCCACCTGTTATCTTCTTACTCTAAACTGTATTCTGCATTACTTCAACAACAGGACTCAGAGCCTCGTTTTGGGTATAATGTTTGACATTCGTATGATTAACAGAGAGGAGTCGAATGAAAGGTCAAACGGTATTCGGATTCCTATAATTAGTATGTTGCTCTGGTTAACGATACTTGGCACAACCAATTTGTATGTCATCGACGTAGACACACATGTATATAAGCTAGCGCCAAACAATTCCAGCCTTAGCTACACCCGCAGCAACGGCAGCAGCAACAATAGTTAAAGGTCTAGAGCACAAAGCCCTGGATCGATCGGTAAAAATGTGTGCGTTTGTGTGTGTGTATGCCCGCGCGCCGCGAGATACAGTTACCTTGGAGTTCAGAGATATTCAAAAAACTGTGCGCTACTTTATCAATGCCCCAATGGTTAGCCGTCAGCAAACCTCGCCTTAACGTTTGCACCAGAGGTGTGCTAAAAGACTATTAATACATGAGCTGGTACCGCACGGCACAAATTCACGGCTCTAGGGTCGCGAGTGTTCTCACTGTGGCATAGAAATCTCATTGATTTTGTTCCACCGTGTTGGCACGGCTTGGTAGTGCTAAGTTAATTCACGTGGCCCGCTAATCGGAGTGACAGTATGCAAAGAGCGCGGTGCATTGAAACAAAACAACAAATGGGGTTTTGTGAATCCATAAAACAAACTTTGAAGTGTACTGAAGCGCGCGAACACAAATATATGCATAAACGAACAGCTGGCGCAGCATGGTATCTGCATCCCTGTTCTTGTACTGTTTGGGTTCCCAGAGGAAGACATAATTTGGGTAAACAAAGTGCGAAATGTTTTCGAGAACAACAACGGTCCTGATGCAATGGTCTTTGACCGGTCAACAACCATGTTAAAGAGGCTGATGCCAGATGCATAGCTTAAGAATTTTCTGTTGCTATAAATGGATGAGCCTACAGTCAATGCCGAGACTAAACACATCGGAAAAAAAAACAACAAATCACTAGCAAAAAAACAATGAAATCAGAAAAGTGACCAGTCGAAAAACCACAAGTGCTGTGGGCACTTTTGACATATGTTAATGTTCAACGGAGAAGAATCCAATTGCAAAATTGACCACACTGTGTCAATTTGCACTGCAAACGAGGCGATTCAGCACAAACTGCGTGATTTGTGCCGTCATAGGACAGCGAAAATGCAGTTGAGAAAAAAACGACCAATAACAAGGGGAAGAATAACAATTGCCATCTATTCAACCAGGATAGGCCGGACGTTCATTTAGACTGCTATAAGCGAGAACTTAATAAGGAACGACACCACCTCGGATTTCAGCAACCTTGGAACAAACAACAGTGAGGCCAAATATCACTGTCTGTGAACTAAGAGGCATGCGTAACCTCGCTGAGTAGGCCGCGGCCAATTACTGAAAATCACGTGTGGACGTAAGCCACACACACACACACACACACACACACGATATCAATTTCTAGTGCGCATCAATGACATCCGAACTATTGCTGTCGACGTGGATATTAGTAATCTTGGTGTTTTTCCTGTCGACTTGTCTACAATAGCCAATAAAGACGAATCAAATTTCGGTTATGGCAACAACGCGAGGAAATTTGTTTGCTTCTCTTTATTCATACGCCCGCATTTTCGATGACCTTAATATGAAATCGAGAAAATTTGTGTGCATAGAATGAAAGATGCATGTGCTGTTCTTATCGCATTGGATAATAATGATAGTCAGGAAAACCGAAAACGATTCCGACTAAATGGGCCAGCTACGTGGCCGACGACGAGAGAGAGCTCAATAATAGAAACAAGGTCTCACCAAGGCAGTTTACAGTCACGTCAAAGATGTAAGCTATTAACACCTTTATAAACATTGTTGTATTACTCACAATCGACGTTGGTTTTCATGAAAGAAATCAAAGAAACTAAAGAATTCCCGGTCAATTTCAAATTTTCCTGAGATCAATGAAAGGGTAGGAGCACTGCATATGATGATATTGTCAAGATAAGACTCAAGTTCCGCGACACTACTGAGCACAGGTTCAGACGCACATTTTGGAATCACTTGCAGTTCATTTGGCTTTCGTAGCTGTACTTATGCAGAATTTTGCATGCACAGGTGTTCGTGTTTCAATACCTGATGGTTGGGCGCATCACCTCATCATAATGTAGACAGTCAAATCAAAGCCGGCACACCTTTAGGATACTTGTGATCACTAGCCAAGATATTAATTGAATCAGACAGTTTCAAGTGTTCACCTGCGACAACCTGTCATCAATGTGGTACGTACCAGGTTAGAAATCACAGTCGGCTAATTAGAAAGCATTCGGAAGAACTACAACGAAACTGATAAATTATTCTTGATCGACCGGATGCAGGCATTACGATCATACTAAATCGCCGTGACTGAATCATGAGGTCATCACAGTTGCTCTGTGACGTATCAAAATCCAGAGCAAATGAGTCACGAGAAGACAAAACGAAATACAAGGGGAAAGACATTTAGTTAGCGCTGAAAACTACTAAAACTAATGGCTATACGCCCTGAATACTTTTTTGGTATGCTGGAACCGGTAAGTTCACCCATACTCTAACTCTACTGGTTATCTTGAAACTAACCGATCAGCGTGCTATGTACACAAAAGACCCTACTGTATGCCTAAAAACTGGCCTGATAGTTGAAATGATGAAGTCGCCCACGAAAGTTTTATCGGTTGAGGTCATGGATTGTTACACGTTGGCACGCACCATATTTCGCCCTCTTTTGTATCGATCATTCAAATCGTCGACCAACGGAAAATGCCAAACCGACTGACTGAAATACTAAACAGTTCTTTTGTTCCTGTACTTACATTAGAAAATATGATTGTAATAGCTTGAGAGCAAATCACTGTCTGTCCGATTCGTTGAACTCCTCACGCGCAGACAAACGTAGATAAGACAGTTTCATACGGAAATCATTGGGTAGTATAGAAGACACGCAACCAATAATTGACAAACCCCGCGAAGAGTTGAAATATTAACTCGGTAAAACATGCAAAAATATCGGAAGAACAGTAAAGAAGGGTACGAATCACAAGCCAAATCAAAAGATACATTACATTCTGCCTAATGTTGAGGTGCCATCACCTTCGTACTTGAAAAGTTGTCTTTCGTCACTTAGCCGAAAACGTGATATGCCCACTTCAAATGTGGACGGGTAGTGATTCTTGCATATGCGATAAAGCCCTCCAATGCGCAATCAGATTGTTAGACTGGAGTAGTACTTTTGAGGCTCACTACAGTAACATGAATTTTCCACTTAAATAATTCACACACTAACTCCCAAGAAGACTGAAAGAAGTTTTGTCTAATCGAAACTTAATGGGCAAAATCTCCTCTCCGTAGCAAACCTCTCCTGGCTCACTTGCGGGACAGAATAAGAAAACAGAATTACTCAATATCTTCATCAATTTGTATTCGATGCCAGTTTAAGCATAAGCGGTTAACGACTCGATATTTTGTTTATCAGGGCAAATTTATTAGAAGATGAAAACTTGAACATCCGTCAGGATACACATTTGACATATCTTCCGAGAAATGGCTTGTCTATAACCACAAAGGCTAACAAAGTCTCTTTATTAAAAAAGCCATTCTTTTATCTACTGCTGCAATCAGAATCAGATCTCAATGAATAATCTACAAAATGTTTTTGATAGTTGGAAGATTATGTTGGTTACCAACGGAGGATAGCAAGGTCAACAACAAAAGCAGGCTCATGTCAACATTAAGGGAAGTGTCGGGTTCAGTGTCATTTAGGATTTCTTCCTTACCGCAGCAACGTGAAAAGAAAATAGCAAAAACATTTTTATAGTAAGCTAACCTATGAGACCGCAGTGAATTTTTATACGTCATAGTTAAAATAAACAAGTGCATTTCACTAGATCGCTTCAGCGAAGACACAGCGTGGAGGCAAAAATCCACCAAATAAAAACAGGGGGGCGATATGGTTTCTACTGATTTGAAAATCTCTGCCAGAAGTTATTGCCCTCGAGGCAGCAGGCTCACACATTCCTATTCATTCTGCAGGAAAAGCGGTCAAGATGATAATATTCAGAATTTCGAATCTGTGACGAATTCATTTTAGCGGTAGATCTGCTTTGCCGACGAGCGCACGGTGAGTCAAAATTAACAAAAGATGATTTTCAGCGTGGAAATTTCGTTCAGCATTGCTGAATCGCAGACATAATTGCAGCATTCGCCCGGCTTGGTGGTATGAATTCCAATGAAGAACATAGGACCGTGCTGGTGGATTTAAGTCGAACTAATAAAATCATGAAAAGGGAAACTATTTTCGGTTAGTATTTCAAAAATTGCTTCTAAACGTTGATAAAAATGAATAATAATGCACCGTATTATGTCTTACTCGGTGATCGCACCGACATGATAGATGATAAACTTTTGTGTGAGTCATAGATGAATCAGCTGCGCATGTGCTGTATCCAAGCTGCTACCAGCACTATCCTCCGCTGATTAGCCAGTACTAGCGAAAGTTTCAAAAAATAGTGAATTAACTTCAGCAAATCAAGTTAGATAACCGGGTCGGGGTCTACCAGATGCTTTAATACAATGGATGGAGATTTTCGCAACATGGGTAAAAACTGCAGTCCATGGCGTCCTGACATTTAAAATATTTTACTTCTGTGTAGTTCAGGCACAAAACCTTGGGATTTTTCTTTCACACTTATCGGGGACTGTGGAATAGCAACCAAACAAAAGCTCAGCAATATGAGGTTAATATCTGTACCAACTAAAACTGAACTAGACCAGTTAGTCATCGGGTGAAAGAGTAAATGCTTACTTACTTGCTAAATATCAGAGACTGAGTTATATTTCAAGGTGGAATTTATCCTATTTCTTCCCACTGATTCTGAAATTACTTCGCATGGAAGCTTACCTTATGCCCTCAGAAGAATATTGAACAAGGTTACATCTATGGTAACACTTTACTTTGAAAACACATGTGTTGACAAACCGCACAGTCAAATCCTACGTTACCACTTCCGTGGCGTCGACATTTGAAAAGTTAGGTTAAAAGTAAGAGGAGAACAGGCCGATTCTCGGCCCACATGTAGTTCTTCGTGAGTGCATTAAATAGGATAGTTATTTGTCAATAAGTACAGTTCGTTACTAACTGCAGAGGCAACACCTGACTGCCTTGTGTACCAATTCAATGGTATCAAATTACTGATGTCTTGACGTTAAAGTATACTCAGACTGACTGCTTGCAAGGAAAGCTGATATGACTGTCCATAGGCAACGAAGAAGGGCATGGTGGTAACAGGGAAGAAGAGATTTTATTACGTGTTTTGAAAATGATACGCAATAATTGGTTCAGAGTGCAATTCTCATTGAAGTTCGAGTAAATGTGTAAAAAGTCCGTTGAACTGCATATTGCAAATTATTATTTATGACGAAAGTGACAGAGATTACGTCGCGGTTCTGAGACAGTGCGATCTGTACAAAGAACCAGGTTATTCATGCACTTAGGCACGAATCAAAACAGTGAAGCAATGAACGAGAAACGAGGAAATCTTTTGGTGTCAAAATGTAGGATGTAATGAACTGATCAGAGAAATTTTGTTCGATTTGAATTTTCGTGTTTCAATCCATACAGAAGTGCAAACCAACCAAGGCCATCAACCATAAAATTACAAAGGAATAGACCAGGACCAGCGCATATTTGGAAAATCAATCACGCCAAATATGAACGCATGGTTATTCGTATTTCGGTTTCATTTGCACGAAGTTAGGTTCTTTCCTTTAATTCTGAAGTAGAATGTCATCAATATTTCATGCACCCTTGTCTATATAGTTGGGCGGGGATAGAGTACTTATATGCTTCAATTATCAGCGGATATGGAGTATGGCTTAGTCGTGCAAAAAGGTAGAGCATGCAACTGTCCTGTGCGATAATTGATAATGCTGAGTACGTTAATCTGGTTATCCGTTAATTTCGTTGTTTGATGCATGGCAAGTGATGACCCATAAAACGCATATAGAGAGAACAGTTCAGCGGAAGATTCTTCGAAGAAATTGTTTCATTTTTCGCAAAGTCATCCAAGACGTTTACTCTGACAAGAATAAAATGAGAAAAGGTTTTCCAATACATCAAAATAGAAGACAGTGTGAAAAGAGGGAAATTTGTTGTTGTGATGACGGAGATAATCTCCGAATTCTACGAAAGCAGACGATAAAAGAAAATAGTGATTCTTCTGAAAAAGGCTTCATGGTGCACCGCACCAAAATTTGGTAAACATTTTACACTGAGCTGAGTGTTTTTCTTCCAACTTGACTTACGTTGAATGAAAGCATGCTCAGCTCCATGGTTTATTCAAAAAACGTCACTACTTTTCCTGTCCTGAGGTGATAATTCAAAGAACTACCCACGCGATGGATATTAACGCCGGGATTTTAACGCTTCTTAGTGTATGAGGTAAAAAAATGTCATGTCCAAGTTGCTGGTAGCTACATCAAAATAATCCGAAATTCATTGAAGGACAGTTCCGGGCCCATTGACCACTAGCCTCCATTGAGACTGCATTTCAATCGATAAAAGCGTGATTTCATTGTTGTCAAATCTTAACTTTTTCTCCGCATTGGCTTCATAATCCGTTGTGTTTGAAATATGTGTTCGATGGGTAAAATTGCATATTGACTGAATTCTAGCATATCTGTTAGTCACAAAGGTTTGTGATGCACCACTGTATAACAAAAATGTAAACCCACGTCATTTTTTCTTTACGATGTTACAAACTAGGAGGGGGAGGAGCTGTTCATGTTCTGGTTAATGCCTGAGTTAAGGCTATATATATATATATATATATATATATATATATACATATATATATATATATATATATATATATAATCACATCCCTTGTTTAAAAACAACAGTTCGAAATTTCAACCGCATGTATCAACAACAGGTCAGCCACCAGATAACCTCCGAAAAGATGAGACAGATGAGATGGCTGTGATGCTGAGTTCAGGTCAATCGAGTGAGCGCGAGAGGCAGCATTAGCAAGTGCAATCATGTCAGCTCAATCGCCAGAACTGACACAAGTTGGTCTGTTGTTGGTATGCACGCGTGCGTGTGCATGACTGCATATGTCAGCACCACCCCATTGGGCTAACGCATCAATTTAACGTTGCAAACGATCCCGCTAGTACCCAACAATATGGGCTGGCATTCGTCAGAACCGGATCGGCAATGTGCAACGGGATTGTTGACAATCCATTAACGTAGCAGATATGAATAGCGGATGTAGGTCACTATCCATTAGCCCCTTTCCGTGTAACGTTCGAGTCAATCAGGTATGCATTACCCGTGCCTAAATAACAAGGAACACATCAGACTGGCAACGTTGTATGAATAGTGAGGTAAACTAATCCGAGCGGATAAAATCCATCCAGTTCGCTAGGTCTACCTCAAGTGTAAGCGGAATAAGATCACGATGACGAATTCGAAAAATGTCCTAGTAATGGCCTTCGCATACCTAACAGAACTGGAGTATATCGTAAAATCAACTAATGTCATGATATCATTGGCAGTTCCTGCTTTTTTCAATCCCATTTTCTACGACGTTTGTGATTGATCGGATTTGCGACCAGTATAATTCGGGGAAAATGCCTTTGTTTTACCAATACTGGCAAGCGTGCATTTGCTCGCAGACTTTGGAGCAATGAATAGATAGTAAATGCACTCTGTATAAGGTTTTTACAAACATGCCCGTATAAGATGAATGATGTTTCAGATTTATATGAATGAGATTTAGACAAGCCACTTGGGTGGCATTTTCAGGTGATGTTGAAAACGATACAGATCGCTATAAACGGTATTTCACCATGTCACATGCCGATTGTCAGGAAAACGTGGGAGAAAAGAGCCTAACGCGATGTACAAGTATCATCCAATTGAAAAAAAACGAATTTAGGTTAATCTCATGTTAACAAATTCGGTTATGCGGAAGAAGTCATGCATATTTTATAACGCTCCTAGCAACAAGTCAAAATCAGTCATAGTTTATCAATAATCGTTCGTTGTGTTCAATACCAACATTTCCTTAAATGCAAAATCCAAGCGGCTACTGAAAAAATAAGTGTCCTTGACATGTAACTCTAGGGAATAAAAGTCAAATCACAGCACCGTTTGAACCTGAACCTTGCGCTATCTCTGTACACCAAGAAAGCCAACTGGGTGACACCATACAGTAGAAATTCAGTATGGACAATTAATCGTTTGGAAGCGGAAAACTCATCAATATTGAAGAAGCAAAGAAACTCGCTCTTCGAAATAACGAGAGGAAAACATGTTCCATAAACCATTATCGGAGAAATATGGACAAATTACGAATGGCTCGAACGTCAGTCAACTTCGGGTATGCATTAAATGGGCTTTAACATGGACACGTTACAAGTAGCCGCAAATGGAAATTATGGCACACGCCAATTTAACAACCGGTTAGGTTTACCGACAGATGCACGGTTTAAACTGATCTATAAAAGATGCTTGAATGTATTCCCAGAAAGACACTTGGTGAAAACATGGCCAACTGTCCGAGAACCATTGGAAATGTTCACAAAGGGAGAAATGACATCATTTTCGGAGGGTCACAATCGAAAGAGAGTAAATTAAGGAGAATAAATTGTTATCACTATAATGAAAATATTTCCCCTCCTCCAATCCAACTAAACATCTATTCTCATGAGGTAACAGCTTTTCTAGAACGTTTTATTTTATGTTTTCCCAGGATTTGGTAAACGTAATAATTTAAGTCGATCGATTTTCTCATCATTTCGTTTCATAGACAGGAACATACAACTAACTGGAATGTTCGGATCGTTCATCGAACTCACGAACTCACGAAACACACAGTTATCCTGGACTCAAGTGGAAAACTGTCACTTTCATAGCCAAATCTCGTAAGCGACGTGCCAATCTAAAAGTGTCTATCCCTTAGAAGAATTGATCTGATTCACATGACTTTACATCTACTTCAAAAGACCAATTCTAAAGATAGTTTTTAGGGGGCAGGGAACTATTCCTGAAAATAATCGTTTGCCTTCGAACTCGCGTTCTCACGTCATCGAAAATAACAAATTATACGAAGACAGAAGCGTATGGACCACGTGCGAACCAAAATTCCATTTCCTATACAAAGCTTTGCCAAAATCTGTTCGTTAGTTAGCAGATCCATCTGGGTATTTTTTGGTTGTACTCTTATGGGACCAAGATGCGTTTCCCAGTCAGTTGTCTCATCAGAGTCAACAATATCTACACACTGCAGATGTGTGATGGTGTACACTGAGTTATAAATTTCTCGATAAAAGTCTCGTAACCACCCCTTCGGCGGCACTTCATATTTGTCTAGTGTACGACAGCGATTTTTCGATGCCATTGCAACAGTAACGTAAAGCTCTTAATTGGGAATTGGCGAAATCATGACGCGAACCGATGATCAAAGTATCCGACCGTTTCACATGACTGTTGTATTGAAACTGCAAAATGTCCGTTCTACCCTAGACAAATGTGAAGCTATCACGAAAATCCAGGGTGTCTCCACTGGTTCCAACGGAGCACACTGAAATGGTGAAATGTGTACCCATTTCCACATATCGACTGAACAAACTGTTCGCGTGGAGAGCTCCGAAAATCAAGCTGTGTCCATTATTCTTTGTCCGGGCCACCACGGTTGTCTTACCGACTTTGGTATGACTATTTCTTTGGGTTCATTCGTTCCCCATCTGAAGTTAGGTTAGCGCATCATGCAGCACGAGTGTGTTCGTGTAATAAAGGACGTAAAACAATCAATAACACATTCGCCCCAATGACTATGAAGCTGTTAATACTTACTGTTCTCCATTTTATCCCCCACTACGTTGTACATGCTGTTCTGCTGCTTTATGAAACAAGAGACATTTTCCCTGGCTCAACAACTTGGGCAGCACGGTTCATCCACGTCCTGTGTTCGTGTTGTTGCTGGTTGCGACAGCGCATATAATTATACGCTTTCGCAACCGGAAACAACGCTAACTAATCACCCTCCGGTTTTTAGAGCCTTACTTACCAACATCACACCTCATAAATGCATTGGACAGTAGGTGCAATAAGCTACTACCAAGGCTCGAGTGTGAACGCGATTGACTTCCCATATTTCTTCTGGCCATTACTAATTCACTAGGAGTCGCCTTTCGACTTCCTCGCTTTTACTGTTATTCATCTTATCAAGTCCGCACCTGACGAACGAGTTCGATGTGGGTTTCACAGAAAGCTACCTATTTTTCATTTTTGGAGTATTTTGTGCATTACTTTTTCCGCGTTTACGCATCTCTTTCGTGAATCGAGATAAGTAACTAGTCTTCAGGACAGCACCAGGTGTTGGTATCAAGCCCATCGTTTTGGCTTGTAGAACCACCGCCTGTGTCATCCAAGTAGAAGTTCGTTATCATTTTCACAAGACTACTTCGCAGGCTACCTGGTTTCCTTGTTCTAATGCGTTCCCGGTAGATACTGCATCGAAGGCCACAGAACTTACAGATCCCATAAAGGCGACCGGTTTGAAACCCGCGACATCTTTCGACAAAGCACGATTGTGCCCACTTGGAGCTTTTTAGTTGTATGAACGTACAACATTGCTTCAGCTGGTACGCCTACCGCCAGCTTGGGATTAGCTCTCTCCTCGTCCATATCAGAGCTGGGAACAAGGTCCATGAGTGCTCTTTTATCTTCCGTGATTCACAGCGTCGAAGACTGTGGCAGAGAAGCTAAGTGCCTTGAAGGAATGAACGAGCAACACGATTGAGGGGGAATTTCTCCAAGAGGTTCTATATATGCCACAGGTTTCACTTAGGACTCCATGCACAGATTCCACCGAGAGGCAATCGGCCTGTCAATAACACTGTTTGTTGCTACTAGTCAGTTTGAGCAAAATGCAAAGACCCTATTCCCCATCGCCAACCAATCGTGGTAGCACTCAGCGAAGTCGCCTGTTTTGTGGTCGATATACCCATAAACTTACAATTCCTGATGGATGCACATACAGAGGTCAGATTCACTGCATCTGCTCGTGAGAAACGCTCCCTCCAAACATTCGGCCATATGCCACCTCTTGGAATTATGTAACCTCAAGCAGTACCTGGGCTTCGGCAGTCAAACATGGTCCCAAAGCAAAATCCTGGAGACCCAATGGCGATAACTGCGCACTAAATAACGCTACGCTTCTCAACCGGTACCCCAAAACTTCATTAACACAATTTTCTTTTGGTTAATCTGACACAAGATTATTTTCCAAAACGGTTTACCAAATTCCAGTTCCAGAGGAAGGTACTTATAAGATCCCTACCGACAAACCACTTAGTCTTTTTGAGGCTCTTCGAGTCCGTTTTGACTATGAAAAGCCGACGAAACTTTCGAACGCTTCAACAACGGCGTTCTTAAGGAAGTCGATTTTCCATTTGCTTATATATCGCCAGAACATCTGGGGCCGGGTGTCCCGAACACGAAGAACAAGTTTCACGGTCACCGTCCCCGTACGTCTCCATCAATCCGCCGGGGCATGTTTTTAGTGCCAAAAACCTTGAATTCATGGAGAACAGACTAGGCTGTCACGGAATTTCCGCATTTCCAGGCAAAACTGCTGCTAGCAAAAATCACTCCGTGTCTGATTTCGTAAGTGCTGCGTTGATCTATGGGAATCATCAATTTCTGCCGATGTCTCATTCCTAACTGTGCCTCCTCTCCGCAACCTCTCACAGGTTTGCTACACGAAAGTCCTAAGAAGAGTACGCGCATCGTGGAAGCCAAAGAAGCCAATGGAGTGGTAAAATATTCGTTGGGTCATGTAACTTCACTGGCTCGCTGGAAATCCGACGACGAACATCGCCTCTTACTAAAAGTGGATGGATCTTTGACACCAGTTGCTACAACTTTACGCGTTCCCAACGAAATCGCGGGATCCAAGATTTTACCACAGAAATTATGGTTGGCACAAGAGACAAAGCATCTTAGTCACTTTTTATGACAAGCTTGGTGTATGAGTGTAGTGGAAGGGGCATGTCCAATAGCCAACAGGGCTTACTGCACGAGGGACAGGCATCCGACGGCCATGATCCTGAAACCCGGAGTGGCACAGAACCACATAAAGGTATCGCTAGGTGTGGTTTTCTGACGATCCGTCCTATCACCAAAGTGACCACCAGACCTGAGATTCAATGCGCTAAAATTCGATGTGGGAAACCATCACCGGTTGAAAATCGACGCCACGAGCTGCAGTCGAACCAGCGAACTTCTGCTATTGGATAAATGCTCCACTTATGTCAGACAAGTAATATCAAACTTGATACAACCGGCGTTCGAGGACCACTTTCTGGTCCCGTCAATGAGCAAAGTATTCAAAACTGTATCGAGAGTAATCAAAACACAGTGAGGAAGCTATGAAAGAATGTCTTTTGCTTGATTAAATGAAACCAGCTGGCTACGTCTATCATCTCTATCTAGTCCCAACCATGACCCTACAGGTGGAAAAATCAATAAGTTGTTTATTCACAATAACTTAACGTAGACGACTAGAAAGAGATCAAAACTCTATACACTAGTAATCTACATCTGCTCTTTGGCACGGAGTCTATCAACATGCATATGATTAAGAAAATTTTGCTCTACTGTTCAATGGACTGAATTTTCTCTTTGTATTAATGGATTCTCAAGGTGAAAAATCCATTAATAAGCTTGTATCTATTTTCATATCTTATCCGCTTGTCCTCAATAGATTAATCGATAGGAGGTGAGTCAAATCAAATTCAGCTTTTTGATACGTTTATCGTAAATCGTCCTCGGATGAACGCGTCTCCTACGCACGAGATCCCGAACATGGGCGTGTGCTGCGTCCACGAGACTAGCACTCACGACTCCAACTCTGCCAGTTGACTGACGTCCTTATCAGATCCTTTCTTAAGGTTTCACTTACGCCAGTCCGGGAACTAGAGGACTACGGCTTTTTATCTTCCTGTCATAGGCGCGTCATAGCAAGACTGAGGCCATGTTCTTTGACAGGAAACCAATCGATGATCGGTCGTACTTTCCTAAACTTGGGGATTTATGCAAATTAGGGAGCCGCCATTCCGAAAGGCGCAATTTGTTGGTCATCCCTGTTTACACTTCAACATATTACAGTCTAGATGCTATCAAAGAAACCCTCTGCCAAAAGTTACACTACCTTCGATGTGAAACAAACTAAGTGGATATCGTCATTTCTCGAGGAGACATGAATGCCAGAGTACGTCGGCTGTCGTCGAACGAGATGCGCTTCGGAAACTGAGGTCAGGTAGGAAAAGAGGGACGGTTTTTAACTCTGTGTCCACATCACTACCCATTTCCCCCTCCTCCCTAGTACGAAAATCAGACGTTCAAGTCGCACGTAGACAGCGTGATATCCTCCCTCTTCGAATCGGCCATGGGATCCGATCAACTACTTTAGTATTAGTTACAAACAGCGAGACTTCATAGGGGACTGCCGGTTTTAGTGAAACACTACCATCGAATGCGAAAGCGCGCAAATCTGTTTAACTTGTTCATGTGCTCTTTTGGGGATTTAAAACGCACGATGCAGCGGCGGTTACGGTGCAATGAGTTCTCCGATTCGAATGATCTCCCACAGTTCCTAAATGGGCCAGGTAACAACCTAAACGCAGCGTCACCTGATCATATGAACCAGCAGTGGTTGTCCATTAAAAAGGCCTTACGTGCTGCTAGCTTAGTGAATTGTAGCCTGACTAGTTTTGCTATGACATTCGGGATCTCTGCACCCTCTTGACACACGCCGGACCATCCTGACTGATAACGCGCTTGCAAATTTCATAGACGTCCGCGAAAGAATCGTAAGTTCCGGTGGTTTCGTCGCGCTGCCATGGAAATAATCTACCGAAGGTCATCCATTGCCATTTCTGAACATCCGAGCGGTCGTTGATTCTGCCGACAAGTCTGCCCCACGGTTCTGTTTGCTCAAGATCTTAGAAGAATGATGCTATCCCTCGGAAACTCTGCAACCGCATCTCGAGCAAAGTGACAGCCTATGGTGTGCTTCACCCCCTATTTGACGTTGCCAGCGGTGAGCGGCAAGGATGCCCTGCTGAACAGATTTGGCGGCCTCACTTGCGGTGTGGAGCTGCTTCCGGGTAATCGTGTAATGAATTTAGGCTCTGCCGATGAACTCACGCTGTGGATCGCTTGGCAATGGAGAAGTGAGGGTGTGGTATATGCTTTGCTCCTTGCAAATCCAAAGTTTCGCTCTCTGATTGGTAGCAACCTGTACCCTTTGTTTCTGGTGTGATGTAATGGAAAAAGTACGTAGAAGCTGCATCACAGCTAGCGTTGTCATTGGAGAGATCATAGTCCGCATAGCGGAAGCGCGGCTAATTATGAGCGACCTAAGATACCCCTGGCGTCGTCGGGAAATTCATCTGCTTCTGAAGGGCAAAATGTACTATCCAGAAATTCTTGCATTCTTGTTGCAAGAATGTGAATCCTGGCACCTGTGCAAGAATGACATTCGATGGTTGCCAGTATTTCTGAAAAGATGTCTACGCAGTACTGCCTATGCGTAGTGGTAACAGCAGGTCAGCAACGTTGAGACTAGAAGCCGTGTATTGGGGCCAAGAGTGACTAGATACAAACGTAATGACGACTGACGTGATTCGACCACGTGCTGCAGGTGTTAGTCAAATGCCTACCCCACAGTATACCGCTCTCGCGCACTAGCAGCAGTTTGAAGAAATGCCGCCTGGATGCCCAATGACATCAAGAAGATGCGTAAGATGTTAGCTGGACCTCTAAGGCGACGATTACAGCCTCTTTAGAGGTGACGGTACAAATCACAGCTCATCGACGAGAACGTTATATTACTTCCTGTTTTTGTGTGCTACCGTTCATCCCACGAAATGACAAAAAAAGAACTCAAAAACTGGCATGTAAGGACGAGTAAAAGAGTTTCTTACCAAACCACTTTCTTTTTCACCATTTATTGCCTTGTTTCGGATAGCAAGTTGTCTGGTTCCAGGTTTCAATATAACATTTAAGTATCTTTGCTTAACTGACTTATGGTATAAAAAATGCGTAGAATTTCTGAAAAGAGACATCATTCAAAAGCGCCATTATGAAACTCAAATGAAAAATGATGAAAAGATCTTACACGAGTGAGTCTTCGCAAACTCAACAAAAGGATCGTGAGGCAGTTTTGAAGAACGGAGGAGAAACTTATGTATGGGGGTTCATACTAGTAAACAAACTATTTTATCAGATACAATTAACTCGGTACCTGACACCATAAATGAATGCACCAAATCTAAAAAGCCTTGTGCCATCGGATGACGTCTGCGCTGCTCATGCTCACCGCAGATTCCTTGCAATGGAGTTGAAGTGTTAACAGCAGGACACGAGTAATTATCCCATATTGAATATACAATCAGTTACACAACTCATCGCCATCATGATTCAGTGTTAACCAGTCCGGAAAGCCCCAATGACCGCTGCCCTTCTCACACTGTTAGACGTTAACACAAAAAGAATGAATAAGGAAGGTGAATAGAGAGTGAGCATACAGTGGTAGGAAAAGGAAGAAATGCTGCAGTAGTCAATACGCAAAACAGAGTCTAACTGTTCGGACACAAATGTTTCCAATCATTCTGACCAGATAGAATATGACATCACGATCGCTGCTGTTCTCCGTTCAATGCCATGTCCCCCATTGTTGTCGGCCACAGAGTTGAGGGACTTTTGGATCTCGACCATTATGATACGAGACTCCTACTTTACGTAAGTTCGCTGTACATTTGCCCATTCCACGTTGCCACCTCATCTGCTGACCTCCACGTGGTTTCATCCACTCCGAAGGGAGGAACAGAAAGTAACACATAACCCAACCAACGAAGTCTAAGCTTGACAGGCTGTGATAAATTATCTTTTTGACCGGCACCCAAAACGAGATTCCTAACCTCCAGTTTACTCACGCGGTCACTCCATCCAGTCCTAGCGATACTAAACAGACTGTGACGATCGAAAACCTATAAGTGATGAACATCTTTACCACGCAGCCTCAATATCTTGCAACCATACAACAGGAGAAAACAGTACGGCACAGTACGCACGACGTTCCAACTTCAGCGAAATACAAGAATAAACAACTGGTCAAAAGTAAAATTGAGGACTGTTAAACTGCACTCATCTGTTCAGTAAAAACTTTTGGGTGGCAAGAAATCATATGGAGAATTCACCAGCTGTAAAACAGATGGTGTGGAAAGGTTGGAAAAACCTAGAACTGTCATACACACAGGGGTGAAAAGCGGTTAATTCAAATCCAAGAAAAAAAAAGAAAACCACATGTTTGGGGTTGGTAACAATTCGCGTGCGGTCGTACTTTGAACACCGAAATGGAAAGGGGATGTTGATCACATACAAGAAATAGAAGAGATCAGAAGTCAGACCAGTGGATGGTGGGAGCAACAAAAAATATTTCGTCGGAACAAACGATCAACCTGAAAGGCTACGATGTACTTGTTTGATGTAACGCGTGAGAATGAATTGCCTCGCATTAAGTGAAACCATTCAAAGAAAGCGTGCCCGAAAGCCTTTTTAAATGAATCAAACACTAGGAGATGACGTGAAAAGCCAATCTTGGAAATGAGTGAAAATTACTCCCTATATTGCCCACTGAAAAAAGGGAATGAAGAATTATCATATACAACAGTTAAACAGAGATATCATCCGATTATTCAGTGAATGACCGGAAGAATGAGACAGTGGCACCGGAAGCAGACGTTACAGAACACAGAAGCATATCTGAAACCAACAGAATCCTGTCTGGCCACGAACATACTGGGTGGTTTGGTGTCAACAGAACACACTCAAAACCGGTATATAAATAAGCAGTCTTCTTCCTCCTCATGTGCCACAAATGCAAATAAACGCAGTTAGCATTCCGTGAATTGTGGCCGATTGATAGTCTGTCACTTTGATGGAATCTGTAATATCCGTGCTCAGAGCTACTGTGCCAAAAAACTAATTAAGTAATGGACGGAGGATCAGTGTTCGGCAGAACGAAAATTCTCAAAAAAATCACTATCACTGAAGTAAAACTCGAAGGGCTCTCTTATCAACGAATGGTGAATATTGACGACTGGTTTTGATGCACATTTTTCCAGTTCTTAATGATGGTCTGAAGAAAGCTAGTGTTTATACTTCAATGGAGTGGAACATTAATAAATGAAAAGAAAGTAACCAGCTAAACTGGACGAAACGAAATCAGTTGTCAAATAAGTTCCTAAGACTCTTGAACAACTATCGACACTTTCAAAGAGATTTTAAGAAACTACCGTCAAGATAATTATGGTTTTTTTCTTTTCTTCTAACATTTACTTCTTTATTAATGAAACAATAATTCACATCATTTTCCAGAAATGGGTCGCAGCTAAGGGGTGGGGGACTGTCGAGTGGGGAAGTTGATCGGCAGCAGGAGGATTCAAGTCCGCGACCTTCGAGTTAAAATGTTACGATTTTGGCTGATGGACCAATGCCGACAATTGAAAAATGTTATCGGTAGATGATAGCACTAATTATGTACAATACCAACAAGGTCGCGTTACTAATAATATAGAGTCCATAACGAGAAATGTCGATAAGACAGGTTAGCAGAATAAAACAGAGGAGAGTACAGGAGTTATTCCGCTCAATTAACGGAAGAAGTAGGAAATATGGCAAAAGTAGTTCGGGACATAAAACGAGAAAATCTAAAGTGCTATGAATTTGCGCGGCAAGGAAGAATCACGACGCATGGCTGCCGGAGAAGACAATTAGGAAACCAATAACTACCCCGACAACTAAATGAAGAAGACAGAAAACGATGAACATTTCGGACGCATTTTGCAAACCGTGACGGAACTGGTCGATAAAAAGTCTTCCGTTTCTGAACATAGGATAATATTCAAAAGTGTACGGAATGGAAATGATGCCAAAGTATACAAGAAATAAAATGTTGTGTTGTTTGAACACAACAGTGCATCGTCTGTGAGCGGATGGAGAATTTCATGTTGAGGGTACTAAAAATACGTCCCCTCGTGTCCAACCAGTAAATACGAAATTTGCAGACACTGTTTTGAGCCAACGACGAAATAATGATATTCAGAGAAAAATGCAGAACAGAAACCAGCTAATCCATAGATCAACCAATCGTATTGGGTTCTCCTACTGGATTCAGTGAGTGTCATGCATCTTACTTTTCAGATGCCAAATGCTAATCACTCGGAATCGGATGCTGTGCAAGACGCGGAGAGTATCATTTCGAACGAATCCGTGTACAAATCATGTGCCATCGGAATCATGCCGAATGACGAAAACAACCAGTGAGACAGAGGAAAAAAAGAAACAATGTGGGTAGTCCATCACACATTCTATCTCTGCCATTTTTCTCTCCAAATCGTTGGCCATCCATCGGGATTTATGCTTTCTCTATTGGGCTTGATACTACCCGGTTGCCCAAACTGAAGTAGAAGCTTGACTTGAGGAACCCTAAAAATCTAACCCACAAGGCAGTAGGACAATCTAAGAGTCACGTAATCCACCGGGGACGAAGGACTGGTAGTCCTTTGTTCCCTACAAATGCTAGTGAATACAACCGTGCGCTTCGTACAACGCCCGTGGTAGGTTTGGAATGAGGGCTTAGCCATCTCCTTTAGACCGATTACCAAAGAGCAGTCAACCTGGTGGAGGGAACTGGGGATTTGCTATCGACCTTGTGTTTTAGTGGGAACATCTCCGCCACGAGAAGGAAAGGGGTGTTTGAGACGATGTAGGTAGACGAATGAGACAAATCACACAGTCGGTTACCAAAAGATCCAACATTAACCAACATTTCAATGAATTATGAAAAAAGGGCATCCGGCACACGCGGACAAAAAAACAGAGAATAAGTGCTCAACAGGAAAGCCATATTCATTCAGCTGCGACTCACCTTCATCATTCGTTTCACGGAATAGGCCAGAGACAGTGTAACGGCCAAAGGAAGACCCTCGGGAACAGCAACAACAAGAACGGTAACACCGGTGATCACGTAGTTTACGATCTGTTTTAAATGTTTCCCGGTTTGCCACGGTTCCTTGTTTTGTGCAAACGTAGTGACAGCGAACTTGATGATTAGGATGAGGACTGTTGCTACAGCAACGCACGTACCTGTTATTTGATAGGGTAAAGAATTGTGCAGCACAGCCTCAGTATCGAATGGTAAACGATGTCAAGAAATCCTTTATATTCAGGATCGAATAGCAGACGGCTCTACCAAATATCAACTCCGTTGATGAATTTCAGATGCGCTATCGGCCACAAATGAACACGCCAACGGCGAGTAAATATTGTAAAATCCACAGTCCGTCCGCCGATTAAGTACACGGTAACATGGCAGTTATACGAACAGAGTTTGTATTTTCTGTAAGCTCATTTTCGACCCTCAGTTTCCTCCATGTAAAGAATTAAGCATGAAGCCCGTAGCTCTATCGTTTCAAGATAAAGATTGGCCACTGTTATTCCAAAGAAGGAGGTCATCATATTTTGTGGGGGGAGTGAATCTGGCAAAAGTGTTTCTCCAAAAACCTAAAGCCAAATACATGATGCGATCATCGACAATTCCGTTGAAGGTAAATCGAGCACATCATTGCAAAGTTAATGAATAGAAGCAATGGTCACAACAACCCCGCGTGAATCAGAAGCGAGAATAAACTTTTTCCGATCGAACTATCTCCAGATAAAAAGGTATTACCGATACTACAACTCCTAATAATATTACTATACTGACATCGCACCATGTTACTACTTGATGCGCATAAATCATTCTGTCTTGATCTATTGGGAGCTAATGTGAATGTTTATGCCGAGTCTTAGTTACCGGTTCACTCGGGCAACCTTGGTTGCAAAGCCCAATGAGAAAGCATGACAAAGACATGCCAGTGTTCAGTTTCGATTGGCATGAAGTATGAATAACTTCAGATGATCACAAACTGTTTCGGTCATCATCATCACCGTTCAGCGCTAAACAGCAAGACAAGCCTCACTGACCGCTGCCTTTCCCCAGAGTTACACGTTTATGTAAAAGGAGTGAATATTCAATGGGAACAGGGAGTGCAACTACACAGGCGGGAAAAGATAAAGTGCTGCTGCAGCTAACACACGAAACACAGTCTAACTGTACAAACGCACGTGTTTTCAATCATTCTGATTCGATAGAAATTGACAACACGATCGCCACTGTTCACGGTTCACTGCCATATCCTTCAGTGTCTCCAGCCAGCAAGTCGACAAGTCTTTCGGACCCCAACCACGAAGACGTGAGACACCTACTTTACCTAAGTTCGCTGTACATTTTCTCCTCACGCGTTGGGACGTCATCTGTTGGCCTCCACATGGCCTCTTCCATTCCTTAGGAGGAACACACAAAATAAGGCACGGTATGGTAGACGAGTGTTCG
>LUCM01001806.1:305019-330742 GCA_008360955.1 Fasciolopsis buskii
CAAGTATGCCACTGCTCAGAGTGCCCTCTCTTTTATTCAACCTGTCTCCAACCCGATGTCTTTGCCCCTTGTGCCTGCTCACAAGCCCGATACTCGCAACGGTTCATGGTCAAGTAGTGTAGTAGGTGGTTTTCAGTCTTTTAGCTCACATTCTCTCAAGCCTCATCAACCTCTGAATCTCGGTTCCTTCAATGTGCACACTTCGATGCAGGCTGGCCAACAGGCGTGTTTAGCTCTGACATTGGAGTCACTTTCGATCGATGTCCGTTGCATCACTGAAACACGAATTCAGGGTTCAAGTAGAAAAAGACCAATTTTATGGCCAACTCGTTGCTGTTGTTCGGACGAGTAAAGTGACATCACCGCCTCAGCTAACTGGCCGCAAGTTTTCTTCAAATTAGGCTGCCCAAAGCAACAGCGTCATATAAATCTTGGAGGAAGTAGATGATCCAACGTACTGCAAGTCCTACATTTGAAATCAAGGAGGTTAAACCATTCTGAGCACGGACAAAGCAAGTCGTTCCTGTCAAATAAAGATTGGGATTGACAATTATAATTTTTGTCACAACCATAGACTGTGAATTCAATATTCGTAACCCGGTACCATCGTTTATGTCATTTGTCGTGTAACGTTTACGGTGTTTCCACAAGAAACACCTAAGCAGAATTACTGAAAAGGGACATTTTACTTTTGCTCACTAACTAAGCATTGCAACATAGCATGCTGTGTGAACCGCTGCACAGGTATCTCGTCACTAGAGGAAAAAGCTGAAAATTCAATCAAGCAGAGCAAACGGAGAATCTTTTGTCTTAATATTTAGCCCAAATCGAACAAAATGAACTAAAGTAACCACAGACAAACTATGTTAACTTGATATTTGACAAAATAAGGACAAGGAAAGAGCCCTAGTTGAAAAGTGCCGAATTTTAGAGTTCTGTTTAGTTGATATGGGACACAAAGGACTCCAAAGGCCAAGGGAGCATCCGGAATTATTTCAATGGTATCATAGAAACTGGCATCCAGATCTGTGACTGTTGCATTTCTCAAGTGTTCAAGAGAACCGCATCCCATTGGAACTTTTAGCACAACTCGTCAAAATAGGAACGATCAAGGCGGTTGATCCGTACATTTCACTCGGAAACAGTTAAATAAAACCAAAGTTAAACTTGATAAAGGAGAAGTGACGCCATCATATAAAAGTTCGAAAATTGCAGCAATATCAACTGGGTGTGCTCGATTTTCTTCATCTGAACTGCATTGATATGAGAAATGCAAAAAGCGGGATCACTGTGTCTAGTAGTGTAGCCGCAGGGTGGCACAAAGACCGTGAGTTCGGATCCTGACGCCAAAGAACGAACGAATCCATAGGTGATTGGAAAACAAAGTATGACCAACTATGATACCAATTTCGCTTTTAGATGCAAGGTAGAGAACTCTTGCAGATGAATAGCATCAAGCTACTAGAGCCAGTTTTACAGGTATGGATAAATACAGCGCCTATCTTATTTACCATTAATTCCAAACGTACAAGGGTTGGAATCCATTATGAAGGAATCACCGTTGACCGTTTAACTAATAGCGAACAGGTTGATATATGCCAAGAGTTACCATGGTGATATATCACGCGGATTAAACAAAGCAAGACGATAGATAAGATAATTTATTATTTACTGACACTGATATCCATTTAGTCGGCAGGACTAAGGAAGTGTCACCAGGGCAGGTACAGTGTAAGACAATCGTAAGAGAACAGTGAGAGAAAGGAACACACTTACCAGCATAACCGATTTGGATGGCCAATTTGGTTAGTTTGGCCTGTAGAACGGATTGTTCTTTCCGCCTCGTTTTCTTGGCCTTCTTCTTGTTGTCCACTACGGCTACTTTGGGATTTTCGTCCAACGCAGTCCCATCAATCGCTCCGGTATTTTTACCAACCTTTTTTGCAGCGTTTTTTCCGTCGCCTTTGTCAGTTGAAAAGCAAAATTGGAGAATAAGAAAGGGAAATCCGATGGATGATACAAACAACACGGCTGACAATCATCGATTAGGTCAAAGTACCGCGACCGGAACGCATTTCTCTCAAACCGATATACAGTGTTAATATAAACACTACGGTGGATAGTTCCATTAACAAGTCTAAAAAAATATTTGCAGAACGTATTTCTTAGTTCTTCGTCATCGTGAATATTTGTTGCAGAACTTTATGGTCGCGCCTCACAAACAAATATAGAGTTCGGCGGGAAGAGACGGCAACCGAATCTCTAGCGGATGCGACAGTGTTCTTGCTTATTCTTGGCCTGATAGTCTTTAAGCGAAATTGGATACAAAAACTAGTAAAGTGAGGTTAGACTAGTGAAAACATACTTCAATCAACCGTTGGCCTCCAATGAGTGTCCCAGTCACATCCACAAGTCTACGGTGGGAGAACAGGCAATGACTAAATGATATCAAACCCTAACCAATATCGTGATGGTATCTCTTAAAAAGTGAAGCACTAAACGAAAGTTTCTTAAAAATTTCATCCGAAACAGCAGAATGACACGTCAGAATACCATTGCACTCAAACGTTCGGGTTCCTCTGAGTTTCTGTAGCGAGAATGTCGGAAATTCCATGCATTTAAATTGAGTTATGGATCCGAAATAGGGAAAACTCTTAACACCTCTAACCCGCTAGTCAATGACCTCGCGTGCTAGTGCCCCTTTTTGGGATATTTCGGTCGGAAATCAAATCAAACAGAAGTGCCCAAATCACCGCAGTAAAACCTAGGGAAATTGCAGAAAATCCCAACACAATGGGTCAATCAAGCAGAGCCGATGGATTTCACCGATCGTATCAGATTTGGACCCTTAAATCCAACATCCCTGAGAAAAGGTAACAAACTTGATAATCACTTCCTTTCCTCATCGAAATCGAACCGCAGTCAATATGTGTGTAATAAAACCTAGGAGATAAAATCAAAAAGATGAATGGGACAATTTGGCATGTGCTAGTAGCAGGAGATTGAATTCGTTCATGAAATAGTTCACCACATGATATCATTGCCCAAATCATCATTAAGAAACCATGGATGATTCCTAACAGGTGTGAAACAGATATACGGTACTTCCATGGTTTCTTGCTGGTACACTGAGCAATGATGTCATGTGGTGAACGATTTCATGAATGGGAA
Source organism: Fasciolopsis buskii (assembly GCA_008360955.1). Lineage (NCBI taxonomy): Eukaryota > Metazoa > Platyhelminthes > Trematoda > Plagiorchiida > Fasciolidae > Fasciolopsis > Fasciolopsis buskii. Next base: position 308,191 of record LUCM01001806.1, read on the forward strand.
TATTACGAAATAACACGTCTCGGTTTGCATGCCTTTCTGAACACTCCCTATTACGTGAATTCCGAGTGTCTAACAAACTTCTTCAGGATTGCAAATATGAGAACTGTCTTGAACTAACACCATAAGATAAGCAGAAGGGACATCAATAATTAGGGGCACACCGCAAAACATTTTGGACATATGCTTCGTATTCCACGGATTAAAATGTTGGCATGAGCATTCTTTCAGGACCACAATCAGCAATAGTAATACACAACAAACGTGGTACTTACCTTTTTGTTTCTTATCCGCTTTGCTTGATTTAGCTACAGCTTCCTCGCCTTGTGGTGAACTAAGCAGGCCAAATATGATTCCGACTTGCGAATTCGGACCAACAGCTGTGACAAGCATTTTGCCCGATCCTTCCATCACGTGTGTGCCTTAAGCCAGCATAGGTTCACGAGAAGCAACGAATAAGAAGAGATGAGACAACAAAAATCGGGTGTGAAAAAAATGAGAACGTGAAAAATTATCGGCATACATGAAACACTTACTAAAGCATACGGGAACGGGTACGGGTACGCCTAGGCAAACCATTTAAACATACAGTCTTACCGAAACCAATTACCCAAATTTGATTTCAACAGTGTGCTCATATGCTTTTATTTTGTCAATCGAACGTTTCATGATGAAAAAAGGAAGGACCAAAAAGTAGACAAGTACAGAGAGGACCAGAAGTTAGTACATTTGAAATGATACTCACATATCAGAAGTTTCTTTAGGCAGGAACGTTCGCGTATTCGGAAAGTCGACTTGCTCCCCACTACTACTAGAAAGTTTATCACCAATAGTCAACGGCATCAGCAGGGCTAGATACGTTTACCCAAATAAATCATGAAAAATCAAAGTTGAATTGATTCAAATATGAAAGCCATTTATTATGATGGGCTTCCAACGCATATATGATCGCCATTCACATCTCAGTACTGCGTGCTAGGTTGGGAACCACGTGAATCAAAAGCAATTTATACGACTACAGAGTGCCACGAGAACAATTAAAACCAAGGACAGCTCATGTGTAAGGTGTTCTGAGATCGAACTCTAACCGCGGTCTTGCAATTACCCAATCCGGGTAATGCCTTTTATCAGGACAGACGGAAGATTTACATGTTGAATGTTTTCGTGATTTTCCTGATGAACTTAGTCTCCACCTTGCAGACTGAATCCTTTCGTAGTCAAATCGAATTCTCAAATACGTAAACAGGCGTGAAATTCTTCATCTGACAAAAAGCTGAAGCAAATGGTGATGAGGATATCAGGGACGAACTACCTGATCACGGCCTCGAACAGTGAAAGTTCATCTAGTGACATGGTGGATCGCTGTTGCAGTAGTAGCCGTTTTATTAAAAGATATTCACAGAGGAGAAAAAAGGCTTCCTATTAATCAATCGTCAACCAAGTTTAATCGATAAACCAACCTGAAGAAAAGTGAAAACGTTAAAATAAAAGAGAATAATAAAATAAACGGATAAATGCAAAATGTTACCCAATGTGCGCCGGGCAGCTGATGAAGCACGCGAGCAGTTGTGAATAAGCTTTACAAGTCCAAAGTTATTCGAAGATGGTAAGACCAAAGACGATAAATCCAGAGCAAAAGATACCATAACAGAACCATATTTTCGAGTCCGGGAAAATCAAATTAGGATGCACGGACGGTGAGTCGAGTTGTTCAAAATATCATGTGTCATCAAACTTCGATTTAGTCTGGCTGTTTCGTCATTTTCGACCATGAACAGCTGGATTGGTTTCCAGTTTAGAATGGTAAATTTCGATCGCTATCGGTTCTACCATGGACAACACGAAGTTTTGGGGTAAACAAAACACGTTCACCTTTTTGTGTAAGCTATGCAATGCACGTTTACAACACGTCTAATCAACAGGCTTTTGGTCGCACTTCTCGACTTTTTTCTCAACCCGTTTTTAGCTGACGTTATTCTTCTTTTAATATTGCATTTTAAAAATGGAAGCAAGAAACGTTGTAGAGAAGAAAATGAAACGTGACATAATGTAGTTACCATACCAGGGAGTTATGTAGATTGTGTGAATGAATGCGACGTATATATATATATATATATATATATATAATATAGTTATACAATAAACACAAAGTTAATTAACGAATTGGAAGTGCTCGACTCGTGAGTGGTTTACAAAAATGCTTCTTGTAACACAAACAGGTGAGCAAGACACAAAGAATAATGCACGTTGCTTAAGATGCTGACTTTAACATATAAAGATGGTGATAACCAGGTCACATTTAGATGCTCAGCCGCCTATGTGAGCAGAACAAAAAGGCAGTTGGATGGAACAGTTAAATATAGTCCTGTAGGGTTCGAAAGAGTAGTTACTTTGCATAAAAAACCTAAAACAATCAGGTTATCGATTGGTTAATACTTGACCTTGCAAAACACTTTGCAACCCCGAGTAAAAAGTTTAAGGTCATAGACTGCGTGACGAAGCCAAGTGCTCAAATATGCCGAGGCATTATCCAGATTTGACAATAAATCCGAATTGTACCATCAACTTTGATTTATGACCAGTCCGAGGTTATGGTGCTAACATCCCCCATCGTATCGGTAATTTTTTCATTTCGAACGTTTTCTTAGACTACATAGGTTATTTTTACTACAGGGCAATATACCCACGGTCACTACACGCGCTTAGATCCACTGAAACGGTTTGAACAAATTCATTCTGTATATCCCCATTTCGATTTCACTATCCAACTCTTGAAATACGTGATAATAAATAATAAATGATAAATAAATAAATAAATAAATAAATTGATAAGGTGTTTGATAATAACAAACAAATAAACGGTGAAAACATGCTTTCCCCTGCCATTGCGATAGAATAATTGTCCAACGGAAATGAATTACGTTATCCAATATGGTTTGTTAATTGCCTCTACCAAAGTTTCCTTCATTTTTCAATAAGCAGTGCCAGCTAACAACAGATTTATCTCGGGCTAACGAACAATATTGCCCAGAAATGGGTCCTAGTAATTAGTTTAAAAATACTCAGGAGTAAAAGCATGGCAGATAACCTTGCATTAGCCTCCTGATATACACTTTTTGATAACTCATCAGTTAGGTAACTCCTCCCCCAGTTCTCCTCTCGACTAATCATCAACGTCTTCTATCTTACACCCACTTGCTGTTTTCCCCAGCCTGTTAGTGATCTTCTGCCATTATGTAATAACTTGACTGGATCCCACATACCACCTGTTCGTGTAACCGGTTGTTCCTCAGGATGACTCATCACTGTGCAATAAAATAATTATTTCTAACTAACAAGCAATCTTGCTTGTAACAAACTGTGCTGTAATCTCGCAGAATTCAACTACAGACGAGGTCGAAATGTTTGTGCACAAGACATTTTATGAACTCGTGCGGTGCGTTTTTTCAAAATCACCCGTGAGAACTAATGCTTCGTAGTTGGAATAAGTTGAGGAAAACTGTGAGCGGAATAACTTGTCATTCTGTCATCCTTCTACCTGTTTTAGTCATATGGTTTAGAACAACTTGAGACGGATGATGCACACATACACACACACACACACACACACGGACTTTTTGTAGCTTCTACCCATTGCGTCTGTATCAGTGATTCGATTCAGAAACCAAATACATCGCAGGCTAACGGTCAAACCTCCCGATTGAACTATTCCAGTCCATACCAAGTCGTTTCAGTGTAGGCATTATGCTGTGAACGGCGGTCAGGTACGAAGTAAACGCAAATCAAAATTCCGTTAAATAGTTTCATACTGCGAATTATATTGATATAATTTATCCTGCTTAGGAAGATGGGTGGATTGATGGTGGAAGTTAGTATAATTCGTAACCACAGAGTCGACCGAATCGACACCGTTCATTTTGTACTAACAGACCTATCTCTGCAGCTATTGATTTGAAGTCGGTGAACTCGATAAAACCCATTCATATTGGTGGCTAATACAATCAATTAATTCGAAAAGATAAACTTTTCCAGGTCGGCTGGCCTAGATTTCCACCGACTGCTGTCCTGAAATAAAATTGTTTCTTAAGCGTATACCATGCCTTCTTGAGGTAGCGTTCTCACTTGACCTTAGACCGTCGTTCTCTTCCTCGCTTCCCCCTCGTTTAACCATCACCCCCCCCCCGAACACACACACACACACACACATAGCTAAATCGTGAGAAAAGTTTTTGTCCAAACGAGGTCAACGAGGTATACAGATCCGGGGAAACTGAATCCCCTTCAACTGACGCATTCTTATCAATCACCGAAAATGTCAAACCGACAACCTGAACAAATTGGTTTAGCGTATGCAACTAAACCAAATTTCGCCCGATATATATATATGTATATATGTGTGAATGTTGTTAGTCACACAGCAAGCAATCAGAATCTGAGACAGCTCGGGGTAGGGGCTAGGGGGAGGTTATAAGCGTAGATCTAGTCATACGTGGTTCTAAATGCGCGGTTGATTGGCTATTTCGAACCGAATATCGTTTTCACCTGCTCATTTGTCTACTCATTTACCCATAGCTCACACGTTGTCTAAGCGATTGTTCAGCATCCACGGTCATTTTTCAGTCCAATTCCAACCTCTCTCCCACCCCCTGTCCTTCTTATTTGTCACATTTAGTGCGATATCCGAGCTCATGAGGCCAATTAGCCGCAGGGTATTATGGGTCTAAAGTTCGTCGAGGATCGCAGGTTGGATAGAATCATCTCACTGAGAACCAATTCATCAGGCAAACCGCACAAAACAGAATGGCATAAAAATTACTAAATTTTATGGTCTTCGTAATAATGATGTGCGAAATAGGATCACGATTTGATCTGACAATGAGTAAACTTTACTTCGCAGGAGATTCAACCAAACAAAGCCACGAATAGAGGTGTGCAAAAAAACGAATTTGCTAGCGCAGCATAATATCAGTCAGGTCGTTCGGGGACAGGAACTGACAGCGCGATGCAGATAGTGTGATTGAATGGGGTAATCAATCTGCCATATAAAGATTAGAAAAAGGTAGTCTGAAGCAGAGAGAAAGTTGAAAAGAGAAAAAAAACTGGTTTTTGCACATTCGTATGCACCGAACGGGAATGTCAGACCCCGATCAAGTACACATGTGGTTTGATTCTTGCTAAAAGTGTACGTACGACACGTGGAATAAAACATCCGCTTCCAGCCGGATACATTTACTGCGTAGGTTTGATCTTATCGATTTATTTGGTCCACCTATTCTAAATCAACTCTGTTGTAAAAATCACGCAGACGAAACTTGGATTTGCTGTTTCTGCTTCGTGTTTACGTCAGTGCACATGTTTCCAAATCATCGGAATTTGACCATCCAATTTAGATCACCGTCAAACGGGCAGGCGATGGTACTTATGCGACATATTTTGACGGAGTATCAAAACGAAAGCAGAGATAAATCAAACGGATGCCTGCGACTAAAAGGCACCATACAAACAACCAGTCAGAGGCGCTGCTCTAAACTGTGTGGATGACTTCGCGAACGATGGCCAGCTTGTATTCCTGAGACCTACAAAATGGTTTACTTGCGACAATCATACCTTGATTCAACATTTAAAACCATAAGAGGACGCCAAAACTGGTCCACCTCTAAGAATCACCGGTGGCGAAGACCGACTGAGTTCACGAACAAGGGTATCCGAACTATGGTTGAATGACTCAATCAAATACACACACACACACACACACACAAACGAACACAGGCCTTACCAGTTCAGACTATCTGAGCTGGACTGTAACAATTCGTTTGCTTTTACTAATATCACATAATACAGTTTTATTCTATCAGGAAAAATCAATGAAGATAGCCCGACAACCGACATAGTGATCGCCTACTACGAGTTTCTAGTGCTCAGTTAAGTTGGGTGAATACCAAGTAAGGCTGGATACACCAAATCACCAGCTTCCGCGTCATGACAAGAACGATGATTAACCAACTAATTGTACGCGTTAATAGGTCTCCCAAGTTAAAATTGAACGAGTTCCACTGGAAATCGTGAGTTTTCTTTGATGCACTTAGCCGGCCGAAGAACGAGATACCAACTAGCGTAACTATGGCGAATCTGCATTGATCAGCACTCGAAGAACAGGTAGATGTCAACGTCATGCGAGGCTATCCTAGCTGAGTGCTCTTTCATGAGCTCTGCACGTTTTGCATGATAAAATAATTTTATAAGCATTTGGATATCAATATGTCCAGCAGCCTTGTGATATAAGCTCGAAATCGAGCTATCGCGAAACCGATCGGACGAGACATAGAATTCCCAACTCAAATACCATACAGTGTTCAACGACAGAAAAATCACGAATTCTATGAAGTTCCATTGGTCATCGTCCGAACAGCTTCACAGAATATCTGAGCACTTTCGAGCACTTACAACCTGCGGCTATCGACTACTTTCCGAAGAAAGACCGACACCTATTGTAGTGCAAACACAGTAGGTCAGACAGAGTGTACGCTTATTTTTTGTTTGCTTACAAAATATCACTAGCATCGCCATACGCGACTAAAAAGATTCCAAATCAGGGTCCAGAAAAGAAACGAACGTTAGGACAAATCCTTACCACAACTACACAACATCTGGCGTTTTTTTTATTGGCATCTCTGCCGGCAAGAAAAAAAGTGAACCTCAATTCAAATCCCACTTTTTCCTTTCACTGTGAACATTTAATGCTTACTGTGGTAAAATTAGAACCACTTAGTAACAAACAAATCGATAACCGCACACAAGAATGCACATTCAGTGAATTGGACGTAGGCTGCCAACTCGAGAAACTGAGCTTTTTGCACCTGAGGAAAAGAACCAGTCGGGCAGTAAACCAAAAATGCTAGCACCCAGCTGTTTGTTTGATACATCGTCGCATGTGTGAATGCGAGCTGCTAAACTTGTTGATCGGTGCACTGAAATAGTCGCCTGTACGATTTTTCGTCAATTGATCGAATAATGCAGCGATGGATTGGATGCACGACACACCAAATTTCAATTATGAGAAATGGCAATGAGAAATCCAACGTATCGGACTTTCAGTTATTTGAAAGATAGGATAGAATTCTTACATTTTGTGCGCGACTGTATCACTAGATCCCTATACAGGGCATGCCATAGACAAACTTTCGGGCTTAAGTTTGTTTGAAAAGTAAAAGCGCAGCAAAATGACAAACCCATAAATCAACTCGTGGTAATCACGATAATACAAGCAATTCGATTTGCAAACGGCATCAATTATGACAAGCAGCGATCTGCCGAGAAGCAAGCATTCTTTCTTCAGATATCTCTACTTAACGTTTTCGATTACTTGACCCCGCCCTACGACTGATATTAGCTTATTTACTTGCTTGCTTTCGGTGATCAGGACAGGATTTCGATGTTCATGTGAGTGGTTGCAAATTATACGCGTACAAGCACGGTCCGGCAACGACCACCTTCATGGAGACGTGTTTAGCAGCCGTAGTTAGAGCACCTGCTGGAGATCACCGGTTCGACGTCGGCTCGGAGTACGGACTTTCAGGTGCTAAGAAAGCAAGCGGGTTTTTTCGGTGCTAACACGCGGAAATTTCGAAGTTCTACCTTCGTTAAGTACGTCGAACTTACACATGAATATATCGATCGACTGAGACCTGACAATATGATACCTCTTTATAAATGCAGCAGTGCAAACCCCAAAGTAGAATATTTGTTTTTTGCTAATCGTTCATCAAAAGAGACAAACATCTAAATGCCCTAATATCCCGTCATTTAAATTGCCAAAGTAAGCTTTGCTCTCGTATCACGAATATCATCCAATTAGATTCGCGCTTGAAGAGTCGCCAAAATAAAGCCACGAGAAGGAACGCGTAGAATAGGAAGCGCAAAGAAAAAAGCTAGAACTCACACGGCATACTTACGGAAGCATAGTTGAATCGCTCTGACTGTCAGGATTAACACTCCTCATTTGCAGTTACAGACGAAAAAATCGAAACTGATTTATTCACGTACAACACTTACCGGACAATAGAAGGGGATCCTTGTTTTCGCTTTTTCGCACCTGATCTGACTCGCCAGTCAACGAGCTCTCGTCCACCTTTAGATCATTGCACTGAATTATAATACCATCAGCGGGTAATAGGTCACCTATAAAGTGATTAATCAAAAAAATAACAAGGCAATACTCAGATGACAAACGGGCCTATTCGTTTGATATTTCAGGAGAACCAAGCGAAGTTTAATCAAACTACATCAATATCTAATAGAGTCAAATTAGTGCTTCCCAGACCACTGACACGGCCGGCACTAACAAAATTGAAGGAGGCCCAGAAAGGCTATTTTTTAAAATAGGTATTCCAAAGTTAAGCGTAAAGGAACAATGATTACCAGTGATTACGTCATAATACCCTTTTGAAAAAAATCAGAAAAGTTTATCGGGTAACATTTTGCCATGGCCACAGTCTTCAGACTTTCGGATGTGATCGTATAACTATGCGCACATTTCTATTTTGTAGAAAAGAAAAATGGGGTACTGATCCGATTACCCATCTCAATGCATACACACAAACAGACTCGAGTGGCAAAGAATTGTAAATGAGGAGCAGATTGCGTTAAATTTCCCAACTTTGCGGATTCTATGAAGTATCGATTGATGACTAACAAATTGGCCAACTGATTAACGCACGAACTCGAGACAAATAACCCAGATGATCAGACACCTTTGAAGGAAGAAGCAAAGTCCACGCCTGGGACGACTAGACCGGAGACAAAAATCAACGAACCAACCAAAACAAAAGTTTCATGGTAGATTACGACAGTGCACAAGCAAACAACGATACAAAATTACAGCTCGTTAGATTTAATCTCCAGAGGATTAACTAATATGTTCTTCCGGAACTACAAGAGCTATCAGATGTCCAGTATTCACCATACTCCTAAGACGAGAGGTGAGAGTGGGAGTAAACAACTGTGATGAAGAATATCATCAACCGGTAAGACAATGTTCCACGAGTTAGTGACAAGTAAAAGGTACTCTAAAACCGATAAAATGGCAAAATGTGGAGCCACCCTATTGCACACTGAGTTAGTTTGGTTTGAATTTGGAAACTTTTTTATTCTGAAAATCGCGTCGTGCTAAAGGAGCGAAAGAAATTCCAGTCCATCGAGCTGATATCATTCAGAAGCGAGACGGGTCTTGGCTTTCTCACACAAATGTAAGCAATTACCACAGCCATGAATGTCACTTCCATTGTTAGCAAAAACAGACACCGAAGTCACTCGGGTACTTTGAAATCGACTATCAGGGACTTAGTCAAGCAGAGCAAGAATTCAAACTCCCGGTTAATCACTTGTTGGGTTCGCGGATGCGGGAAGTCTGTAACTTTTCACCAAACGAATTATGCGCTTTATCAAAACCAGTAGATTCGGTTGTTCGACAATCAACGCGGCTTTTTGTGTTTACCTTTCAACCATCTGTTAACAACAGAAATTGGCTGCAGCAAAATGACATATCGATTCGAAATCCTCATTTATGTCGTCGATGTTTGATTGGGGAATCTTTCAAAACCGTTCATTGTTCACGTATCGATTTCAAAATGGAAAAAAAGATATCAAATTAGGATTAAAAATTAACTCTATTTTCTAAGTTATACATAAGATGAACAAAATTTGGGAAAGGAGTACCGCGCATGATTCAAAGTTGGTCTCAAAAACAGTATGAAAATAATATCAAAACGTTGCGTACAGAAGTCAAGTTAAACAAGTGGAAGTTGGACACGTCTTTCCGCTTATCTGAAAAACTTGACAGTATTTTTTAAGACTCATGTTATCAAGCAAGAAGCTATATATATATATATATGTGAGAGAGAGAGAGAGAGAGTTGAGAAGGCGTACAGTGAGTTAATACGTTTATCGTGACGTTTCGATCCAAACTAGGACTCGTTGTCAGACGTGAATGAGTGATTGAATATATATATATATAATCATAACGATCCACACCTGTAGCCCCAGATCATGCTTTGAACTGTGCCTAGTTAGCAGTCCCACGAACATGTCAACCACCCGTCATACACGGCTGCGGTTTGCGTTCCATTCGTACCTTCCTGACTGGTTAACGTCACAATCAAACACTCGGGATCGGAATAAAAATTGCGAACCCATGATCACTGTCTTTCTTGATCCGAAAGCGCCATTTGATGCACTGGACCGTGCAATTTTCTGGTGCTGTTTCCCACCGGAAGGTGTGTACGAAAAATTCGTGTCACTTCTACGGTTTGTGTATTCGGACAGACGAGGCCGAATTCAAGGTTAGGGCAACTTTCCAACTGCGTCCATCACAAGCAGCGTTGTTTGCCTTGGTTGCCGTCTCTCTCTGTTTCCGTTCACCGGCGAAATCAAAATGACCATGAAGATCACCCCACCGTCATGTGAGAATGGTGCTCAGACAGTAAGCTGTCTGACTCAGAATGCGCGGATGATGGTGTGCGACTGAGTGAAAACCCAAGTTGCAGATTTTTCTCGATCGCCTGAATGGTTGAGTAGGTATGCTTGGGATACATTGTGCACTCTCGAAGTGTAAAATGCTGCCGGAGGACTGGATTAGCTAGTGGCTGAACTTCGGTCTTGCAGAATGTGTCAAATGGATGCAGATAAATCCTATTATTTGGGCAACCACATCTCACCTGGTAGTCCTATATCAGATGACATATCTTTGTGTTTCCAGGTTAAATAGGAATTTACAAATTTGAAACATCTGTGTCATCGAGGCGACAGTAGCCTATCGACAAAAGGTCGAGTTTACACAACAGCGACAAGATCGGTCTCGTTAGATGGCCCCAAAAAATGGTCACTGAAGGCAGAAGAAGAAGAAGAAGAAGAAGAAGAAGAAGAAGAAACCGACGTTTTCGTCATATTCGTAGATTCTGTTGATTCTGTTCCTCGAGCTCATTGTTTCTCGTTTCGTCGTCTCACGATCTACTCTATACATGGACCACAATCAAGCCGATTGCCATTTGCTCCCCATTGGTTATCGACATTCACACGTCAGTAGCCCGGTTTGCTTGACACCACACACGCAAGCACACATTTCTTGTGCATGTGGCCTCTCCCACTCTTAGTTGCTAACCCTTGTTCCCTTTCTCCACCGCTTCGTCATTTATTTCACATCGATTGCGTTACTCGCACCATCAATGCCGGCTTACACAACCACAACACGTATGCATGTGATCACGCTCATTGTTGGCCTTGTCTACCGGTTCAATGATTGCAAGACTACAACTGACACACATGGAGTGTCATTTGACCTGATTCCGACTAGCTTCCACGTCTATCCCTTTAGTCTGGGCTCTTCGAGAATATTATTATCATGCAAACACACCCCAACATAGTTCTCAGTCTTGCGAATCTGTATGCATTAACCCCACCCCCACCCCCAAATAGGCTGGCTTCTAGGAGAGCATCGTATAACTGGACGCATCTTTGATCGATTCTGTTAACTTCGCTTATTCGCGCAACTGACGTAGCAGTAAGCTGTCCTATGAGAAGGTAAATTTTGAGATAGTCAAGCGCTATTCTTCCTCTGGATGCACTTGAATTTAGAAGTGCCTTGACAACTGTCTTGACGTGCACATTTGCTAACTTTTCAATTTACTGGTTTACGTCAACAGTACAGCATCCGCAGACACTTTGTTTTCATTACGCTGAACGTGAGACTGCGCGTTACCTATTTAACAAGTCCCATCACGGGCAATTCATATTAAGGTGGGATAATTACAAGAGGAATGGTGTGTTTAGGTTTAGGGTGCCTCCAGATGCTTCATCATGGTAGGCAGTGTGTGTGTTAGGCTCTGGGTTGGTTGTTCATCCTGAATGCCTCTCGAAATGCTCCCAAGTGACCGGCGTCTCAAATAGCGTCTGCTGAGGAAGTCCCATGCACTGCCTTCTCCTACCCTCTACTAAAATGCCAGGACAAAGACGAATGTCCGGAGCCCTCTAGCGAGTTGACTGAACACTGATAATCAGTCTAGGTGAACCCAATCACAGGCGGCGTAAGAAGCATCCGGCTGTGTGCTCACCGGAGTCATGATGAAAGGGTTTACCGGGTACCAAGGGTGTCAAACCCAGTCAGAAAGAGCGTATGAAGTGAACAATCCGTCACTGACCCCAAGTAGGTTACGTGACCCGCAGATGGTCCTGCTGCCTTGTCGGTTAGACCATTTGGTCAAAGGCTCGAAGCATATATATATATATATATATATGGGTGTAGGGCGTTGGGTGACAGAACTCAGCTAGTCAAATTCTAATGGTCAGATCCAGAGTTAATGACAATCTAGTTCACAAGTGACGCTAATTCCCAAAGTTTGTCAACTGCAGTTTATTGGGCGGATACCAAATGGGTAAAAGAACAAACGCAACTGTCGAACTTCGTTTTAATGTCTTTCGAATACTATGGCTCTTCAGAGCCAGAAAGTAGAAAATTGACTTTTAGAAGTGAAGCATGGTTTGCACCAATATTTTGCGCACCGACCATGTGACTCGGTCGAAAGGAGACATTCAAATCCAGGTCAACAACATTTATTGCGTGCTGAGCTGTTGGGCTAGTGATTCCATTATCCACAAAATGAATTGGGTTTTTCTAGCGGCCTGCAGGTCACGGCGTTTTTCGACATACATCTGACTGTTTTCATTTCGACAACACGCTTCCGTTTAGATGTGTGAGAATGCACAAAAGCATAATTTAAATCCTAGCTGTCTGTAAACATCCGCAGTTGGTTCAATGGATTCGACAGACCTAATGCGAAACCGGAAGGGTAGACGAACTTGGCAACCCGAGTGATTAGTAGAGTGCCCCTGAAGATGGGACCCAAATGAAATTGGATAACCAGCCAGATCCACGTCAGTTCGATCTGGATTGTGAAACAATTTCTGTGGCCAAACAAAAACTACTTTACCCGAGGAAATCTTCTATGCGGTACAAATTCCCAGTTTTAGTAAAAGTATAAACTATTGGTCGAATCACTTCTCCCTTACACAGAGTGAAAACGAAAGACAAACGAAACCTGATTTTAACAAAGTAAATCAAAACACACTAACAGCCGATCAATCAATTGTGTCTAGACAAACATGAACACACGACAGCTATCCTATGGTCGTACGTGTGTGAGTCATTCGTGTGAATATTGATCGCACACGCACAAATGTGTTGACCATCGGGAAGGGAAAATACGAAATGCGCAGTGCGTCTACAGTCCCTAAGCCCGGTGCGATATCTGTTGAAAATCAATCAATCCAAGATTTAACCAACGGAAATTGAGATAATTGGGACAACTGTATTCAACCACGTCATCCGCCTATCAAACTGTCCCGGAAATTCTGTTTGTTTTTTTATTTTGCGCACTGGTTTGAATTGAGTGAAACAAGAGAAAATTAGATTTCCGGAAAGCAAAAGCCGGGATTTGCCTCTGCAATTCCACATTTGAACAGAAACCATTTGTACAGCTATTTGTGTGAACATCGTGCCATATCGATTTCTGTTTGGTTCGCAGCACTTGTCTTCTTTTTCAAACATTTTTTTAAGTTTAAAGAAAACCGAAAATTGCACTTATGCCAACAAATTTGATTCTATACTTAGTGCTTTCGGACGAATGTGGCCTGAATGTTTGTGTTGGAAATGTAGGGATTAGATAAAACGGTGCCACGGTTGGCTAGTCCTGCCGGGACCGACCGAGATAGGGGAATTCAGGATGGGACACAAATGCACTCGGCCAGATTTGCACAAACTATTAGTGCGACGCTAAACATCAGACTGACAGCGAACAAGACGAAACGGGAAGTCGACGAGTACAGAAAAAACAACAACGTGAAATGGTTGAATGAGACCACTGATTGCTTGCTTTTTTGAGCACAGTAGCAACATGTCCTTGAACAATGCGTAAGATAAGGAAAAGGGGATTTGCCTTTGTGAAAGTCTAGGTTGTCATTATACTGTCCGGTTAGTGAAGTAACTTCATGCTAGGACTTAAGGCTCCAATGCTTTAATGACACAATCCACTGGAAATTGTTACGATAGAACATTGGTAATAAATTTAACTACCCCCGGTCCCAAGTTCAGTTCGCTATCCACCTGAAATCTATACGAATATCCCCGGCAGATAGCGATTTGTGGGTTTCGGTCCATTTAACGGTTGTCGAAATGGTAAACGAGATTAATTTGATCCATCCATCCTCTCTCTCTCTCTCTCTCTCTGAAAATGCTAACCTCTCCGTTCGACAGACTAACAAAAGCATGTGTGTGTGGAGGGGGGATGATCACAAAAACAGCGAGTGAATCCGCATATCACCGAACAACCGATAACGGAGGCATGGTAAAACGTTGTTTGACGGTAAACATGTATCTCTCATTTCATGATTAATTCGGTTGAAATGTACCATTTTGTTTGCGGAAATTGTGCTAGACAGAATGCGTTCAATACGGGTTGCTGCATTTCAGTACCGGTCTGAAATGTGGTATGAAAAATTGGGACGATATTGTTCGTGTGATTTTATTTCACACCGATCACCATCCTCAAATTAGGACAACATAAAATTCGGAACTGCAGATTCAAATATAAGCCCAACGCTTTCCATTGGGATTGGCGTGCCGTGAATCAGTCGCTGGACTGTGCCCTTGCGGTTCATTCACGATCGATTGGGTTTCTGATCCGGCAACAAGCGCAAACATTTCGCATATCGTTGACCGAGATCACGCAAAACGCTGTACACTGAAACCTTGACGACTAAACGTAAGCGTAGACAAATACAACGTAACACATTTTTGGCTGCATAGAAATTACCGTATGGCAGGCACGTATACGATTCAACAAACGAAGAAATGTTGATATCGTTTACTAGTAGTGCAGATGTAGGAAAATAGGTTGAACGTAACATACGATATCATTTCGTTGCTCCGGTATAGGTGGAAGCGATCCGCTGATTTCATGACAATTCACCCATGGTGTCTTCGACCCCGAATTAAAATTTTGTGTGAAATGTGGATCTGTGATTTTCACCATGAGCTTGGCAATTGTTAATTCAAGTTGGCACACGTGAAAATCGTGACTAAGAACGCAAGTTTCTGTAGTAGTAGCCTATATATATATATACACACACACACACAACGGAAAATTTCCAAAAGCTCGTCTGGTCCACTTGCCTCGGTGTGTGTGTGTGTGTGTGTGGAAAAACTTCTCACAAACATGCACACAGGCCTGAGTACGTCCATAAGATGAATATGATTTTGATCGAATTGAGCAACTACGCCACTCGGTAGCGATTCAAATGACTCACATCCGTACCGGTTTATTCACGCCGGAACGTGTTTGACAAAAACCTCGTAAAACTCTCCAATGTAATGAAAGGAATGGTAAATCGAAGGATTTACACGATCACCTGGTCAACTTGTACAACTGCATTGGTACTGGTCAGTCTCGCACTTGCGTGATTAATGCTTGCAAAAGTATGCTTCTACAAAACGTTTAACCTAACACAGTTTGTCAATCACAATTTGGATGTTTGCTGACTGTAATCGCAACTGAAAGTGCTGTTTAATGCACTTCAACCATTTGCCGGCTGCCTAAAACCTGCACATTGTATGAAAATTACCAACAGTTATCCTCCACCAACGGACTAAAGCGTGTTTTTCTGCAGTAGGCATTACCATGACAAATAACAGTCAGTTTCATTTTTTGCGACAATTGACCATGGACTAACGTATTACGGTTTTCATTTTTCATCTCTCAGCACAGGCATCTCAGAAGCGAAGTAAACGAGGCTAGTGGATAAGCAACCAATGCGAAAACAAAAAAAATCATGTAGACCACCAAAAATTCCGAAAAGCAGAAACGTAAATCACTATGACATAAAATCACCTGACCTTATGCTTCCAACCATCGCCTGAACTTCAAGCCGACACTAATTGGACCAACTAGAACCAGTTTGCTGAATAAGATTTTCAGACTTTCTTTGAATACCATATACTAATCACCTCAATCAACATTACAATTGTCATCTACTTCAATCTCTCCAGGAACCAACCAACTACACTAACCTGTTCGAATCAACGCACTCTCAGAAGAATCAGTTCTGAAGCCCAGTGCCCTAAACTGCTTTCTTGTGACTACCTAGTAATGAATTGAACAATAAAGAGTCATAAAAGCAGGAACAGGGGGAGAGTGGCGATCAGGAATTCGGTCATATAATTCCACCTGATGAGTCACAGACTGGAACAGAAACTTTTTGAGTAACTTTAGAATACCCGACGGCCTATTGAGATTTGTGATGTCGGTGTGACCAAAGTCATTATTCAACAGTCTGTGCTAATGCTGCTTCCGTCGAACGAATCCGTCAAAATTGAGGATATCGTTGATACGTGTCCTTTCGGTATCACCGGCGATGCCCTAATAATGACTATCGAAGCCCAATTTCATGCGAATACAAACAAACAATCACACGGGGACCTATCATGCAGAACAGTTTCCTCCTCGTGTGCGAAACTGCCATCTTCCGAACATAGGCCACATTTAACGTTGTGTATCGATGCGAGAAAGAATAGCTGAAAACGAGCCGGTTTATCACGTTGTGTTGTGTTGTGTTTTAGAAAATCTTGCCTATCATCATGTTGGACTTAGAGCGCCAAACAAGGTCCGCGAGAATGAAACAAGTCCAGGAAACTCGAATGCTAGTTCTCGGAAGTTTTAGGAATATTGACCGGAAAAAATAAAGCTCTTCATCTTTGCGATGACGCCAAACGACGTCGAATTCAAACGAATTGAAAGATGTCGCCTGCCATAAAATTTGGGTGGAAAGTGTACGCTTAAGTTGTTGTAAGACTGGGGATATGTTGTGCATATAAAAATGTGTGGATCAATAACGCACAGTGTCTGTTTGTCCGTCGCACATGTACGTCAAATACATGTACACATATACGAAATTACATGTGCACGAGCGAGAGATACAACGTGCGTGCGCGCGCGCGCGAGAGAGAGAGGGAGGGACAATAACGTTCACAACAGCCAGAGAAAGGAAACGCTGTATAGACCCTTCGGTATCCCTTATGTACAGTCACACTGAACGAATCAAGTCTCATGAATAAACATGATTCGTTTTCCTGATCAACTAAACAGAGGCCCAGGATCTGACGCAGACTACAAAGATGCCCGGAAAATGTAAGTCTGCTGGTCAAATCCTGCATGAGATTTACACACTAATGAGTGTAACAACACATGAACCTTTTCGCCGAACAACTGCTGAAGTGAACCAGCCGTGTCGTCGGCAAAACATGCATAGCTGCTCAACAGTGATCAGAAACCTGAGTGCACTGTGTGCATTTAGAACGATGTTGTGGTGCAAATGACCTATTCAGGACAGGACCTACGCTAATATAGCCAAAAGGTGCTAGCCGAATAAGGACACCAAGGGGAAAACACGAGAGCAACAACGCGCAGACACTCGTTAGGACCTAAGCAGAACCAAATTTAATCAACCAGGCATGTTTCATTGGGGGATTATTTACTTGAGCAAATTACGAATAGGATGTGGAAGAAACACTGAAACAGTGTACTCTTACCGTATTTTACTTGGCATATATCCCCTACGAGAATTTCTTGTACCGGAATCTGTTTAGTTTCACCTTTCCGGATAACAAAGAAAGTGTGTTCAGACTCTATTTTGCTTTGCAGACCACGGAACTGTTTTTCTTTCTGGTAGTCATTTAGCGCCACCACAAGAACGACGACGACAACCGCGATTAGAATGGCCAATCCCTCAATCCATCCAGCCTGACCTTCAGATTCATCAAATGTGGCTGCCTGACCGTCTGAAATCGAAACAAATCGCATAAAGAGGATCCAACA
Source organism: Fasciolopsis buskii (assembly GCA_008360955.1). Classification (NCBI taxonomy): domain Eukaryota; kingdom Metazoa; phylum Platyhelminthes; class Trematoda; order Plagiorchiida; family Fasciolidae; genus Fasciolopsis; species Fasciolopsis buskii. Next base: position 326,106 of record LUCM01001806.1, read on the forward strand.
GTTGTCAACGCCAAAGAGTAAACGATCTTCAAATTAAATCAAAATGGTGACGAAAGATTCCACTCAATTGACCAAGTCACATAGAAGAAAGGACTAAAAATAAGAACTGCTGATAACTCGTAAATCGCTGTATTTGATTATTTAAGAAGTAAAACTGCATGTCATCCGGTGCGTCGCTAGATTGTACATACAGCACTGACCATCACTTAGGGAGGTTAGACGTGAATAAGGTAGGGTTATGGTAACGGAATGTGTATCCGAGTCTAGCAATTCTTCGTTCGGCTCTGCAACGAACCGAGTGTTGTCCGGTATTAAGTGGGGCCACAAATTCCCGTCTGCCTTCGAGACATTAACAGTTGGCGGGGGCGCATGAACCGAATCTCGGCCACGGACTCTTCTGGAACCCCCAGAGCACCGCACCCTTGATCTGAAATGATCTCATTGTATGGATCAGGAAACCAGCCATCAGCTCCCAACGACTTTGGGACATCTTGTTTGCCTCTGCTGCTTTCAAGACCAGGCCTTCTGATTGAGAGCACTATTTACTTCGGTCTGTAGAGTCGGATAATAAAACGTCCACAAAGGAGTCACGGGTGTAAATACGCATCTGCTATCGCGCGTCGTTCTCAAGTCGTTCTGCATATCTCGAAATCTGGAAGTTGGTTGCCTGGAATGATGCCTTAGACGCGATCAGTGTTCTCACAAACAAGCATGAATTGCAAATGCGTCAGGATGGTCAGAGGTCAGTATCTCAGGCCTAAAGACGGCTATCTAACTGAAACGTCGGTCGAAATGCTCTCAAGTGACCATGTACCTCAAATACCCTCTGATAAGTAAGCCCTACTCACCGTATTCTCGTGATGAAAGAACTCCCACAATGAGACTGTCACTTGGTGCAAAGTGACGGCTTGCCAACCTCTGTGACCTAGCGTGCCATGCTGGACGGTTTGACTTATACCAGTGAGTAGACGTTTGACGAATTAGTCTTCTGGTCTTGGTTTTCCAGAATGGGAATAGATTCGAGTCGTCAGCTTAGTCGGAAAAATCGGAAGATTTGAGTGGACGGGCTTTCGCTCAGTCACTCCCAATTCCTTGAGGGCGGGTTCTTGCTAGAACTGAAGGCCCTGATTGAAAACTTTATTCGTTCTCCTGCTTAGCAGCTGGACTTCCCAGGCAGTACCTGATTATCATTACCCACGAATCACAGAACGACACTTCAATACTCCGTCCGTCGATCGTCGTGCGGGGTAACCACGGCCGTGTTGCCCAGTGCTTCGAGCAAGATGGACAGTGACAAGTGAGCTGTTGTTCAAAATTGTTGTGCTCGGTTAACGCCTCATTGTATCATAAGTCAGACATTTGCGTGAAACGCTTCAGTTAGGGTTTCCAAAAAAAATAACTCTTCGGTGGTTTGGTCAGCCGCAAAGTATCGCTCATCCAGATGCCTCCAACACCTTTTCCATGAGAAACCTTACTTACCTTCGCTTTTCCAAAGTAGAGATCATATCAGAAAGCACGAACCACTGCGTCTCGATAGGCCCACCTAGAAGTAGCACTAGTCACATGGCAAGAAATAAAATGCCCGCATTAATTAAGGCTGAAATTCACTTCACTCAAATGCCTTCAATGTTTGCACGCTCAACCAGACAGCCCAACAAACTTCCCCGGCTAGAACTCTTAACACGATCAAAGTATATGTATGCTGTATCTCCGAAACACGCAAACAAGATCTTATTTCCATAGTCACTCTTCGTAGATCGGATGCAACCTCGTTCCCTCGCTTCGATCTTCACCTGTCAGGTGATTCGGTTTCAAGCACTCGGAGTCTTGCAGGCGTCGAGATCGCTCTGAACTCAAGCGTTGGGCGTGAACCGTTAGACTTCATCTTAATGAACAGTCGTTCTTGTAAATTCCGGCTGGGCGATGCTGTACACGTCAACCGCAGTCGACTGAGGCGTCAGTGCCTACCCGTTATATCCGTGTATGCACCCACTGAATACAGATCTACTGGGAGAGTTTCCCTTGCTACTCCAAAGTGTACACTCAACGGACGCTGGGTATTTGTTCGTAGCTTCAATGACCAAGCCAGAAAGGGTCGTTTAAAGCCAGTCTGCTTTTCCAGGCGATCAAATCGATAAAGGTAGTCGCCTCACCACACGGCCTCTGGCAAAAAAGCTTTTGTCATAAAAAGTGATATGGACCCACCTAGTGCCTTCTTCTGCCCTCAAAAAGTTAGATACAGACTGAACACACTGTCGCAGGTTTCCAGTTCTGTGGACCAGTCGAAGATTGTCGGCCATTCATACCCACACATGTGGATTCAGGTGGCGACTCGGTCTATGGTCGCTTTTGCTTGCGCCTAGCCAGTGGTCAGATAAGAAAACCATGAGACATTCGCAACTGTTTCCCGATGGTGACAACGAGCTTCCGTTTTACCACAATTATCAACGCGGTCAAATATCCAGGCCCTCAGCCATCCAAAGGGACAGATCAGGGAAGCCGATGGATATCATACGAGTTAGTTGATTTGTTAGATGCTTGCAGGTCCGCCCATCCAGGTGCCATATATAACGTGACGCATAAAGCGCTGCGACGTCAGCTGGCCAAGAGGCTGAAAAATGACCGTGGGCAGCCGTGGATAGCGATACTCAGGGAAATCGAAAAGAGCCCAGCTATCGGTGATAAACTCTCCACAGAATGATTGCAAGTAATGGCTTGTGAAAGCCAAGGAATCCGACGACTCGTTAATTCTCTCTAGGGAACATCATTTCGAGCGCTGAAGAGATTTTATTAGAGAACAGTTTAGTTAGTCCTAATCGGCACTGAGGCTCTCACATAAAACTGGAAGTGAAATATTCCTGGTGAACAAATATCCTCCACCCGAAAGAGGGCTCGTCTGCAAGATAGGTTTCCCGAAAACGCCTAAAGCAGCCATATCAGATGAACCGGCCCCATTCTTCAAAAATGACTGTAGTGTAAAGACTAAAGTTCCCTTTCTTTTATTCAACCTGTCTCTTCTGTCTCCAACCCAATCTGTTTGCCCCTTCTGCCTACCCATAGTATCTTCATTGATAACACGCCCGATACTCGCAACGGCTTATTGTCAAGTGGTGCAGTAGGTGGTTTTCAGTCTGTTAGCTCACATGTTCTCAAGCCTCGTCAGCTTCTAATTCTCAGTTCCTTCAATGTGCGCACTTTAATGTAGGCTGGCCAACAGGCGTGTTTGACTCTGACAGTGGACTCACTTTCGATTGATGTCTGCTGTGTGAGTGAAATACGAATTCAGGATTCCAGTAGAGTAATTCAACTGATTGCCCTGAACGTCTCGTCAAGATATTTTCCTCGCACTTCAGGAGACGAAGCGGCTCAAGCTATGGGTCAACGCGGTGTAGAAATAGTCTTGAGTGAGAAGGCTGAAGCAACTCTTTTAGATTGGATCCCAGCCAACAGTCGCTTGTGTGCCATGAGACTGCAGGGATCACTTGGCGTCCGAAAGGATAGTAGTGTTAACCGTAGTTTATTTGTTATTTGACTCATCTCATGGCATATTGCCAACGCCTCCACAGAATAGCAGCACTGGTGACATTTGACGAGATTAAAGACGTATACAATGTTCTTACGATATAAACCGTCCTGTCTACTTAACTTTGACTTCCAGGAAAGAGCAAAACGCTCTGACATTCCGTACAGTATGGTAAGCCTAGGTGCCTTAAATATGACACAAGTTGGCAAACTGAGTGCATCGGAAGGTTCCTGGGTTTTACGGTGGCCCGAGTCGCTTGCCTGCACAGCAGAACAGAACCAAACATGGGAGGAAAAGCGCATTCCATCGCCATTCCTGTGCAGGAAGAAGTCATTTATTCTTTATTAAGTATGACGAAATTTTAGGACAGGCAGTTTTTCGCGTCGCGACTAACGATCTAATGGCAGTCCTCTTGGTCGACAGGCTAACGTTTTGAGTGCAGAATTGACATCAGTATTGCACGTAGCTAACCGTTGGACGCGGGTTCTGGTCCAGTGATCGTACTCAGACCGACGTAAACGCTCTGAATCGGACCTATGGCGATTTTAACGTCTATAAAATGCCGAATATTTTTGCTGGCAGCTGAATGGCCATCGTACGCAAGGACCACAAACCCGACTTGGGCTGGTCGAACGTTTGTCTGATTCGGGGTGTTCGCAACAGCTACGAAACAGAAACTCACTCCCGAGCGGAGACTAAGAAAACTGCGACTGCAGTGGCAAGATGTGAACGAACGAATCATGATGGGATCAAATTAAACCAGACGAAATGCATTTGCGCAGCGGAATTTTCGCCATGCGGATCCCAGATACTAAGTGTTCACGTCAAAAACATCTTAACTTGGATCTCGCACACGCGTCGGCTAAGGTCTAAGGTGGTAGGAAGCAAAAACGCGAGCTGGCCTAACTGGCAAAGGAAACATGAAAGATAAAATAGCGCTACGGCATTTGACAGACGTCAGATCTGAGATCATAACGAAGCCTACTAGGAATGATTCGGCGAAAGCTGGTGGGTGATTAAAGTTAGCCGAAGCAGATCTGCGAAAGTGGCGTTACAGCCTCAGGTAAACAGTCAATAGACATCCTTTACAGCTTACTAACGCGAACACAGCGTG